>OX104067.1:60724823-60739823 GCA_944474145.2 Dicrocoelium dendriticum | reverse complement strand
GGGGGGGGGGGGGGGGCGGGGGGGGGGGGGGGGGGGGGGGGGGGGGGGGGGGGGGGGGGGGGGGGGGGGGGGGGGCGGGGGGGGGGGGGGGGGGGGGGGGGGGGGGGGGGGGGGGGGGGGGGGGCGGGGGGGGGGGGGGGGGGGGGGGGGGGGGGGGGGCGGGGGGGGGGGGGGGGGGGGGGGGGGGGGGGGGGGGGGGGGGGGGGGGGGGGGGGGGGGGGGGGGCGGGGGGGGGCGGGGGGGGGGGGGGGGGGGGGGGGGGGGGGGGGCGGGGGGGGGGGGGGGGGGGGGGGGGGGGGGGGGGGGGGGGGGGGGGGCGGGGGGGGGGGGGGGGGGGGGGGGGGGGGGGGGGGGGGGGGGGGGGGGGGGGGGCGGGGGGGGGGGGGGGGGGGGGGGGGGCGGGGGGGGGGGGGGGGGGGGGGGGGGGGGGGGGGGGGGCGGGGGGGGGGGGGGGGGGGGGGGGGCGGGGGGGGGGGGGGGGGGGGGGGGGGGGGGGGGGGGGGGGGGGGGGGGGGGGGGGGGGGGGGGGGGGGCGGGGGGGGGGGGGGGGGGGGGGGGGGGCGGGGGGGGGGGGGGGCGGGGGGGGGGGGGGGGGGGGGGGGCGGGGGGGGGGGGGGGCGGGGGGGGGGGGGGGGGGGGGGGGGGGGGCGGGGGGGGGGGGGGGGGGGGGGGGGGGGGGGGGGGGGGGCGGGGGGGGGGGGGGGGGGGGGGGGGGGGGGGCGGGGGGGGGGGGGGGGGGGGGGGGCGGGGGGGGGGGGGGGGGGGGGGGGGGGGGGGGGGGGGGGGGGGGGGGGGGGGGCGGGGGGGGGGGGGGGGGGGGGGGGGGGGGGGGGGGGGGGGGGGGGGGGGGGGGGGGGGGGGGGGGGGGGGGGGGGGGGGGGGGGGGGCGGGGGGGGGGGGGGGGGGGGGGGGGGGGGCGGGGGGGGGGGGGGGGGGGGGGGGGGGGGGGGGGGGGGGGGGGGGGGGGGGGGGGGGGGGGGGGGGGCGGGGGGGGGGGGGGGGGGGGGGGGGGGGGGGGGGGGGGGGGGGGGGGGGGGCGGGGGGGGGGGGGGGGGGGGGGGGGGGGGGGGGGGGGGGGGGGGGGGGGGGGGGGGGGGGGGGGGGGGGGGCGGGGGGGGGGGCGGGGGGGGGGGGGGGGGGGGGGGGGGGGGGGGGGGGGGGGGGGGGGGGGGGGGGGGGGGGGGGGGGGGGGGGGGGGGGGGGGGGGGGGGGGGCGGGGGGGGGGGGGGGGGGGGCGGGGGGGGGGGGGGGGGGGGGGCGGGGGGGGGGGGGGGGGGGGGGGGGGGGGGGGGGGGGCGGGGGGGGGGGGGGGGGGGGCGGGGGGGGGCGGGGGGGGGGGGGGGGGGGGGGGGGGGGGGGGGGGGGGGGGGGGCGGGGGGGGGGGGGGGGGGGGGGGGGGGGGCGGGGGGGGGGGGGGGGGGGGGGGGGGGCGGGGGGGGGGGGGGGGGGGGGGGGGGGGGGGGGGGGGGGGGGGGGGGGGGGGGGGGGGGGGGGGGGGGGGGGGGGGGGGGGGGGGGGGGGGGGGGGGGCGGGGGGGGGGGGGGGGGGGGGGGGGGGGGCGGGGGGGGGGGGGGGGGGGGGGGGGGGGGCGGGGGGGGGGGGGGGGGGGGGGGGGGGGGGGGGCGGGGGGGGGGGGGGGGGGGGGGGGGGGGGGGGGGGGGGCGGGGGGGGGGGGGGGGGGGGGGGGGGGGGCGGGGGGGGGGGGGGGGGGGGGGGGGGGGGGGGGGGGGGGGGGGGGGGGGGGGGGGGGGGGGCGGCGGGGGGGGGGGGGGGGGGGCGGGGGGGGGGGGGGGGGGGGGGGGGGGGGGGGGGGGCGGGGGGGGGGGGGGGGGGGGGGGGGGGGGGCGGGGGGGGGGGGGGGGGGGGGGGGGGGGGGGGGGGGGGGGGGGGGCGGGGGGGGGGGGGGGGGGGGGGCGGGGGGGGGGGGGGGGGGGGGGGGGGGGGGGGGGGGGGGGGGGGCGGGGGGGGGGGGGGGGGGCGGGGGGGGGGGGGGGGGGGGGGGGGGGGGGGGGGGGGGGGGGGGGGGGCGGGGGGGGGGGGGGGGGGGGGGGGCGGGGGGGGGGGGGGGGGGGGGGGGGGGGGGGGGGGCGGGGGGGGGGGGGGGGGGGGGGGGGGGGGGGGGGGGGGGGGGCGGGGGGGGGGGGGGGGGGGGGCGGGGGGGGGGGGGGGGGGGGGGGCGGGGGGGGGGGGGGGGGCGGGGGGGGGGGGGGGGGGGGGGGGGGGGGGGGGGGGGGGCGGGGGGGGGGGGGGGGGGGGGGGGGGGGGGGGGGGGGGGGGGGGGCGGGGGGGGCGGGGGGGGGGGGGGGGCGGGGGGGGGGGGGGGGGGGGGGGGGGGGGGGGGGCGGGGGGGGGGGGGGGGGGGGGGGGGGGGGGGGGGGGGGGGGGGGGGGGGGGGGCGGGCGGGGGGGGGGGGGGGGGGGGCGGGGGGGGGGGGGGGGGGGGGGGGGGGGGGGGGGGCGGGGGGGGGGGGGGGGGGGGGGGGGGGGGGGGCGGGGGGGGGGGGGGGGGGGGGGGGCGGGGGGGGGGGGGGGGGGGCGGGGGGGGGGGGGGGGGGGGGGGGGGGGGGGGGGGGGGGGGGGGGGGGGGGGGGGGGGGGGGGGGGGGGGCGGGGGGGGGGGGGGGGGGGGGGGGGGGGGGCGGGGGGGGGGGGGGGGGGGGGGGGGGGGGGGGGGGGGGGGCGGGGGGGGGGGGGGGGGGGGGCGGGGGGGGGGGGGGGGGGGGGGGGGGGGGGGGGGGGGGGGCGGGGGGGGGGGGGGGGGGGGGGGGGGGGGCGGGGGGGGGGGGGGGGGGGGGGGGGGGGGGGGGGGGGGGGGGGGGGGGGGGGGGGGGGGGGGGGGGGGCGGGGGGGGGGGGGGGGGGGGGGGGGGGGGGGGGGGGGGGGGGGGGGGGGGGGGGGGGCGGGGGGGGGGGGGGGGGGGGGGGGGGGGGGGGGGGGGGGGGGGGGGGGGGGGGGGGCGGGGGGGGGGGCGGGGGGGGGGGGGGGGGGGGGGGGGGGGGCGGGGGGGGGGGGGGGGGGGGGGCGGGGGGGGGGGGGGGGGGGGGGGGGGGGGGGGGGGGGGGGGGGGGGGGGGGGGGGGGGGGGGCGGGGGGGGGGGGGGGGGGGGGGCGGGGGGGGGGGGGGGGGGGCGGGGGGGGGGGGGGGGGCGGGGGGGGGGGGGGGGGGGGGGGGGGGGGGGGGGGGGGGGGGGGGGGGGGGCGGGGGGGGGGGGGGGGGGGGCGGGGGGGGGGGGGGGGGGGGGGGGGGGGGGGGGGGGGGGGGGGGGGGGGGGGGGGGGGGGGGGGGGGGCGGGGGGGGGGGGGGGGGGGGGGGGGGGGGGGGGGGGGGGGGGGGCGGGGGGGGGGGGGGGGGGGGGGGGGGCGGGGGGGGGGGGGGCGGGGGGGGGGGGGGGGGGGGGGGGGGGGGGGGGGGGGGCGGGGGGGGGGGGGGGGGGGGGGGGGGGGGGGGCGGGGGGGGGGGGGGGGGGGGGGGGGGGGGGGGGGGGGGGCGGGGGGGGGGGGGGGGGGGGGGGGGGGGGGGGGGGGGGGGGGGGGGGGGGGGGGGGGGGGGGGGGGGGGGGGGGGGGGGCGGGGGGGGGGGGGGGGGGGGGGGCGGGGGGGGGGGGGGGGGGGGGGGGGGGCGGGGGGGGGGGGGGGGGGGGGGGGGCGGGGGGGGGGGGGGGGGGGGGGCGGGGGGGGGGGGGGGGGGGGGGGCGGGGGGGGGGGGGGGGGGGGGGGGGGGGGCGGGGGGGGGGGGGGGGGGGGGGGGGGGGGGGGGGGGGCGGGGGGGGGGGGGGGGGGGGGGGGGGGGGGGGCGGGGGGGGGGGGGGGGGGGGGGGGGGGGGGGGGGGGGGGGGGGGGGGGGGGGGGGGGGGGGCGGGGGGGGGGGGGGGGGGGGGGGGGCGGGGGGGGGGGGGGGGGGGGGGGGGGGGGGGGGGGGGGGGGGGGGGGGGGGGGGGGGGGGGGGCGGGGGGGGGGGGGGGGGGGGGGGGGGGGGGCGGGGGGGGGGGGGGCGGGGGGGGGGGGGGGGGGGGGGGGGGGGGGGGGGGGGGGGGGGGGGGGGGGGGGGCGGGGGGGGGGGGGGGGGGGGGGGGGGGGGGGGGCGGGGGGGGGGGGGGGCGGGGGGGGGGGGGGGGGGGGGGGGGGGGGGGGGGGGGGGGGGGGCGGGGGGGGGGGGGGGGGGCGGGGGGGGGGGGGGGGGGGGGGGGGGGGGGGGGGGGGGGGGGGGGGGGGGGGGGGCGGGGGGGGGGGGGGGGGGGGGGGGGGGGGGGGCGGGGGGGGGGGGGGGGGGGGGGGGGGGGGGGGGGGGGGGCGGGGGGGGGGGGGGGGGGGGGGGGGGGGGGGGGGGGGGGGGGGGGGGGGGGGGGGGGGGGGGGGGGCGGGGGGGGGGGGGGGGGGGGGGCGGGGGGGGGGGGGGGGGGGGGGGGGGGGGGGGGGGGGGGGGGGGGGGGGGGGGGGGGGGGGGGGGGGGGGGGGGGGGGGCGGGGGGGGGGGGGGGGGGGGGGGGGGGGGGGGGGGCGGGGGGGGGGGGGGGGGGGGGGGGGGGGGGGGGGGGGGGGGGGGGGGGGGGGGGGGGGGGGGGGGGGGGGGGGGGGGGGGGGGGGGGGGGGGGGGGGGCGGGGGGGGGGGGGGGGGGGGGGGGGGGGGGGGGGGGGGGGGGGGGGGGGGGGGGGGCGGGGGGGGGGGGGGGGGGGGGGGGGGGGGGGGGGGGGGGGGGCGGGGGGGGGGGGGGGGGGGGGGGGGGGCGGGGGGGGGGGGGGGGGGGGGGGGGGGGGGGGGGGGCGGGGGGGGGGGGGGGCGGGGGGGGGGGGGGGGCGGGGGGGGGGGCGGGGGGGGGGGGGGGGGGGGGGGGGGGGGGGGGGGGCGGGGGGGGGGGGGGGGGGGGGGGGGGGGGGGGGGGGGCGGGGGGGGGGGGGGGGGGGGGGGGGGGGGGGGGGGGGGGGGGGGGGGGGGGGGGGGGGGGGGGGCGGGGGGGGGGGGGGGGGGGGGGGGGGGGGGGGGGGGGGGGGGCGGGGGGGGGGGGGGGGCGGGGGGGGGGGGGGGGGCGGGGGGGGGGGGGGCGGGGGGGGGGGGGGGGGGGGGGGGGGGGGGGGGGGGGGGCGGGGGGGGGGGGGGGGCGGGGGGGGGGGGGGGGGGGGGGGGGGGGGGGGGGGGGGGGGGGGGGGGGGGGGGCGGGGGGGGGGGGGGGGGGGGGGGGGGGGGGGGGCGGGGGGGGGGGGGGGGGGGGGGGGGGGGGGGGGGGGGGGGGGGGGGGGGCGGGGGGGGGGGGGGGGGGGGGGGGGGGGGGGGGGGGGGGGGGGGGGGGGGGGGGGGGGGGGGGGGGGGGGGGGGGGCGGGGGGGGGGGGGGGGCGGGGGGGGGGGGGGGGGGGGGGGGGGGGGGGGGGCGGGGGGGGGGGGGGGGGGGGGGGGGGGGGGGGGGCGGGGGGGGGGGGGTGGGGGGGGGGGGGGGGGGGGGGGGGGCGGGGGGGGGGGGGGGGGGGGGGGGGGGGGGGGGGGGGGGGGGGGGGCGGGGGGGGGGGGGGGGGGGGGGGGGGGGGCGGGGGGGGGGGGGGGGGGGGGGGGGGGGGGGGGGGGGGGGGGGGCGGGGGGGGGGGGGGGGGGGGGGGGGGGGGGGGGGGGGGGGGGGGGGGGGGGGGGGGGGGGGCGGGGGGGGGGGGGGGGGGGGGGGGGGGGGGCGGGGGGGGGGGGGGGGGGGGGGGGGGGGGGGGGGGGGGGGGGGGGCGGGGGGGGGGGGGGGGGGGGGGGGGGGCGGGGGGGGGGGGGGCGGGGGGGGGGGGGGGGGGGGGGGGGGGGGGGGGGGCGGGGGGGGGGGGGGGGGGGGGGGGGGGGGCGGGGGGGGGGGGGGGGGGGGGGGGGGGGGGGGGGGGGGGGCGGGGGGGGGGGGGGGGGGGGGGGGGGGGGGGGGGGGGGGGGGGGGGGGGGGGGGGGGGGGGGGGGGGGGGGGGGCGGGGGGGGGGGGGGGGGGGCGGGGGGGGGGGGGGGGGGGGGGGGGGGGGGGGGGGGGGGGGGCGGGGGGGGGGGGGGGGGGGGGGGGGGGGGGGGGGGGGGGGGGGGGGGCGGGGGGGGGGGGGGGGGGGGGGGGGGGGGGGGGGGGGGGGGGGGGGGGGGGGGGGGGGGGGGGGGGGGGGGGGGCGGGGGGGGGGGGGCGGGGGGGGGGGGGGGGGGGGGCGGGGGGGGGGGGGGGGGGGGGGGGGGGGGGGGGGGGGGCGGGGGGGGGGGGGGGGGGGGCGGGGGGGGGGGGGGGGGGGGGGGGGGGGGGGGGGCGGGGGGGGGGGGGGGGGGGGGGGGGGGGGGGGGGGCGGGGGGGGAGGGGGGGGGGGGGGGGGGGGGGGGGGCGGGGGGGGGGGGGGGGGGGGGGGGGGGGGGGGCGGGGGGGGGGGGGGGGGGGGGGGGGGGGGGGCGGGGGGGGGGGGGGGGGGGGGGGGGGGGGGGGGGGGGGGGGCGGGGGGGGGGGGGGGGGGGGGGGGGGGGGGGGGGGGGGGGGGCGGGGGGGGGGGGGGGGGGGGGGGGGGGGGGGGGGGGGGGGGGGGCGGGGGGGGGGGGGGGGGGGGGGGGGGGGGCGGGGGGGGGGGGGGGGGGGGGGGGGGGGGGGGGGGGGGGGGGGGGGGGGGCGGGGGGGGGGGGGGGGGGGGGGGGGGGGGGGGCGGGGGGGGGGGGGGGGGGGGGGGGGGGGGGGGGGGGGGGGGGGGGGGGGGGGGGGGGGGGGGGGGGGGGGCGGGGGGGGGGGGGGGGGGGGCGGGGGGGGGGGGGGGGGGGGGGGGGGGGGGGGCGGGGGGGGGGGGGGGGGGGGGCGGGGGGGGGGGGGGGGGGGGGGGGGGGGGGGGGGGCGGGGGGGGGGGGGGGGGGGGGGGGGGGGGGGGGGGGGGGGGGGGGGGGGGCGGGGGGGGGGGGGGGGGGGGGGGGGGGGGGGGGGGGGGGGGGGGGGGGGGGGGGGGGGGGGGGGGGGGGGGGGGGGGGGGGGGGGGGGGGGGGGGGGGGCGGGGGGGGGGGGGGGGCGGGGGGGGGGGGGGGGGGGGGGGGGGGGGGGGGGGGGGGGGGGGGGGGGGGGGGGGGGGGGGGGGGGGGGGGGGGGGGGGGGGGGGGGGGGGGGGGGGGGGGGGGGGGGGGGGGGGGGGGGGGCGGGGGGGGGGGGGGGGGGGGGGGGGGGGGGGGGGGGGGGGGGGGGGGGGGGGGGGGGGGGGGGGGGGGGGGGGGGCGGGGGGGGGGGGGGGGGGGGGCGGGGGGGGGGGGGGGGGGGGGGGGGGGGGGGGGGGGGGGCGGGGGGGGGGGGGGGGGGGGGGGGGGGGGGGGGGGGGGGGGGGGGGGGGGGGGGGGGGCGGGGGGGGGGGGGGGGGGGGGGGGGGGGGGGGGGCGGGGGGGGGGGGGGGGGGGGGGGGCGGGGGGGGGGGGGGGGGGGGGGGGGGGGCGGGGGGGGGGGCGGGGGGGGGGGGGGGGGGGGGGGGGGGGGGGGGGGGGGGGGGGGCGGGGGGGGGGGGGGGGGGGGGGGGGGGGGGGGGGGGGGGGGGGGGGGGGGGGGGGGGGGGGGGCGGGGGGGGGGGGGGGGGGGGGGGGGGGGGGGGGGCGGGGGGGGGGGGGGGGGGGGGGGGGGGGGGGCGGGGGGGGGGCGGGGGGGGGGGGGGGGGGGGGGGGGGGGGGGGGGGGGGGGGGGGGGGGGGGGGGGGGGGGGGGGGGGGGGGGGCGGGGGGGGGGGGGGGGGGGGCGGGGGGGGGGGGGGGGGGGGGGGGGGGGGGGGCGGGGGGGGGGGGGGGGGGGGGGGGGGGCGGGGGGGGGGGGGGGGGGAAGCTGGTCTTTAAACGTCGTACCACATCGCTCTCCGAATCACCAAAAACAAGAAACCGCATACTATAGGAGAGGGTCTCATAAAAACTTGCTTAATGAATGCCGTGAAGCTCGTTCTTGGAGAGCAACATGCAGAAAAGATAAGCATGTTATCACTTTCTAACAACACAATCAAAAGTCGTATCGAGGATATGAGCAAGAATATTTTGAGTAAGGCGCTCAACGAAATAAATTTGTCCTTACTTCGCAATTCAGTTAGATGAGTCGACCGACGTTGCATCCTGTTCCCAGCTACTGGTCTATGTTCGGTACATAAAAGGCGACCGCTTCAAAGAAGAGTACTTGTTCTCAGAATCATTGAGCACAACTACACGTGGCGAACAGTGAAGGATTTTGTCGAGAAAAAGGATCTACATTGGTCGAGCTTAGTGGGTGTCTGTACAGATCCATCCATGTTGGGCGTCCGTTCTGGATTCCAAACGCTAGTCAAAAAATGTGCTCTGCACTGTACATTCAGCCAATGCATAATACATCGTTATGCTTTAGCAGTGAAAACTCTTCTGCCTGTTTTGCTGGACATGTTAACCAAAGTAGTAAAGATAGTAAATGTCATCCGCAGTAGTGCGACATATACAAGAGTTTTCAAAGAGTTGTGCAATGAATTTGGAGGCAAATTCGACGTGTTGTTATTGCACACGGAAGTGCGTTGGTTACCACGAGGCAGGGTGTTGCACCGAGTACTCGAGCTTCGAGAATAAATTGAAATGTTTCTTGAAAGGAAGGAGCTGCATAAGGGTAAGGTGAACGTCATGAAAACAGACAACGTATTTATTTCCAAATTAGGATATCTTGCAGATTTCTTCGGAGAAATAAATTCACTGAACCTCAGCTTGCTAGGAAGTATGGGTAATATTTTAACTGCTCAAGATAAGATTGCCAGTTTTCTTCGTAAAATGCAGCTTTACCAACGCACAGCAATAGTTGACGGTGTCGATGTTTCCAGAACTATCAGTGGTGCTCGCTGGAATAAATGAAACATGCGCTTTCACAGATGCTATAACTTTCCACTTGTCATCAGTGGTCCATTCCATCAGCAAATATTTTCCGGATTTGGAAAATCGCCAAGTAAATGTCTGGGTGCTAAGACCCTTTTCAGTGGATGAGAAAATCTTTCCGGATAATGCCATCGAAGTCAAAGCACAAATCCTAGGAATGCGCGAAGATGACGAATTAAAAATAGATTTCTAAAGCACACCACTGGTAGCATTTTGGATAGTGATAAGTGGTGATTATCCATTGCCATCGGAAAGAGCATTGAGAATATTGATCCCATATGTAACAACTTATAGATGTGAAAGTGGATTTTCGACAATGGTTTCAATGAAAACAAAAGCAAGGAGTCAAATGAACCTGGAGCACGACTTCCGATGTGCATTAGCAGAAACTGAACCAAATATACCAGAAACTGTTAGCACTAAGCAATATCAACCGTCCCATTGATGTATATCGCCTCTTGATTACATACAGTTGTACCAAACAATTGTTTTCTTTCTTATATTGATCGAGTTATTCCAAATAGCTATCAGTTTCCGTACTTAAAAGCAAACAGCGCGATAGTTATTCGTTAATTAGGCTTCGGAACGGAAATAGGGGAGGGGGCAGGTTGATTATAGCTAACTCCATTTGTGAGAGCCTCAAAAATGTTTAAAATCGCCGGTGTACAACAACATGCGTTAAGGATAAGTGTGATATCGCATTCTAACAGCACCATCCAAGTCGCGTTCAGGACGTCAACAAGAATACTTTGAACGCGGTACTTAATGAAAGAAACTCATGCATTTTCTTCGCACTACAGTGGGGATTTACCTTATTTGCATGATCAAAAGTAATTACATATGGTATTCATTTGCCGTAATTTAAAGAAGAAGTGCAGTAGTTGCTAGCTAATTGGATTTAGAAAGTTTGGGGGTAACTGCTTAATATGAACCGGCTTGGGGGTAACGGCCTCAACAAGATTGGGAACCACTAGTTTAGAGGAATGGTCTTTATCCTAATAATGATCAATCGCTGCACACGTTTCACTGAAGCTGTTCCGATTCTCGATCTCGCAGCTGAGACAATTGCACGAGTTTTTGATAGTCGCTGGGTCGTCACTCACGGTTGCCATGTAACCGTGACCTCCAATATAGAGGCCCTCAATTTGGACCTACCACATTCTTAGTAATGCTCAAGTTGCTAGTTCTCATCGCATTTGCACTACTACTTACCATCCTGTTTCGTATGGTGTTGTCCAATATTTCCACACGCAGCTAAAAACGTCCCTTAGCACAGTTGATGCACTCAGTTTTACGGAAACCTTATCTGTGCTACTGCTGGTCATCCGCTCATCACTCAAGACAGATCTTCAAACCGCTAGCCACGAATTGATCTTTGGACAAGCTCTACGACTTCTGGAGATTTCTCCTGCGCCACAAGATCCTGTCGCTGCGATGTTACCTACGCTAAACAACTGGCCGCTAAGCTTCAACTATCTCGACCGATTTAACCCCGAAAACCCGAGTGAAAATCTTTCGTTCCCTAAGACCCACATCATTGTTTACACGTTCTTCGTGTTGACAGCCTCCGCAGAAAGTTGGAGCGCACATACGAAGGACCATTCAAGGTCATTCATCGCAAGATAGTGCGTTAAGTATCGAGGCCCATGGCGAACATGAAGCCGTTAACATCGACCGACTCAAATTAGCTTATTACAACTCCGACGATAACCTGGTAGACGTCCATATCTCTTCAACGCCATTTCAAGTCCAACTGGACGGCACATCATCTGGCACTCCGTGACACGGTTCAGCTTCACAAGTGACCGCGTTCACAGCCGAACCTCAAAAGTCGACTAGGTCTGATAGACGATTTTTTTGGTCAGCACGTTTGAGACTGGCGTACTTTTCCTTTTTTCACACATTCCTTTCCTTTTGGCCAGATGGAAGCGCAAAAGAGACAACAAAATGCTTGGAAAACCAAGAAAAGAACAAAATCTTTTATACACATAAAAGACCCCCCGTTTTATTCTCCCATTGTAGTCAGTAAGCGCTGTCGCCGTGCGTTTACTCTAGTAACTTGTGCGTGCTTGATATCCCGCACTTTCCTTCCTATATGCCCGATCGTCGAACTCCCAAACTTTACATGGACAAACACTGTGCGATGGAACACTAGGTTCTCCCTCTTTTTGGCACTTGTAGGTGGGATACAATGGGAGCGTGAAATGGTCCGATCGTATTAGTGCTTCACCGTCAGCTGCATCAGGTCTCACCACCTGGTCTCGTCTAAGACTGGCCAGGGGTGGACAGTCCTCACGTAGATCAAATGCCCACCTGCGGTTCCCTTCTAGGAAGGGGGCTGTGTGGCAACCTGGCGATATTCTCATATAATTGCCCTTTGATGTGTAAAACGTTGCAGGCTAATTAAGCTGTTTGTCTGCCACATGTTGATTGCATTTGTTTATATCCACACACACACATCGGAACGCTGCGTTTGGTGCCCTCGGAACACTCTTTCTTTCTTTTCCCTAGCTTCTTCTTGAGTGCCCGTCACCCTAACGAGACTGTGCGTTTCAGTTATAAACCTATACCTCGCCTACTTTTAGTTACATTTTTACTTTGTCTAAACCGTTGGTTGGTTGTGTGAATATAGCGTCCGACCATCGAGTATGCAGCTCCGGGTGTGTCGAATGCAAAGCCCCAACCAATGTGACAAATTAAGGATAGGAACCACTAGGGGTAACTAACCTGTAGCGGTGTTTGTTTGCAGGACTGTGTCGCCCTACAAAAGATCAGCCTACCTGGATATGTCAGTTTTCCATCTGCTTAGTTCCAAGTTTTTCCATCCATCGGCAACGAGCTACTCACAGTTAATTAGTAGAGACACTTTTCTCGTAAATTTAGAACTCTCGTTGCATTACCGGATCCGTCTCCTTGATTTGAAAATCAACAGCTTCGTTCCACTGAGGTTGGAACGGAATTTAATTATTAATGTAGTCAGTCGGGCCCAAAGAATCTGCTCATTTGATGTACTTTCAGAGCAATTACAGAGATTATGCTCGATACTGCTGGAGAATGACTTTCCAGACCGCTTCATAAGATTTCGCATGGAGCAAATGAAAAGCACACCAGTGGTCTTAACGGCCAACAGCAAAACAATTACCCTACAACTTCCGTACAAGAGGGAGATCGCGGCCGAAATTCTTGCTCGTCCTCTCTCACAGGGGCTCAGACGTGCCTACCCAGAAGCGAACTTACACTTACTTCACTAGCGCACCGAGGATAAAGCTCAGTCCCAAGGGTGGCAGACCTGTCCACGACAATTCCATATGCATCTACTCATTCACTTTTTCTGTGAAGCATGCTACATTGGTCCTACAACCAGATATTTATCCGACAGAGTGAAGGAACACTGTTCAGCATAGCTAGCGGCTGGGATCAGAAGGATATGCCACTGTATGTGGTGATAAGATACCACATCCAGCATTTTGGTTATCTATCGGACGGGCGAGCTGATCGAATTTGAGCCGACAATCTGAAAGCTGATCGATCGCCGCCAGCCGAGCAGCAACACTTACATGCCTGAGCGAGAATCGGCATATAAGCCCGCATGATCAACTGGCTAGATCGATGAATATGCTGAGTTTCCGACAAGCAGTCTTTCAGGGGAGAACAAATCGAATTCGATCAACGGAGCGTGTTTGCCCTATAGATACATTGATTTCTGATCAAAATAGATTCTGATGGCAACCCAGTCCTCGTTTTTTTATTTTCGGATTCCTACTTCGACGCTGCCCACCACACAAACACAGGGCACAACGCTAAACCAGCCGGTGCATCCAAAATTATCTACAAGGCCCCCAAAATCAATCGCGGCATATGCACAAACGGATATTAGAAGCACTTGAAGCTGTCGCAATTCGGTTACACGAACCGAAGCTGCACCCTCAAAAACGATTCATTCAGGCCTTGCGGCTGTTGTGGCCCGATTGACTTGTGTCTTTTACTCAGCTGCATCTCGTGCAGGTCCAAATATTGACCTGATTAATAGCGAGTGTCGGCCTCTTCTAAACAGTGCTTCTACCCTTTAATAACCTCATTAGTCCATCTAGCTGACTAGTCTGAAGAAGAAGAATTATCAAAAACATGTTCACCTACAGTGACTTTTGGTTATTCAACGAGCTTCTTTAGAACATTCTGTGAGCACGACTCTCTTTTGAGCTGGAAATCGAAAGTCACCCTACTTTTTCTGGTAACCGGTTTAAACATCTCCGTTAGTTGGACTAGTTACACGGTTTGTGATCCGATTTAACCACGTCGGAATTATTTGCTTTTACTAGATAGGACGCCAACACATGGAGCAGTCTGTGCATCCATATTCTATCGTGCCACTTCGAATTGCAGTTCGTATTATGTAGATTCTGTCCCTTTTCTGGTGTGTACATGCTGAGTGACCATCTGGAGTTACGACGTCGTAGGATTACGCTGGGTGCCTGTGGCCCATTTCCGGCTTTTTAAGCCGATACGTCCGCTTAAATTAGTGATATTTCGATCTCCAACCTATGCAACGAATAGCGTCATTATCATTAGTGGAATATGCATTATGAACAATGAAGAATGATTTATCACGCGTAAAAACAAGTGCCTGCTGCGTCCCCTAGAATGGTTGGGATCAATGCAATGAAGTCGAAATATATGTGAGTCATCTACCGAGCGTCTGTCGAGATAAATGTGTTGATAAATAATGTTAGTGTAAAATAAATATCGGGTGCAAGCGTACAAAAATAAACGGGGTGCAGTGATCGTTTACGTGAAGCGTGTGAGAAGTAACATATGATCGTTCACTTGTGCACCGCCTCCTTGGATCCATGTGACATTAAATCCTGTAGAAGGGCATAATTACCGTAACCCGCAATAACGTAGTTTAAGTACCGAAGTGCTGGGAGCTAAGAACAGCGCCAATCGTTTTTTTGTGAAAATGTCCAAAGTAGTGGAAGAAGATACAACCGAGTTTGGGAGTGAATTCCAGAGTTGAGAAACCCGAAGGGAAAAGTAATTCCATCGACACTCTAGACGGCTCTATTGTTCACTCATTTTCAAACAGTCACCTCGGCTGAGTGTTGTGGCTAAGTTTCAGCAAATGGCAGCATACGTAGTTGCTTCGCTAATATGAGATCGTCTCGCAGCTTTCGGCAGCGTCGGCTGAAAATTCCCAGCAACTTCAGCCTTCGGTGGTAAGAGTGATAGCGCAGACCGTTTACATTCTTCGTTGCTCTTTCTTGTGGTGCCTCCAACATCTCTAGGTCACGGTTCAACCAAGGTTGCTAAGCTTGGATGGCGTATTCAACATGAATATGCACACAGGAATTGTGTATCATTGGGTCATATCTTCCGAATGTCCTACACAGCAGGCCAACGTGCTGGTTGCTCTCTTCGCAGCTACCCCGGCCTGTTTTGAACATTTGAGGTCACTATGTACGGGCAAACCAAGGTCACGTTCGTGGGAGCTGGTCCGCAATCCGTGTGCCCCAAGCACATTTATCAAAGTATTCATCTCGGCAGATGATCCACATATATTTTTATTTCCTCGTATTCACCCCAACCATCCTACGGGAGGTGTCAAGCACTTGCTTTTATCCCGTGATAACTCACTGTTCATTGTGTAGTCAAGTCTATAGCGTAATTGCACAACGCTACGTTTGTCCGCATAGTGCGTTCTGAACTGACCAGGTCGAAATATTTCTGAGATCGCACTGGAGCCGTTCGTGATCATTCATACCTCTGATCGTGCGCCATATCTTGAGATTATCTGCGAGATTAAGAAAGCCGGCTTAATTGATCATGCTAGATCGTGTTTGAAAACCAAGAGTACACGCGACCCAAGCACCGGAGCTTTTGATACACCACACTACATCAATTGCACTGGACAGATTCCCGGACTCTCATCGCAACCGAGGTTCGCGTAGAAAATTGTTTATTCAACTCAGGATTGTAACGCCAGTGCCGTAGTTCTGAAGCATGTAGTTACACCCGCGGAGTGCTGCAATCGATGGTCATGTGCAGGGGGCGCGCCATTATTAAGAATACTGAATGTCGAACCGGAACTATTGCATAAAGTGACATTCCAATCTGATGCGTGACATGTGTGGCCGAAATTCTCCTTCGAATCAACCACAATTGATGACATCTAACCTCAGTACTCAGATTTTC
>OX104067.1:60655487-60724437 GCA_944474145.2 Dicrocoelium dendriticum | reverse complement strand
AATACTGATTAGGACCAAAAAGTGGGGATATCACTGGATAGCTGCATCAAAAATCACTCAGGTGCAAAGACCGGTTATGTTGGACAGCATTCGAGATAATTCCTATCGGCAAAGTGTTTGTCCAGGAATTGCTTGAATTCCGACATTGACTTTGCCTCAACTACGTGCTGCTGCAGGTTGTTTCATACATTTACCACTCTCCGTTCCAAATAGAGTTGGGGGGGGGGCGACTCGCTTGTACCGGTGCCTTCGTGTGCTGTTTGGCGTGCGCATATGCAGAAGTGTTCTCAACATGGGGTAAACATCAATACATAACATCCAATGCATCATATTGGGGTTAACCCGCAATCAACGATAAGACAGGGTGTAAAGCCCTAGCCTCTTGCACCGGTCTTCGTACGGCACACCTCGTAAAGTGGGGATCAGCCTGATGGCTCAATCTTTTCTACCTCGCCACGAGTGATAGAACAGTATGCGGGTGGACCGTACTCTCTCTCTCTCTCACACACACACACACTATACACGTTAGCTAGAGGTGGGAAACACTTCAGCTACTGTGCCGCAATACCTAAAAGAAAAAAGGGAATAAAATGCAACAGGTGTAAGCCAGCTGAGCTGCCGGTAACGGATGGGCATCGTTCCGATAAGCTACCTGCCGGCTACTAAGCAGCAGAATAAAGTACTTTACTATGCAAAAATGCTAAATACTGAGATCGCGGTTGGAAGGGGAGGCTAAAAGGGAGTGGGTGGGATAAAGAAACTCACAACACGAACGCCACTGAGTTCGACTCCTAGCCACATCAGCAAGCGTATTCAGCCAAACGCGTTCATCGTCTTTCGGACCCCAACCAGGGAGCAGAGACGCTAAAAGCGAGGCTAGCTCCGAAGTGAGGGCCTTCATTCCTCTCGACCAAGTCATCGCTTGGCTATCTCTCCTCTTCTTCCATCCACACACCCGGCGCGCAAACAACGCACGTCGCATGAGCCGGTGGACTGTCATGTGTAATACGTGGCAGAGCTATCGGGGCCTGGTGCGTGAAATAACGGTGCTGAGCAGTTCATTTCCTTTTCCTGTGCCGTAAACAGGGCGTCGAACAAGGTCGTTGCTCATTCGGTGTTCCAACCAGATGTGAGCCAAACTGCGAAGGCACCGGTGGTCGAACGTAACTAGCCTCTTTATATTCGCTGATCTAAGAGACCAGGTTTCACAACCGTACAGTAGGGTCGAACGTACCACTGCATTATATACTCTACGCTTCAGGGCAAGAGTAATGTCGCGCCAGCTCCATAAGTGGCGAAGGTTAGCAACAGCGCCCAGAGTTTTGCTATAACGTTCGTGATCTCATCTTCAAGCTCATGGGCGCTGATACAACTTCCCAGGTAGTTAAATTTTTGAGCCACTTCTAGCTGATCCCACCAAGGGTCAGCGAAGGAGGTGGTTCAGGCCAATCTTGGAGGAAGGCTTTGACTTCGATGGTGCAAAGCAAAGCCCGAAACGGCTGACAGCCAGTGTTAATCTGTCTAGTGCCGCTTAGCACGTCTGGGAGCTGTCACAGATTAGAGAAATATCATCAGCATACTCCAAGTCAGGAAGTCGTTCTCCTAGGAGCAGATCCACACCTTCTAAGCCGTGTACTGTGAACGCGATTTCCATGACTTCGTCAAAGCGAAGTTGAACAGGAAAGGTGACAGCGGGCATCCTCGTCTCACACCGTTAGAGATATTAAAGGGTAATGACAGCTTGCCGTAAGCCCTCACTCTGTCTGAGCTACGCGCATATAATGATCGGATAATATTTAATATTGCGAAGATACACCTTTCCTGAGTAGACAGTCCCAAAGTGCACGTCTATCCACCGAATCGAATGCACCTTTGACATCGAGAAACATGACAACGGTGGGTGTTAGGGTTAGAACCAAAACCTAACCCGAATAAGATCCAGGGGTTTGGATAGTCGAAGCCAGATTGTGCCACAGAAGTGTGTCCGTACTTGTTACTTGCATCCAGAACACGGAACCAAGCATGTTTTAAGTTGTGTGCGCCAAATGTCTGCGTGTGAATTACACAGAGTTGGCATGTTTTTCGCCAAAAACCAGAACAGTGTGTTTGTTTCATGCAACAGAACATTGTTTTTGTCCCTTGGCTCACACAACATGCAACACTTGTGAAAAAACACACCTCCTATAAAAGTGCACACGTTTCGACACGCTTAGTTTGTGCTATTGGCATTTTTGGCGCTTGGGGTTTTGTGTACTCAATACACATACTACTTGCCAGTGTCGCGCGTTCTCTCAACACGTTGGTCTCTTATTCAGGAGTCGGTGTGAACCATCGCGATTAAGTCCATCTGGTGCGACCATATCAAGTGGCGACGGAATATTTTGATTACCTTACTTCAAGAACCCACGGTATAACAGATGGCAGAGAAACCTCCATATCAGTTGGGGTTCTATGAACGGCAAATACATGAACTCATACGGCAGCAACAGGCACAAACGGAAGCGCAAATGAAACTGATCGAGACGCTCACACAGCGACTCAATGTGCAACCAGAGGCTACTCGTCCAACCTATCAAATTAATTGCGTTGATGTCCTGGCAATTCCATTACTGAGTTCAGTTATGCTCCAGATTGTGGCTCCACTTTTGAGACATGGTTCAAATGATGGCAAGACTTATTCTGCACCGATTTCAATGGTCAAGAACTCCTGGAAAGTCCATCTCCTCCTCCAGAAACTTGGAACTAAGTAACACGCTAGATAATGTGCTTACCCGAATACAGGAATATGGCTTCTGCCTATGCCAGGACAAGTGTGATTCCTTTTTAACCTCAATCAAATTCCTCGGTTTTATCGTTGACAAAAATGGTAGACGCCCGGATCCAGAAAATACCGAGGCGATCCGCAACATGCCTCCACCGTCGGATATGTCCTCCTTCCGTTCGTTTTTAGGACTCGTCAGCCATTATAGTTCATTTTTGCCAGACATGCATCGCCAATTACTGACCAAAAGTTCTACGTGGAAGTGGTCCTCAGAATGTGAAGTTAGTTTCAATGCGATTAAGTCATTGCTAACCTCAGATCTCATACTGACACATTACCATCCTTCTCGGAACATCGTTGTAGCGTCAGATGCATCTGATAAAGGAATTGGTGCGGTCATATCCCATGCTTATGTAGACGGTTCTCAAAAGGCTATTGCACATGCTGCTAGATCTCTCACAACCGCTGAAAAGAACTATAGCCAAATTGAAAAAGAGGCTTTGGCTGTCATATACGCTGTAAAGAAATTTCACAAGATGCTGTACGGCCGCGGTTTCACGTTGTTAACTGATCCCAAACCACTACTGGCCATTTTCGGCTCCAAAAAAGGAATTCCCGTGTACACAGCTAACCTCCTGCAGCGCTGGGCACTGACACTGTTAGCCTATGGCTTCGACATACGTTATCAGTCAACTACCAGTATTGGTCAGGCAGACGCTTTATCGCGACTTACAGGACCTCACAAACAGAATCAGGAAAATACGGTGATTGCATCTGTAGAAGCGGAACCGGACATTGGGTTCATTATAAATGACGTGTCGAACAATCTTCCGGTTACCTCAGATGCGGTTCGTCATGCCAACCTCCAAGATCCCTTACTTAAACAAGTTGCCCATTTCCAGCGATCGAAGTGGCCAACCAAACGTAAATCAGCTGAACTTCAACAGTTCTACCAGAGAAGACACTCTTTGTCCATCGTGAACGATTGTATTCTTTTTGCAGACAGGGTCGTTATTCCTAAGATCCTGCAAACGAAGGTGCTACGACAATTTCATACTGGTCACCCTGGAATAAACCGAATGAAAGCACTAGCAAGCAGCTATGTCTACTGGCCTTTCTTGGATAAACAATTAGAAGAGCTAGCAGAGCCGCAATAAGTGTGCAGTTGCAGCAAAAGCACCACCAAAAGAAGAAGTCCACCCTTGGCCAACACCTGACAAACCGTGGATTCGTGTGCATGTAAATTTTGCCGGACCCGTTAATGGTAACAACTTTCTAGTAGTTGTCGACTCATACAGCAAATGGCCCGAGGTGTTTCTGATACAAAACACAACAGCTGGAGCCACTGTTTCGAAATTAAGACAATTATTCAGCCGGTTTGGCTACCCAGAAACCCTGGTGTGTGATAATGGTACACAATTCACTTCAGCATGTTTCTCCAACTTTTGTAAAAATTGTGCAATCAATCACATCAGAACACCGCCGTTTCACCTACAATCCAACGGCCAAGCAGAACGTTTCGTGGACACTTTTAAGCGCGCCCCCTTGAAATCAGCAGGGGAGGGAACGACACAGGAAATCCTTAAACGATTTTTGTTTTTATATAGGGTCACACCGAACGCCCAAACGCCGAATGGATTTTCTCCGGCCGAGGCCTTGATGAATCGTAAGCTACGAACTCCATTTGATGCCTTTTGGCCCACAATAGAAGTTTCGCTTAAGGAACAATCTACTATGGAACAACAGTCATGTAAACATCGAGGGACAAGACAACGTGCGTTCACCCATGGTCAACTAGTCCTCGCACGCGACTATCGCAGTGGTCACCCAAATTGGGCAAAAGGAATGGTCACTGGTAGGCGGGGTAAAGTTATTTACGAGGTGCGAGTTGGATCACAATTATGGATTCGTCATGTGAACCAGCTGCGACCAACTAGGTGCATACCCGATAAAAAGAGCCACAGCCTGCATCTTGACATGCGAATTGACACATTTAACATTCCACGGTCCATAGAAAACTCAGAGGCACCGAAGTCTCCACCAGAGACTACCCAACAAAGGCGCCGGGCAGACCGCGCTCGCAAAACTACGACACGTTTGCAGGTAAACCCTTGGAAGCGTTCTTACAATTGACATCTTCAAGGAGGGAGATGTTGGGGTTAGAACCAAAACCTAACCCGAATAAGATCCAGGGGTTTGGATAGTCGAAGCCAGATTGTGCCACAGAAGTGTGTCCGAACTTGTTACTTGCATCCAGAACACGGAACCAAGCATGTTTTAAGTTGTGTGCGACAAATGACTGCGTGTGAATTACACAGAGTTGGCATGTTTTTCGCCAAAAACCAGAACAGTGTGTTTGTTTCATGCAACAGAACATTGTTATTGTTCCTTGGCTCACACAATATGCAACACTTGTGAAAAAACACACCTCCTATAAAAGTGCACACGTTTCGACACGCTTAGTTTGTGCTATTGGCATTTTTGGCGCTTGGAGTTTTGTGTACTCAATACACATACTACTTGCCAGTGTCGCGCGTTCTCTCAACACGTTGGTCTCTTATTCAGGAGTCGGTGTGAACCATCGCGATTAAGTCTATCTGGTGCGACCATATCAGTGGGTCGCAAATATATGTGACGGTGCTCCAACAACTGAGGTGAAGTGCAGATGTGGTCAATGCAGCCATGACCTCGACGACACCCGGCTTGCTCTTCACGAGCGCCAGTCAGTCTGTGAAGGATGACAGAGGCAAGCAATTTGGAGGCGATGAAGATCAGAATGATTCCTCTATGGTTGCCGTATTCCGATCGTGAGCGTCCCTTGAAAACTGGGACTATGACGGAGCGGCTCCAGTCGGTTGCGAGTTTCCTGCTCCCTCAGTTTCACTAGTAACTCGTATAAATCATCCACAAAAGCAGGTCCCCCGAATTTGAAGAGGGCTGGAGGAAGATCATCTGGTCCCGCGGCTTTATTTAACTTCAACAGTACGATATCACGTATAACTTCTGAGCGAGAGGGTGGATCCAAAGAGAGAGCCCAGGGATCGGGGCGATCAGTGACCGGCGAGAAAGCTAACAATTCCGGCCGATTAAATTGCCTTTCAAAGTGCTCAGCCCAACGCTCCAAACGTTTTGACAAGTTGTGGATCGGCTGTCCACTCGTCACGTATAGTTTCACTAACACCAGGTCTCCTGTTGCCCGTTTCCCGTATCAGACGGAATAACTTACGATGGTTACCAAGGGCAGCGGTCATTTCGATCTCTGATGCACGATGAGACCACCAGGATTCGCGGTCTCTCTTCAGGCTAGCACGGAGTTTTGCCCGGAGCTCTTTGTGAGTTTCATGGTGTTCGCTTCCAGCCGGAATATGCCGGCGAGCATTGATAAGTTCCAGAGACTGTGAAGAGACCCAATGGCCATGTTGGCGATTAAACTTACCACATGAGGATTTACCTGCTGCTAGTAAGGTCTGGTGAACATGTGACCAGTGACCATCAATTATCTTCAATGAGCGCTTACTCAAAGGGCATGTCAGCGTACTTTGATAGGTATTCAGAACAGCTGGTTTCGCCAGTTGGATGGTGTCAATGCGCTCACAACGCCGTCTTGGGCGTCCGCCATAACGCATCCGCAGGTCAGCACATACAACGTGCATGGTCGGTGTCCACACATGTGCTCCAAATCGAGCGACAGTTCTGGATGCAGCCGCTGCATCGGTAACTTACCGCGATGTGAGCGATTTGTGTCCATAGTTGGTTCGAGGATGCTGGACGCCAAGTCATCCTCCCGCAAGTGCTGTGTCGGAAATTAGTGCTCGCAAGAAATAAACGAGCAACTTCACACAAATGAAGTAACCGCTCACAGTTATCATTACGTGAGCCTACACCTGTTGGCCGCCCAGGTGCAGTTCATCAGTGGATGATTTTCAAACTTGAGCGTTCAGATCCCCAGCCAGCACTACAGTGCCCGAGCTTTTTCTGTGGCGAAGGAGCTCGTTCCATTGGCGATAAAAGTCATTTTTTATTGAATCATCGCTAGAGTTTGTGGGTGTATAGGCAACGATGACGAATAGACACCTATTAGTCCCGCACGACTTCGAAGCTTAGAATGAGCCAGCCAATCGGACCGCACACATCCGGCTACTGATTGGAATCCAGTCAACCAGAGCAGCTTCAACTCGGGGACTCAGGGCAATACCAACACCGGCTTGGCCGGTGCTCGAAGCTGCATCGTCACCGGATAGGCGCAATGAGAAAGTGCTGCTGCTGTCACCTGAAGGGGATCGCAAAGTGAGCACAGAGCTCGAGTCTTGCAGGCGAGTCTCCGATAAGCAGCAGATGTCGATCGAGAAAGTCTCTAATGTTCGGGCAAGTGCTGCCTGTTGACCGATCTGTAGCAATGTGCGTATATTGAGGCATACCAACCTGAAGGATGATCGAGGGCTCCAAATGGAAGTCGATGAAGTGGGCTTGCCCGCTTGCTTGGACATGGGTTTGTCGACAGGGCAGGAATGCCACTCCGCGTTCACATGTGAGTTGAAACCAGAAGGTGAAAGCCTAGCAAAATAAGGTGGGGGAGGGCCAAGAACTGGGGGTTTGAAAAAAGGGGGGTAAAAGTGAAGCTGGAACGGGACGGTAAGAGAGAACAAGCGTAAGAGGAGGAATAAGAAGATGGGAAGGCTTGAGCAGTAGCATCCAAACCCCTATCCACCCTGCTCGATGCAGCAGATAGGGCACCGTTGATTATCCTCTGCGACGGCCAGAGCATCAACAAATTGTTTGAAGAGAAATTCATTGTATTGCGTGGGCAGGATACTGTCAGGTTGCCCAGGCCTAGACAGGAGAACGATTAGGGTTCTTAACCAAAGCCTTTGGTTCAAAAACCTGACCGCAAGGCAGCGGATTTGGCGTTGGGCTACAAGGAGTCCTTTTTAAGGAATAAGGAGCCACGTCATTCCAATCCCCAATCTGGAGGACGAGGAGGCTGAGTTTGTCTGGCCTCTAACCATTGACCAATCTGGTATGAGTGGCTCTGAAGGTGCAAAAAAAGCACCACCCAGCATAGCTCAATGGGTCGCTGAGGCATACAAACCATCGCACTACGGTAAGCTCCAGCCGTACTCTAGCAACTGGTCGTATTACTGAAACGAAGAGGTGAGTGGCAACCACTTCGGACTAAGTGCCGAAGGTGCACTTGAGCACCCAAAGCATAGTTCATTTTGGTAGAGATTATTCGTGTTGTCTACGGACTTCAGGTCGCAGCATGAGAGCACACTGAGGTCTTTCACGAAATCCGTGGGATGCAACGGTTGACCGGCCACAGTGTAGGTTCGACTTTGTTCACCCCTACCCAACCTCATGTATAGCGACTTGACCGGGTTTATCAGAAGGCCGACCTCTGCAGACCACATGGAGAGGCAGTCATAGCGCCGTTGAAGCCGGTCACAGTCTTCGGGTACGCTGATTAACCTCCACACCTTAAAGTCATCTGGAAACAACGCACAAAGCGAACGGAGAAGCTGAGGGACTTCGTTTACATGGATCAGGAACAAAATGGACCCCAGTGGTGCGTTGGCGCACACCACTGGTCGAGGGATACCAGTCGGTCAGATGGACCCTCCTCTTACGACCATCAAGGAAAGTACTGATCCAACGGTGCAGCGAGCCGCTAATACCGCACATCCTCAACCTGTGGAGGAGCACCTCATGATCCAAATTGTCAAAAATCTTACTGAAGTCAATGTAAATCACGTCGACCAACTTCTCTTGGTTCAGCACTTGCAACCATATGTGTCTCGTTAAAAGGTTGGTGATGCATGAGCGACCTTTCATGAAACCATGATGTGCGGGCGTCAGGATGCTTTTTGATTCTAGAAGTTGCAGAAGACGCGTCTTCAAAATCTTCTCAAATGTCTTTACCCAAACAGTGGTCAGACAGGTCGGTAAGTAGTTATCTACTTTGTTTTAGTCACTACCTTTAAGGTAGCGACTTCACGATTGAGCAATTCTAGTCGCTCGGTAATGAACCAGTGGGTAGTGACCGGTTGAACAGCTCAGTCACGGAAGGCGAGATGATAGCCGATAATGACTTGAGAATCAGTGGGTGGATTCCATCTGGCCCTGCAGGTTTCATTCCGTCAAGACTGGCCAACAGCTTGCGTACATCTTCAATGCTGCAATCCAGGCTGTCTAGTTCAGCGGGGGCTGTACCCGTTGGTAAGTTGCAAATGCGGAAGCACAGCCAATGTGGATGCACTGGCACATTCCCTGCAGACCTTAGGCGCCGCTTCACGTAGGCGAAGATCCTCTCGGGAGTAGTTGTTTCTGCGGCTGCAAGCTGCTCTTCGAAGCTTCGGCGCTCTTGTGGTCTTGCGCTGTTGCAGTTAGCTGTCTCTTGTACGCCTCGTAATATTCGTCAAAGACAGACAATAAGAATTGGTCTGCGTCGCGTCGAACCATTTTTCTGTACTCCTTGTCGAACCAATGTGGCTTGACTAGTCCAAATTTAACAAACATGAGGGGTAGAAATCGGGCGCACAACGATTTTACTCCCTTTGTAAGGATAGCCCAATAGGTTTCAACAGATGAATCCTTTGGCAACGAGCAGTCCATTTGATTCGCGTCTCGATTGAAGCCATTAAAGTCCGCCTTCCAGTAGCTGAAAGCTGACTTCAGCGGAGCAGAATATGGCAGCGGCAACTCCAAGCTGGCTATGATTACTAAGTGGTCACTTGCTCCCAGGAGCACTAAGACCTGGATGTCATGTACACGTTGCTCACAACTGGTCAACAGCGGGTCTAAGCAAAATGGAGGCGCGCGCAGTTATGCGCGTCGGCTGGTTGATGTGCCGTGTGGCACCAGCTTCAGATATCTTCGCAAACTCCCTCTGGACTTTACAATGGCCGGGGAGAATATCAGCTTCAGGCCACTGTATTCGAGAGAAGTTGAAATCGCCTATGAGCATGGACAGCTGACGACTGATGTGGCTGATGTGTATAATGATGATGATGATGTGGTTGCGAACATGCGACAACCGGTACAAGCAACGGCTCAGTGGACTGTGATATACCACGCCCATAAGCCTCTCGCAGCGTCTGAGGTGACTCGAACACCATAACTGCTCACATCGACCATCAGCGCTTCGGTAGGTGCTCACGAGTCTCCCACACAAGGAAGACCTTATGCGTATGCCATCGCGAGCATTTGATGGTCTATCACAGCAGAAGCACGAGTAGCCACTGATTTCTACTTCTTTGGCGGTTACCTCAGAGTTTAACCGTCTCAACAAGGCCTAATAGATCTGGCCACTGAGGAGTTACAAAGTAGTAGCTCAGGTCACATTTGTTCAGCATGCTGCAAGTGTTAGTAAAAACTATACGCAGACCGCGGTGGGAACAACTGGGCGCGCTTGAGGCATCGGAATTACGCCGTCACCTACCTTCGATTTCTCCGAACGGGCCCAATACCAATAATAGATTTAAAAGAATAGCACGTGTCAGTTTGTGGTTAAAGTATCCAACAAAATCCACACAATCCATGCTATAGTTGAAATTTTCAAGATACTCACCCGACTCATCCTCGAGTACAATAACATAATATACGGCAACATGAGAGTGGGAGCGACAGAACTGTGGTGGAAAACTTGCAGAGATTGTCTACTAAACATCTGATTGGTAAGCATTCTGCCATGAAGTAAAGAGCGCGTTTCAACAAACTTTGACTATAAGCACTTTGGATGCGACCACTGAAGCATAACTTGTTGCCACTACAACCTGCATACACTCAGACTGGAGCGTAGCTCTACTCTAGAGCATTGCAACAAAGATTATACCAAGGCCAAGAAGAAGCGTTCGCTCAAATTTCTTCACAGTTAAATATACCTATCTGTGTAATAAATTGCCAATCACACGCAGGTCATGTGACAATGTGGCAACATTTGGTAACCAACTGGCCAGTTACCTTGACTTGGACTCAATAATGACAATATTCCTATGGGAAAAATCCCTGGATGAGCCATTCCAAGAGGGGACCAAAACGTCCAAACAATCACCTTTCCAAATCTTAGTTTGCACCCAACCACCCACTAAATCACTATTATATAAATCGCATGCCTCAGTATTGCACATATGCATAACACAATGCAGAAAATGGTTAGTTTGCTGCAAATTGATCATGAGAAATATATGTATTATTATTACTGGGATTACCTGCCTACCGACAAGGTTATTCTAACGTGACGAGCATTTTTTCGACGTTGTACCATCAAGCGCTCCCCTGCTTTACTAAATAGGGATACCCACATCTTCATATTAACTGCGATCTCTTAGTAAGTGGTTGTGATAACTTTATCCATCCGCCCACGGAGTATCTGTTTTTCTTTCCAGATCCACAGGTCTTTTGATTCCGCCAACCATCGTTTCTCACTTGAAAAGCTGTCATGGTTTAGGATACATCCCAGCTGTTGAATTGGATAGCAGAATTTCTTTGCGTGAGAATCTTCCGAGTTAGAATCGGTGAATACTGCTTAAGTGAGGGTACCGCTCACAGCCGTGTTTCTCAGGGCTCTGTTTTAGGCCCGCTGTTGTTCATTTTGTGTCAATGATTTGGCTCCGCTCCTCGAGAACCCTTGCTATGTCTTTGCAGACGATGTAAAACTTGTAAACAGGGGCAATCGATGCACGTTATCAAAAGATCTTTGCACTGTAGCGAGATGGTCTTCCTCATGGGATTTGCCCCTTAATGCCAGTAAATGTCAGTTGTTGTCTTCCATCAACGATGAGGTTACAGTGCAAACTACTGCCGGTACCCTGACATTGCGGTCCGTTGACGAGGCTCGAGATTTGGGTATCATTATGATGAATACCTTTAAAACCTCAGCACAGTGTCAGCATGCCGCCAAAAAGGCGCGGCAGGAATGATTCCGCTTCAAGAGAATGTTATGCAGCACCAAGCAAGAGGTTTTCTCCCATTATATAAGGCGGTGGTACGACCACATTTAGAGTATTGTGTGCAGGCATGGACGCCGTATCTTAGGAAGGCTGTGACCTGCATAGAAAAGGTTCAAAAACTGGCGACTAGGATGATCGAGGGCCAGTGCAGTAAATCATACGAACGTCTAACAGGCCTAGGATTGTTTCTCTATGAACCGTGCAGGATGCGAGGTGAGCTGATTGAAAGGTTCAAGATTATGAACGGCCTAAGCGGGATCAAGCCCGCAATGCTCCGTTGTGGAACACTGTGCCGCATCAACTCACATGATCCCAACAGTGAGCAGGAAGCGATGGGGCTGACAAAGGATTTCCTTTCTGTTCTCAACAAACCAATGAACCAATGAACTTGTTCCATCCACCCAACTACGGAGGCATGAACTTAAGAATAAACATCAGAAGTTCAGGCTGGAGATTGGGGCCAAGTTCTTACCAAATCGTGTTGTTCATAATCGGAACAAACTTCATTCTGCCCTAATTGAAAGTGCCACTGTAACAGCCTTCAAAAACGACCTGGAGAAGTGTTGGCCAGGTCTTTTTCCTGAATTATTGTAAATTTCTTGGCAATTGTAGTAGACCGTGAAGTCCACGATACAAGAAAGTACAGAGGTTGCTCTTGTCTTGCATTATTTCTTTTGCAGAGGCAACAAAGACAAGCCAGAAGTCGCAGTACTGGACCCCTGGGTTGATTTCCGGTACAAGAAACAGGACGCTCGTTAGGCGGGAGCCCGTTTTCATCCTTGGAAACTGACCTGACCTGACCCGATTATGACTTCACTGAACGCGGAGGAATTCGGAAACTTTGATCGGACGCATGTTATGTATTGGACGACCCTGCCAATACTCGAACTGCTTTTCCGTATCGTTTTTTCCTGTCCTACATTAACGTTATTGTTTTTTTGTAATTACGTTTGGTTTCCATACCATTATGAACAAGGACGTAAAATCTTGCTCCGCCACTGGAAGAATCCCGGAAAAGGTAGTTGGCAAAGCTTCGCATGAGCCGCCTTTCTTTGTACGGTTGGTCTCGGCCATTTTCGAGGTGCTAAACACCGTTGTCTATGGGGGACAAATTAGCGTAGCAGCGGCTATTCCACCACCGTCCCCGGAGAAGTATCACCTCGGTGGCAATTATGACCAATGGGAAATACAGGCCCGTTGGTACGTCATGCGCTTTCCTGTGGAAGAGCGAGCGCCCGCTCTATCGAGCATCCTAGCCGGTGAGGCGTATGATATCGCGTCTTCAATCGTGAACGCATATGTCACCATCGACGATTCAAAGTTCAAGCGACTAGGGTCAATGCTGTCACTATCCCTAGACCTGTGGAAGCATCGAGAACATGTTCACGGACGCCACCAAAAACCGGGAGAGTGATTTCCATGCTTTGTCGCGGTGTTACAGCGGTTGGCATTGGACTGTATCCGGGTGAAGACAACAAAATCCGGGAAGAACGCGTGTTTCAGCAGGTCATGCTGGGAACGAAGGACCGCGACACAGTTAAGGAGCTGCTGGAGCAGCAGTCCGCCGGACTCGATTAGACGTTGAGCTCAGCAACTCGTCGGGAACAGATCAGTGGTATTCTCTTGCGCGAGAGCACGCACGCTTACCAAGAGCATAACCGACCGGTGGCCGCAGTACGTAGCAGAAGCTCTACAAGAACGAGCAGCCGACCTGGGTTTAGGCGACAACCAGTCGAAATGAACAATCCTCGACGTGCCGATCATGACCTAATAAAGCAACCACGCATCAGTTGCGATTAATGCCGACGGTTTGGAAACGCTGCGTACACTTGTGGGACACAATCAACCAGGTATGGCCCTAGTGTGCTAGTACATGGCTCCAGCAGTTTCCGGCGTTTACCCTGCAGTTTCTCCGATAGCGTTTGGTTTCATGTAAGCAATACGCATAGAAATGGTGGTGGATACCGGTGCCACTTGTTCATCTGTCCATAACAGAACAGTCCCAAAGGACGCAGTCATCCGGTGAGACAGATCGGCCAGTCTTAGTGCAAGCAATGGAACCCCATAAACCAGCCGGCTGGAACGAAGCCGCTATCAAGCTCGGGAGGACGGTAGCCACTCGCTGTTGTTTCGTGGTCGAGAACGTCGTGCTAGGAGCAGATTTTCTTACTCATTTCAATGCTAAGATTGATTTAGTCAGATATATCCTTGAGATTAATGCACCTCGCTACCTTGACCCATTGAACTATACTGGGTGATGCTTCCGGGCCCCTTGAGAGCTACTCCTACCACGTTGGTCAATGGTGAGAGGTCAGACAAACTCAGTCTCCTGGTCCTCCAGTTTGGGGGTTTGAAATGAAATGGCGTCCATTTCTGTAAAACTAAATCATTGTCACCTCCCCGCTGCCTTGCGGATAGACTTTTGAGCCAAAGACTTTAGTTGAAGACCCTAATCGTCCTCACGTCTACGTCTGGGCGCCCTGGCAGTATCACAGCCCACATACAACCATGACATTTCCCCAATTTCTAACAGCAGCTTGCATCGGCTGGCATGTAGATTAGCAAGGGCGCCTTATCTGCTGCATAAAGCAGGGTGGATAAGCAAAAATATGCTGGTGCTGGCGCACCCTTCTTTCGTTTCCACCTTTTTGCTTACTCCCATCCTGACCTCCATTACTAACCTTCCTTCTATAATTCCCAGCTTAATTGACAGCAACCAAAGTGTCACTGGAGTAGAAACATCTGCAGCCACCTTCCCACAACACCCATCGGATGCCTACCGGCAAAAGTACATTATAAGGCTACGCTGTTCCGTTTCCCTGGCGAGGTTCAACGTTCGCACTCCAAGACAAAAAGGTCAACAGGCTGCATTCACACGCACATTGGACACACTGGGTATTGATGTGTGTTGTGTGTCCGAAACTAGGATCAATGACCCTAATGAGGTTGTTGAATTAACTGCACCCGGCTTATCCTCTCGTTATTGGTTGAACGAATATGGAGACGCCGATGCAGCACTCACGTGTCAAGCTGGTGTCGGTATCATTCTAAGCTCCAAGACTGAGCCATCGTTCCTTGATTGGATTCCGGTGAACAGCCGTTTAGGTGCAGCCCGTTTGACGACATCAACTAAGGTGGATTCACGAAGTAGTACAAAACGCTGTTTTTATGCGATTTCCGCTTATGCTTCCACCGACTACATTTCTAATGCTGTCAAGGACACGTTCGACCATGAGCTGAATGCGCTACTACGCAGTGCTGCTAGTTCAGACATCATAGTTCTTGCAGAGGATATGAACGCACAAGTAGGGCGTCTGAACTCTTCAGAAGCTCAGCTAGGTGATAAGTATGTGCTTAACTCCGAACGGACTGACAACGGCGAGTGTCGGCTGCAACTGTGTGCAGAGCACCAGTTGTTTCTTAGGAGCACTGCTTCTAGACACAGTGGGCGCCGAAGTGCCACTTGGCGTCCTCTTGTAGCTGGACAGCGATGGACCCAAATTGACCACATTGCCATAAGTTAAAGGTGGCGTGATTCCATCCTGGATTTCCCCTCGTTCTGCAATATCTGCGTCCACATTGATCATGCTGTCGTTTCTCTACGAACTTTACCGAGGCACACCAAGCGTCTCCTTGGATTAGAAACTGAGAGATTGTCTCAGTTCTCGGTCAGGCAAGCCTATCAAGAGGTGCAGCATATCGAACATTCGCTGCCTTGTCCTAATGACACTGAGCTTCAGTGGAATAGGAGCTCGGCCGTCATGCACGACGCCGGAGCGCCCGCTTGTGGTACTATCAATCGTCACCACACCAGCCACTGGATATCCGAGGTCGATGAACCTGCTGGAATCTAGAAGAAACCTCCCGACTGGCTATGAACACAATGTGACCAGACAGGCTATTAGGCATGAAATAAAGCGGAGTCTGTGTGCTGACAAGGAAGCCTGGTGGACCAGTAGGGCTCAAGAAACGGAGGAGGCAGGAGCAGTAGGCAATAACCGCAAGCTCTTCCAGCTGATCTGCACCACTGGTCCCAGGAAACCAGGCGTCAGTGAGACAGTCAGAGACATCGCGGGTGCACTGATACAAAAGAAGGAGCACCGTATGTCAAGTTGGGCGAAACACTTTCAAGATAGGTTCAGCCGGCTCCCTGCTCCCGGACCTCTTCCTACTCAGGTAATGCAGGACGAGCCATGGACAGTTAGTTTAGAGCTTCCGTCAGAGGCCGAGATCCGAAACCTGATCACAACCGTCAATCGTTTTCGTGCCGCTGGGCCGGATTCCCTCCCACTTACACTATTTATGGATGGAGGTGAAGACATTTGCAAAATACTGATTTCCCTGTTCGAACATATCTGGAAAAAAGAAACCGTCCTGGCTAACTGGAGCGAATCGAGTATAGTGGCAATATACAAGAAGGGCAGTCGCACAGACTTCGCTAACCGCAAGGGTATTAGCCAAAAGCCAGTTGTGACAAAATCACTGGCCTCGATTCTCGTTTGTCGCCTCATTGTGGAAGGGGAATCTCGGAGTATGAAAAACTAGGCAGATTTCTGCCCAGGACGTGGCTGTATAGACCATATATTCACCCTGCGGCAGGTGCTAGAGCAGCGCCACGCATACCGCAGACCGACAATAGCTGCGTTCCTCGAATTCAAGAGTGAGTTCGATTCGATCGATCGATGCATTCTGTTCGAAGTACTAGCGCGGAAAGGTGTTCTCACGAGATACGTGAACGTCTTACGTCAGGGTCTACAGTAATCTGTCGGATAGCTTTCCGACAACAAGGGGCGTTCGTCAGGGTTGTTCGATTTCCCCGTTTTTGTTCACTTTCGTCGTGAACTCAATCATGCAGTGCTCCCTTAGATAATCGCACGATCTGGGCTTTGAGGTCCTGCCTGGCGAATGGCTAGTTGATCTTGATTATGCGGACGATAGTATCTTGATATTTGACGCTGTTCAGGCGGTCCAGTTAATCCTGAATAGAGTGGTCCCATCATATGGTATCCGCTTCGCAACTTCAAAGTGTTGCTGCAGGACCACCAGCCACTTGATGATCCCTTAATACTTGATAACGAGGAACTCGAGGTTGTTGCTCATTTCACTTACCTTGGCAGCTGCATCAACAACGATAAGCGCATAGAAACTGAAGTCAATTCATGTAATGCAAAAGCAAGAACTGACTTCTTAAACCTGCGACATTTTTGGAGACAGAAGAGAGTTTGCTTCCGTCGGAAAAGCCGTGTATACAAGGCCACAGTGAGGACCGTCCAGCTCTATGGTAGTGAAAGTTGGACCCTTCCGTCTGAAGATCTGAGGTGCCTTCAAGTCTTTGATCATCGTTATCGGCGAAGCATTCCTGGTGTCGGACGGTATCAGCGTGTCCGAAACGATGATGTGGGTAGGGGAGTACTAGGTAGTGATAATCATGCTAGCTCCCTGGAACAGCAGATAGCACTTAATAAGTTGCGTTGGCTCTGGCACGTGTTACGTATGCCTGGTCACCGCTTACCTGGGAGGGTCTTATTTAGTCTACCAGGTGTAGGGTGGCGCAAAGCTCGAGGTGGACAGAAGTTGACTTAGAAGTGTGAAATGAAGTCACTGACTGCCCAACTGGGTGCCGTTGGTCCGTCTCGCCTTCCGGGTTGGAGTCCACGTGACTCGCCTTGTACTTGGCTCGAGACTTTACAGAACATGGCTCGCATTCGACAACAGTGACGCGTCTGCTGCAGTCTCCTAGCCGGACTGGCTATTTAGAGTCTGTTTGATGCTGAGTTATCGGCAAGGTAATGGCTGGTTATGACGCGTGGCAGTGAAAGCTGCAAGGAAGTTGTCTCGCTGATTCCGTCTTATCTTTGCACGATAGCCAACTGTTAGTGACGGTATGTTGTCTACGCAAGGTGTAGGCGCCTAGACCCTGAATGTTTGTTTAGGGAATTAAGGTTTTCAGGTAAGTCCCGCTTCACTCCCTCATATTATTCTTCATTTCTTAGGTCACCATGGTTGTATGGCAGCGAAACATCAGTTCATATGGCTGATGTACTGCTGTCGTTGTTGTTGATGCAATGTTGCAGGTCAGTAGAAAAATGGGTCATAAAATACAGCTGAGACCTCATGTAATGAGTGCTGAGCTGAGTGATTTCGAAAGGCGTAAATAAGCGGCTTAAGGTTGGTGAAGATAGTGAGGGAGTTGCTTGCATGTTGCATGTCAAACATGTCGAATATAATAGCTAGTCATCACTTAGTGACTGAACGTGCTGCATTTGATTTACATAGGTAGGCGAGCAGTCTACAACATCACTCGGTAGATTGCTGTGGGACGGAGCCAATGGCGCTGTCCGACGCGTCAGGAGCAACACTGAGAGAGGCGTTCGCATCAAAATGACTGAGCTAAACGACTTCGACCAAGGCCTTTTTTCTGGCCCTAAATGTTCCAGGAGCAGCAGCCGTCAACTCAAGCTTGCAATTTTTAAGTCCACGTAGTGGATCAGTAAGTAAGTAGACATGATGTGGAAGAACACGTAACTAGTAGCTGAACATGTCGCTAAAACGGCGAATGACCGCTGCAGCAGTCGGTACTGAAAAATCTCTCATAGCGCAGACTCCATTGTCTAAAGGCCGTATACCATGCTGATCGATATAGCGTCTGAAAAACTCGACAGACGGCCTCTGGAAAATGTACTTGCCAGCCGACCGAGGAAAAACGATCTTCAGGTGTTCCGCGTGCTTTTACTCGAAAGTGTTTACCAGTAAGATTTCTTGATATAAGGATAGACGAAATCGAAACCTTTAGTGACGGAATCTATGGATCGCTAAAAATTCTGAACTGCGTTACGAAGACCAAGGGGTATGCAAAAATGTTCGAAAAGTCCAAAAAGCGGTATTCTCTCTGCGACTGAGATCTAGTGATAAACGCCCACCAGATCGATTTTCGAGAACACACGGGTTCAAAGTAGACTAGCCGTGATGTCATGAGTGGGAGGAATATAATAACGGTCGGAGACGGTTAAGTTGTTAGGCGCGATAGTCGCCAGTCCCCTGATTTTGTGGGTAGCATGTGAGGTGGCGTCGTCCACGGACGAACAGTGCCTAGCTCAAGCATATGTTCGAATTCTGAACCGGCGATCTTCCGCTTGGCGGGGGTCAATCGCCTGACTTTTGTGAGTACAGGTAATGGTGGGATGTTTCGCAGTGTCAGTAGCGGTTGGTAATAGCTCCGTTGTATGGAAGATTTGCGAAAAACTGATGAGAAGCATCAGATCGATAGTCACACTCGATTGGTTGGCGTATAAAGGGCCGATTGAAGCAAAATCAGTGAAAGTGCCTACAGATGCTAGGTTCCTGTGGCGATCGGTCAGAGACGGCGCTTCGTGTCTACTAGCATGTGCAAGTGTTGCAGGAAGTCACGGCTAAGAATTAGCGTCCGAAGACATGGGACGAGAAAGTCTATTTGAATGGACGCTGTACGCTTAAACTAAGCGTAGGGGAGCGTTGACGATAAACGCGAATGGTGGCTCCCTTGGCTGCGCGCAATGAACTAATCATCTTCCTGTTCGAGTTTTTCGCATTGTGAAGAACACTAATCTCGACATCAAGTGGTGAACTTCCGTTTCTCCATCGGTAAGCAAGAAAATGCGACTGTAGCGACAAGCTACATCTGTCACTCCTAAGTGCTGATTGACCCATTTCCCAGTAACTTGCGAGAGGAAGAGCAGAGTGGTCGACAGGAGTTGAGGTTTTCATCAGACCGTCGATGATACCAGCATTAAGATGTCTTACACTGGGATCTAGGAAGAAATTTGAAACGGAACTTTCTAAGATTCCCTGAAGCGACCATTTCGTTAAGGCGTTTACTCAGCGTAACGATAGCTGATGCCCGTTGCATCATGTTATCGTTCATGGCTGACTGAGTGTGAGCGATTCGATCGTAGGATTCCCAAATACAGTCGGTTGTGTCGGTTAGCTGAGACAGAGACGTATCTATATCAGGGAAACTTTCAGGTCGCTACAGTATCAGTTATTCATGTGTCCCCTACGTCCATATGATTATCGATTTGATTGTAGAGTCGCGGTCAAATCAGAAAGATACTCATCCTACCACCAGTGTTTTTATCGCCTAGACTGCGATCTGTTGCAAAACCTAGGATTCACAGGCATGAAGCATCACTGTTGAGCAGAGACGTGGAACACCTATGCTGAAGCAAAGTAGCTAATCTGGCTAAAAAGTGTGCTCACAACAGCGATTAGCACGCCCTCAAACGGCTGACAGCCAGTGTCAATCTGTCCAGTGCCGCCACCTTTCATGATTGTGGGACTGTTGCAGATTAGGGTAATATTGTCCCCGTACTCCAGGTAAAGAAGTCGCCCGCCTAGAAGCAGCTCTACAACATCAAGTAGTGTCCAGTGAATGCAGTTTGCATGACTTCGTCGATAGTGAAGTTAAAGAGAAAAGGTGACAACGGGCATCTTTGTCACACCGCGTTGGAAATATTGAAGAGAAGCAAGTTTACATTAAGCAATCGCTGTTCGGTCTTGTGACATTTAAATACTAGTGTGCAAAAAGAAACCAATTTCTGAAAGAGTGCGCCACCTGGCTGAGGAAAAGCGCTCCGTCTACTGTGACAACGTAGAGGTTTGTTTACACAATAAGCTACTGTGTGCGGCGTTTCGCTCTGACCGTTAGTTGGCATGCACTCAGTAGCCGCAGTGCGGTCTCTCTGCCGATTGGCGCGATAATGCAAAAGTTCAGTTTCTTATTTAGCAAAGTAGTACTTGTTGGAGATAGGTTTCTTGAGCGGACAGTTCCAAAAGGCACATTCATGAACCGAATCGAAGGCACCTTTGAGGTCGAAGAACGACTATGGTGGATAGCCAATATTAAACAAAATAAATCGCCAGCTGCACGCCGTAACGGCGCTTCGCTGCCATGCGACCACCACCAGTGGGTTGAGTATACCGCGACGAGCTCGCCCCAACGCGGATTCGAACCGGTGACTTTATGTTCGTAAACCAAACACGCATACTACTCGACCATCGGCCAGTACAGCCCAAACTGTTTAGGAAACTAGATTTCAGAGGCTAGTCAGTTTACCAAGAATAACAGAGGCAAACAACCTGGAAGCAATTGAGAGCAGATTGGTACCACTATAATAGCCACAGTGCAAACGTAAGACCCGTCTGAAAAGCGGGACAATGATGAAACTGCTACAGTCGGTTGAGACAGTTTCCTGCCCTTAAAGTCTTATTAATAAGGCGTGTAAGTTATGCATAAGAGCACATCCTCAGAAATGAGAGAGTTGGGAGAAGCCAATCTGGTCCGGTGACATTGTACAGTTTCATCAGCCCGACCTCACACGCGACCTCTGTGCGTGAAGGCAGATCGAACGGGACGGCCCAGGGAGAAGGCGATGACTGGCTGATAGCAGATCTAGTAATTCCAGCCCATTAAGTCACTTTTCAAAGTGCTCAGTCACCGCTTTTGGCACATTGCGGATAGGACGTTCACTCTTGTTGTATACAGTCGCGATAGCATCAGGTCAAAAGTTGCTCGTTTTTCGGCAGAGACGGAATAATTTTCGACACTTACGACGTAAGCGGCAAGTAAGCGGAATGCGGTGATGCAAAAAGATTCTGCATTCTGGTGATGTTTATGACACGTCAAACGCTAATAACGATGAGAAGAGTAAGTAAAGGGTTGATCGTGCCAAACAGTCAGATGACGTCGGTGGTATAAAACGGGTCAATTTTATTCCCCCACATTAAGGCTTGATCACTTGCACAGCGAGATTCTAGGAGGGTGTGAAAGATTACATTCGATAGAAATGTGGGAACAAAACAGCACTGGATAGTCACAAAGCCTCCTACGAATCGTCGCGTAGGCTGACGTAACATGGTGTTGGAGAACAAAGCAAATAAAATAGCAAAACTATTCCGGTCAATTGTCTTGAGAAAGGTGGAGGGAACGATTGAGCCGAATGCGCTCTTGAAGTCGAGGAACACAGTTACGGTCGATGTGCCTTGCACGTAGCGCGGTCGCAGTACTTGAGTAAAGCGAAAATGAAGTCCCATCTACATAAAAATCCACCCGGCATGTTTTCATGCGGGATTTCCGTTACACGAAAGGCAGGTCAATAACTTAGCCTCGACTGATACAAGATACTCCTGTGATTGACACAAACGGTGTAACCGCGTTCCATGAACGTTGTCGCTAGGATCGAGTCGCTCCAGCTGGCTGGGATAGCCTCCTGCTTGAATAACTGTCAGGCCAGATGGTTCGATTCTTTACAGATGAGCCAATCGCCATCCTCGAATGGTGAGAGTATGATAGAATCCGAACAAGCAGTCCAGAAACTGTTGAAAGATGAAACCATTTGCTAGAATATTTATGAAAAGTTGAGCAAAGAAGTGATCCGAAGTGTCATCTGCCAAATCCGAGAAAAGATAAGCAAACATACCTGCCGAATTTGTTCCAATTGGTCGTCATCCTCGAGGAAAAAGCGCAGATATTGAAAAGATACGTCAACATCGCAATTTCCACCTTTTGCACGATGCTCTTCAATGGTATCTCCGCCACCAGAGAACGCATACTTGTTGATCTGGCGATGAAGAGGAGGAATGGGATGGCGATTCTCGAGGCAACACACGGAATATTAAAGCAGAAAATAATTCACAACCATCGAAAGAAAGCGAGAGGACAAAATGCAAGAACTAGATGAAAAAACATAAACAAGAAAGCAGGCACTAGTAGCTTCAGTGGGTGAGAACATGCACGATTTAGGCTAGCAAAGAATGATGAAGCGGTTTGAACAAATCCAAATGCTGAGGTCTAGGGGTCGGATAAAGTGCCTCATATTTCCCTCATCAGTGGTGTGCGTTTCTCCGGCCCAGCTATGGACTTCGCAAGAGATTGGATGGAAGTACTGGGCATCAAGCCATCAATGAAACCACAGTAGGATAAGACCAGTTGAGTTGGTCACAAAGAGAAGTAAAAGAGTTCATGCGCACTACTGACGATGTCAAACAAGCTGAAACCGCAGTCTAGTGATTTTCCGGGCATGTGGACGACTATCTGATTTAGAAGATGGCTGGGAAGAATCTCAGTTAAATATATCAAAATCCCCTAATCATGAGTATATCTAAATTTATCCGCCTTAAATTCCTATATGCTATATCGTACATAGCTACGGTCATTGGACCTTGTGCCTTTCAGAGCCAACCCTGTCCTCTGAAACGTTTGTAACCTGCATAGCTGTGGAGGATTAGGCGCGCTGTATCGGAGTTATTTTGCGAAACATGACGGTCCGAAGCTGTCACCCGTTGAGCAGCGCCATAACCTGCTGACTGGCGATTCAAGCCGCTGGTGGTCATGGGTTCGAGTCCTGGTGGATCCGATGGATGCGCACTACTGACGATGCCCAAGAGGCTGAACTTTCAATCTACTGATTTTCCGGCATGTAGACGATTATCTGATTTAGAAGCTGGCTGGGTTCGAATCCTGATATATCCGATGGATGCGCACTATCGACGATGCCCAACAGGGTGAAACTGCAGTCTACTGATTTTGCGGCATGTGGACGACTATCTGTTATGGAAGCTAGCTGCGAAGAACCTCAATTAAACAAGATTCGTCAAAACTAAAAGCTAACAGCAGAAAGTCGTTCCCTGAGAGTCAACCATATTTCCCTTCTGCATACAGGTAATGCGCACAACAGGCAAGGATGGACCGTGGTTACTCAGTCACATGACCACAGCTGGTGTATTTCAACCACAGTCTTGCGAGGGTAGAATAGTGGTTATGGACTCGCCTATTCGAAGAGGAAAATGAGTATTAATGAATCCGGATGAATGTGGATGCTTGAATAAAGCGTACGGGTGACGAGCTCTATTTAGACAAGTTAAGTTCCCCGATTACTTTCATGCAAGACAAGTGTCCGCTCAAGATAGAGACATGCAGAAAACGTAAAGGGGCTTGTCGTGAAAAGTGAGACGTCACAAGTTGTGCACAAGCCTCTTACGTTCACCTAGATGGCTCCACAGCTTCAGCATCATGTCCCAGAGAGGGTATGGAAACATCGCAGTCTGTTGGAGATAAATGCAGCGCACAGTGATGAGATGTCCCATTTCGCTAACCATGGTTGTGTCAAGTTCGCCAGCACTGAACACCGTTACCAATCTAGTTGCATTGAAATCAAATGGACTGTCGGAGGACTCCCAGCAACAGATACGGCAGACCCTTGTCCCAGTGCTTACTCGAAATAAAATCACCCAGACCCTAGCCAAGGAGGAACAGGATGCACTCAGACCTCGACAGAAAGACGAGAACAACGTAATCCTACCAGCGGACAAAGGGCGCATGACAGTGATAATGGACAAACCGGAGTATATTAACAAGGTCAAAGAACTGCTATCAGACGCAACTACATATCGCCAGATCGATCAAGATCCAAGTTCAGAACTGGTCAACCAGATTAACGCAACGCTGAAGAAACTACAAACAAAGAACGAGCTCACCGCCACGGAGAGATGGAGAATGAAAGCGGATGATACAAACATTGCACTGTTCTATGGACTACCAAAAGTACACAAGGATGGAGTCCCACTACGACCAATCGTCTCGCTCCCCGGAACCCCATCATATAAACTAGCGAAGGATTTGTGAACGAGGTTGAAACATTTGGTTGCTGGATCCGAATATAGCATCAACAATACTGAACAATTCCTCAACAAATTGCGGAGTGTCAGAATAGAAGACGATGAAATAATGCTTTCATTCGATGTCACCGCACTCTTCACTTCAATCGGTCACGAATTGGCCAAAGAAACTATGATGGAACTAGTTGAGAATCAACAAAGCTTAACGACAAGCATACGACATGAAAGTTTTTGGGAACTACTGAACCTCTTCATGACGACTTATTACCGCTTTGATGGACAAGTGTGCCAGCAACTGAGAGGAACACCCATGGGATCACCAATTTCGGGGCTCATTGCAGAAGTCGTAATGCAGAAATTGGAGCGCATCGCACTGCCATTTATCATCTCAAAACTCTGGATACGATACGTGGACGACACATTTGTCATCGTAAAGCGGAACAGAGTACAAGCCACGCACGATATGCTCAACAGTACATTCGATGATATCAAATTTACGATTGAATTAGAGGAGAATAAGAAGCTACTATTTTTGGATGTACTAGTCATTAGGAATACAGACGGATCTATGCAAACGTGCGTATATCGGAAGAAAACGCATACGGACCAGATATTAAACTACCACAGCAACCACCCGATGAATCACAGGAAGAGCTGCATTCAAACCCTATTCAAAAGAGCGAAAACGCACTGCAGCACAGCCGAATTGCGGAAACAGGAAGAAAAGCACCTATATAATGTGTTCAGAAACAACGGTTATCCGAGAAATTTCATCAGAAGAAGCCTAAAGAAACGAACGTCTCATCAACAGCAGCAGTCATTTTATCGAGCAAACAAACGGATAGTGCTTCCCTACATCAAAAAGGTCTCCAAACTAACAGGAAGACTGCTACAGTCATATGGAATCGCTGTGGCTCACAAGACAAGTGCTACCCTAAGGAAATTGATCTCAAGACCTAAAGGAAAAGTCAATCAAACCGACAAATGCAATGTCATCTACCAGATAAAATGCAGCGACTGCGATAAAAACTACGTCGGACAAACCAGAAGAAAGCTTTGTACACGAATCAACGAACACAAGGCGGCCGTCAGAAGACATGATCCGCACTCATTAGTTTCTGCGCATGAAGATCAAGGCCACCATTTCGATCTGGAGAACGTAAAAATCCTAGCACATGGAAGTACAAAACACGCGAGGGAGTTTTGGAAAAATGGTACACTACAACGCATTCAACCAAGCGACACATCGAACTGGACGCAGTATACGCAACACTGCTGGCGAACCACTGCCAACTTGATCGATGGAATCCGGTGGAACGTGACTAGGCAACGAGAACTGGCGACAGACTCGCTCGCAAGCGCAAGCAGACAAAGGCCACGAAACACAAGGAGAAAGGTCAAAGATCATCTGCCCATCAACCAAGCTGAACGCGGACCGAAGTACCAACCAATAGGATTACTCGGCCCCACGGCCAACCACGGCGGTATAAAAAACGCACGCACACCACGCTCAGCGCACTCTCACGGAGGCACACCACTCAACTAAGCACTGGTGATATCACTTCGATTTGTGAGGAAACGATTACAACAAAATTGTTAAGTCCAGCGAACAGTTCAACTGTCATCTGAACAACGTGAGCTACCAGTCTTCAATTCTACAGCCAGTAGAGCGGACAACTCGTGAGACACAGAGGTGGGGTTTACCGACGAAATTCGCTGTTATAAATGCTAATGCCGCAATCGTGCACGATGCGTCAAATAAATGACGAACATGGAAAGATAGACTCTGTAAGCTGATCGCTAGAAAGTGTTGCAGTTGTGATGTACAGCAAAAACAGAAGTTAATGTGGAAAGGAGAAAAAGGTTGAGATTGTCTAACGACGGAAGGACCTATGATGACAGCGAAATCGATATGGGATAAGGCGTCTACTCGCCGGTTCTGGCAATCTTGGGCCTTCTAAACAAAAATGCGGCGAGCACAGACCACATTGAGGAACAAGATTGGTTGCCTCATGCTAATCATTTATTTTATTGCTTGGCTATCAGCAGACACCCGAAGTACACGACCAAGACAGGTTAAGTGCAGCAGACAGTTCAACGCGGCTTCAAAGAGTCCATCGCCAACTGCCACCCGGATCTCTTATCTGGCATTTGCACCATATTCTCTACGTCCACCTCGGTTGTCCCCGAACGTCATCAGCGCGCAGTGATCATGCCGATGACCAACAGAGAAACCTCAACCTCATTGTAGTGTTATACACCGAGTCTAAGACTGATGGGAGGGTCAAAAATGGTACAAGTATTATCGAAATGGTTACTTTATTATTAAAGATAAATCAAATGCATGGACAAGTGAACAGATCAACGCCATCGAACGGTTGTTCACTCTAGCGACCAACCGTAGTGATGTGCTGGATCACCAATATGAAGGTAGACGGCAGCAGTTACTACCCAACAATCGTGTAATAAGGTAAAAGAAACAGCACTGCCATTCTATGTAGCTGGAAGGTAAGAAAAAAGTAAGACGAGCGCATCTGCAATTCCACAGTGCTTAGTACGGATGCACCGCAGTTCTGCAACAGTAAACGACGGCACACAGGATGACACCCGCTCGAGAACGAGGGACTCGAGTACGGGACGTAGAAGACGAACGCCACTTAACACGAAGGATAGCTGACCGCTAGGCTTGATAGTAGACACCGGTATTTCTCATCGTGCCACAAATATAAAACGCAATTCACAGTGAATTGAGTGTTTCGATGGTTGACTCCCCTAAACGTTAAGTGATGAAACGTGACATCCAGATTCACATTACCAATCGTCCACTGGTTGGCTAAGAGTGTAGCTGAGGGATTGTTGATGGAGCTACACAGAGACATCTGTTCTTGTTGCTTCCATTCAGTATTTAGGTTGGAACTCCGCATAAATAGATTAGAAAGTTGAGAACATCGTATACTCGTCAACATGCAGTGGCGCATGAGGCCGTCGTGTACGCAAAGAAGGATGATGCGCAAGTCAGAATTTGATAGGAAAAACAAATGGGCAAATCGGTGCTTCGTGTAGATGAAGCGTCGGTGAGCCTGTGGGTGTAATCCCGGCGGACGCAAGATAGTGGCAAGAGCGCAGAAACTCGCGAAAGTGTCATGCAAAGCTGCCGAAACCCCACCGGCTTGGTATAAAGTGGTAGTGCCGGTAGGTGGCTGAGAAATAAGGTGTTGCAGAGATGGCGTTCGATAGTTTCTTGCCAAGCCCGAGTTTCGCAACGTTTAAAAGCTGATCAACCAAGAAGAGACATTGGAGAAGGCGCACAGTTAGGCGTGAACGGCGGCCACAGTTGAGAGTGCGTGTTACAATCCATCCATACTGCAGGAACAAACTAACAAAGAGCACATAGCCAAGGTGGGAAGAGTCGTCTATGAAGTTTGGTGGTGCAAAAGCAAAGCTGTTTGTTCGTAACCTCCGCGTCTAGGGTTCGATTCCCAGTTCGGTTATATCTACCAGAAAACTGTAAACACGTTTATAGAGTGCGTACCCAGAAGTAGACAGCCCCTGGAATGCGTGCAGTTCGCTTGTGCTCCCAGATCCTTAACTGGCCGAGAGTGAGTCGCGAAACAATCTGTTGCAACGACCGACGCAACACAGAGTGGGGAGAATTCGACAACCCCTCCTCGCGCAATTTAGCTACGAGAAACTTCATGTTGTATGACCAGCTAGGTTTGCGTAGAGCACCAGCCAACGATTAGCCTCTGACGGTGGGTGGGCATAACCCTTGTTTGCTAGTCTGTCACTAACCACCTCAAACTAGATGGACACCGGTGGATGCGATGCCCAATCGCTCATTGTCGTGGTCAGCAGTAGTATAACAGTAACTTGAACAGATGATTCGTTGCCATATAATGATAATGACCCGGGGAGTGAAGCAGAATAACAGAAGCGGAACGAAGTATAATAGCTAATTGACCCAACCAAACACGAAGGGTTAAAGCGCCAACACCTCATTAACACCGTAGGATCACAAAAACCGGCTGCAATGCAACATCGCTAAGCCTCAGCTGCAGTAAGTGTTGATTGCGGAATCTTCTATATGTGCAGGCGGCCGGATGATATGGTAAACAAAAGTAGCAAAAAAAAACTCCGAAGGAGTACAATAGCAAACGTCTATTTACTGCATCGCCTTGTGAGTCAGACTACCAACCCAGAGATAAGAAGGATATGAAACAAACTACCCTCAGAATGAGTGGCCAAAGAGAATCATCACCCTCAGCGTTTGTCGCTTACAGTACTCAGCATTACCTCCTCACTTTGAAATGAAGAATTGAGTGTCATGCTCAAGAGCAAATATCTTTGGAGTTCAAGTGCACAACCATCTTTCCTCGCATTGGAGTGAAGTTCGATACTTGGATTACAAGACTAAACCAAGGATAATCGCCTTGGAAAAAAACGTGGAAATGAAAGAAACCCGGGAAGTCACTGAAGATTAGTATGATGATGATGTTTCATGTTCTGGCTCACATGCAAGTGTGAGTGGGGGTTCCAGCAGCGCCTTTGAGGTGTTGAAGTTATGGGAGTTCAAAAAAGAGCAGTTAGTGGAAGAGATAAACCTGGACAATAAGAAACGTCTTCTGCAAGCCGGAAGCGATGTAAAGATGGTCAAACTGCGTTTGGAATTAGACGGACTTGACGTTCATGAACTGCCATTGGTTTTTGGTCGATTACCAGCAGTTGGCCATGAACGTTGGATCAGTTTGTTGAGGAATGCCATAATTCAGTACTTAAAGCGACCGGTCTTAAATTTTTTCCCGATAGAGTGCGGGAGGATTAGAGTCGACAGGTAGATGTGCCCAGGGGCACAGTTGGAGTTTTTGATAGCAACCCTGCTACTTCTTGGAAATTCGTTAAGCAGTTTGAATACTTTGTCGAAAGCCAGGTGAAAGACAGTATACAGAGATTACATTACCTGATATATTATTGTTGTGGTCGCGCCAGTGAGGACATCAGTGATTGCGTGATGCTACCTCCTGCCAAGGCGTACGATAGAGTAAGATGCGCTCTTCGCGAGCCTTTTGGTGAATACCATGTGGTGGTTAGATCACTGATTGATGGCCTAATTACTGGTTTAAGGCCACTCTCTGTTGATCAAGAAGATTCGTCTAAGTTATCTTTGAAAATGGAAAAGTGCTATATCGCCCTATCATAGAGGAATTTAGCTGCCGATTCTAGTTCCATCAGCACCAATGAGACGGTAGTTCGCATACTATCAGTCAGCCTGCAGGCCAGATGGGCAAGAATAACCGACTCTATCACTTAGGATGGAATGGGAGGTCGAATTCAAAGATCTGACCCATTTCGCTGAAGCTCGAGTTGCGCGAAGTCGATTCGGGCAGAACGCCTCTTCAAGTACGTTTCGATAACCATCCGCTATGAAAGCACCAATAGAAGAGGATAAGCGAAACAATCGTAGCCATATCCTTTATACCACTTCAAGTGAACCCGCGAGACACGTATGTTCGAAATCTGGTAGTGAATATGCCACGGCTTCATGTGAGGGTTTTCTAGTGTCAGATGCTCCTAACTGGTGGGAATTCATAAAATCCAAAGGATGCTACAAGTGTCTGAAGACAAGTTACAAATCTGTCGACTGTCGAGACAGCGAAGGATGCGAGGTGTCCGTTTGTACAGAGCGACATCACTCTCTGCTCCACTCAGAGCCAAGACATATTGCTTTGTTTACCATGCAAGACACCAGCGTTGCTACCTCCAGTGCGTAACATCAGACATGTTTAGGAGTGTTACCAGTAAACACCGAAAGCCCGTTGGGATCCTATGAAACCTACGCCTTATTAGACACAGGTTCAGATGCTACTTTAGTAAAGAAAGGCCATTTGCAACAAGCCGACAGCAGAGCCACACCGACGCGTTCAGAATCCAAGATGTCGGGTTCACTTTCACATGAAGCAGGGCGTGCAGACTTCACATTTTCATAGATTTAATTTCTGTTAGGCATGCCTATTGTTTAAGAAATTTATCCTTGAAACACGTTGTAAATCCAGTAAGGAAGTTGACGCGCGTGTACATTGAAGAAATTAAAAACAGCCGTGTCCGAATCCACTTCGGCGCTGACGTGCCGGAGGCACGCATACATTTGGAGCAACAACTGGGGAGCAGGGATTAACCGAACCGCGTAAAAACCTTACTTGGCTAGACGTTGCTTGGGACAGTTGGAGAGGGTAAAACGGTCACCAATTCTGTGCATTACTCCTAACTCAACCAACCGTTCGTTGAAGATCAACTAGAAAGGCGGTACAACAGTTATCTGCTCGTGTAGACTCAGGCGATCAAGCACCTTCAGTGGAAGACAAAGCTGCATTGTCCATTGGGCAGAAGCTGGTGCATTCGGTAAGCGGTAATTTGGGACAGGTGTTCCTTGGCGATACTCGCAGATTCGGATGCCAAATAATGGTGAGGTAGCTTCATGGCGGTTACAGAGTTTGTGAAAGTGTTTGAAAGATAACACTCTGCGTGAGAGGTACGCGACGGCTGTCCAGGCTAATATCGGTAGCGAGTACGCCGTACTTGTTCTATGGAAGCAGGTGGCATCTACCTCATCATACTGTGATAAATCCTAAAAGTCCGATATTCTGAGAGTTGTTTTGAATGCGCTACAAAATACAAGGGCGTATCTGGACAAATGGCATCATCACTACTAGTACACATTAGCTGAAGGTGAGAAACACACTTAAGCTAATTGTGTCGCAATACTCAAGATAAGATATATGAGAAAGCAAGATACTGAACATTTCAGACAACAAAAACCAAAAAGCAAGTAGTATAATGCTAAGTGTAATAATACCCATACAGTGTGACATTGCTGTTGGAGGGGAAAGCTAAAGGGGAAGGGAAAAAGGAAGTCACAACCCAAATGCTAATGGGGTCGGCCCTTCGCCATGTCAACTAGTGTACCAAAGCAAACGTGTTGATCGTCCTTGGGACTCTAGTCTAGCAGTCGGGAGACATCATCCGACGCCAACTTCGAAGAGAGGGTCTTCATTTCTCTTGGGCTGGTCATCACTTGGCCTCTCCTCCCCTTCTTCCATTCACACCCGGGGCGCAAACAACGCACATCGAGGAAGTCGGTGTGCTCGCATGCGTAACATGTGGACCAACTACCGGAGCCTGATGCGTGAAATAACGGTGCCGAGCGATTCACTCGCCCTTCCTGCGCCAAATACGCAACGTCAAACATGCGAACTGCTTACGCGGTGTTCCCACCAAACATGAGATAAGCTGCAAAGACAGTGATGGTCGAAGGTAACTAGTCACTTTAGATCTGTTGATTTGATAGGTCAGGTTTCACAAACTCATAAGAGGTTTGAACGCACGGCTGCATTTTAAACTCTGCGCTTCAGAGCTAGAGTGATGCCGCGCCGACGAAACAGGTGGCGGAGGATGGCATCTCAGGCGTTGATCACGGGTCTTAGTGGCATAGTGATCACGGCGTTAGCCGTTAACCCCTACGCCCCGAGTTCCACCTCAGATCGGTCTATCTCCATCTGATTAGTCAAAACAAGGACGAAACCGGTCATGGGGTATCGATGTTGGGAAGAGTACTACCGAAACACCTCCACTGCGGGCTTTTGCTATACGATTTGTGATCACTATTCCACTTACGCTAATTTAGCTGCCAAGCTACTTGAATTGCTGGACGACTTACAGCTGATCGTAAATAAGAGTCAGCGCCGGAGTGGGTTCCTGCCAATCTTGGAGGAGGATGTTGCATTTCGAGGGTGCAAAGCATAGCCCGAAACGACTGGCAGCCGGTGCTAATCTATCCAGTGCTGTTTGGCAAGTTTGGGAGTTGTTAAAGATTAGAGTAATGTCGCCGACATACTCCAAGTCAAGAAGTCGCTAAGCTGGAAGTAACTCCAGACCTAAGTTATGTCCAGTGAATGGCCTTTCCATGAATTGGCCGATGGTGAAGTTAAAAAGGGAGGGTGACAGCGTGCAACCTAGTCACACACCGCTGGAGATACAAAAAGAGCGGCGACAGTTAGTCATAAGCCAACACTCTGCATGAACTATGCGCGTACGGCGCTCTGATAATGTTTACGCATTTTTGGGCACACCTTTCCTGAGTAAACAGTTCCATAAAGCATACTGATTTACCGAATCGAAGACACCTTGGATATTGGGGACACGACTACGGTAGATCGTCGATAAATATGGCGGTGTGCTAATATATAGCATAAGGCGGTTGTGATTGATACCGTCCCGACCACGACAAAATCCGGCTTGCTCCTCGCGAAGCTGACGTTCACGAGTGTCAGTCTATAGAGCTCGACAGAGGCAATCAACTTAGTGGCAATTGAGATCAGACCGATCCCTCTGTGATTGCCGCAATTCGAAGGTGAACCTCTGTTGAAAAAACTGGGTCTATAATGAAGCACCCGCCGTTCGTTGGGACAGTTTCCTGCTTCCACAGCTTCACCAGTAAGTTGTGCAATTCATCTACAAGAGCAGGTCCTTCAAAGTTGAAGAGAGCTGGAGCTCCTGCGACCTCGTTCGATTTCAAGTCTGATCGCACGTTCTACTTATGCACGTGAGGGCGGATCTACAGGGACGACCCAGGGAGTATGACGGTTATTGGCCAATAAAAAAGAAAGGAACCCTGGCTGACTAGACAGCGTTTCAAAGTGTTGGGCCCAATGCTCCAAGCATTTTGATAAGCTGTGGACTGACTGTTCAATCTGCCGCATATAGTCTCTCTAACAGCAGGTCTCCTGCTATCTGTTTCCCGTATTAAACAGAATAACTTCAGAAGGTTACCAAGTGCAAGGGCTGTCTTTATTTCCGACGCAAGATGAGACCACCAGGATTCAGGGACACTCTTAAGGCTAGCACGCAGTTTCGCCCTTAGATTTTTGCGAGTCTAGTTGTGTTCGCTTGCAGCCGGAACGTGTCAGCGAGCGTTAAAAAGTCTCACAGACTGCATAGAGACCCAGTGTCCAGGTTGGCGATTTGATCGGCTACATGAAAACATGCCTGTTGCTAACGTCTGGCGGATTTGCGACTAGTGATCTTACACTCTGTTCAGCGAGCGTTTATTCAATCTGCATGCCACTGCAGTTGGATAGGCATTCAAAACATCTACGCCAGTTGGTTGGTATCTATGCACTCACAACCCCGCTGCGGGCATTCGTCATAACGAACCCGCATAGGAGTGCGCGATCGGAGTTCACGCTCATGATTCAAATTGAGTAGTAGTTTTGGACGCAGCCTTTCCAACGCTAACTGATCACGAGGTGAACGATTTAAGCCCGATAAATAGGTAAACATTATCAAAGCGCTGTACGCGCATATTTCGGCAGAGTGAGGGTTTATGGAAAACTGTGGCCAAGCTTCACTATCACCAGCGGTGTGAGACAAGGTTTCTCACTGTCGCCTTTTTATTTAACTTCGGTATTGACAAAGTCATGGAATCAGCATTCGCTGGACACGATGTAGACGGTGCGAAGCTACTTCCTGGTGAGCGACTTCTTGATTTGAAGTACGCGGACGATATTGCCCTAATCAGTGACAGCTCCCAAAGATGCCAAGCAGCACTGGACCGATTAGCACTGGCTGTCAATCGTTTTGGGCTATGCTTTGCTCCATCGAACTGCAAAGTACTTCTCCAAGGTTGACAGGGACTCACCCTGGCGCTAACACTTGGTGGTGATCAGTTAGAAGTCGTTCAGGAATTCAAGTAGCTGGGCAGCAACATTAGTGTCCGTGGGATCGAAAATGAGGTTAAGAACCGCAAAGCAAAAGCTCGAGATGCTTTTGCCAATCTTCGCCACCTGTAGTGCAGACGCGACATTACTCTCGCCTTGAAGGGCAGAGTTTATAACGCAGTCGCCCGTTTAACTCTCCTATATGGTTGTGAAATCTGGCCCACCAGGTCGACAGACATAAACAGGATCGTCATATTCGATCATCGCTGCCTTCGCAGCTTAGCTCATGTCTGGTGGAAGCGCCGCGTGAGCAATGAGCGTGTTCGGCGTCGCGTATCTGGTGCAGGAAGAGCGAGTGAACCGCTCAGCACCATTATATCACGCACCAGGCTCCGATGGCTGAGCCACGTGTTGCGCATGCCAACACACCGACTCCCGCAACGTGCATTGTTTGCGGTTGGAAGAGAAAGAGAGGAGGCCAAGCGATGACCTGGTCGAGAGGAATGAAAACCTTCCCTTCGAAGCTGGAGTTGGTTGGTGCATCCCGACTGCCTGGCTGGGGTCCTAAGGATGATGAACACGTTTAGTTGGACAAACTTGATGGGAGCCGGCCCCAATGGCGTTTGTGTTGTGAGTTCCTTTTCCCTCTCCCTCCTGTTTAGCATGCCCTCCCCAATCACGATCTCCCCCGTTAGGCACAATATAACTTATTGCGCCACGATAGCTGGCTGTTAGCTATCCGGAACGATGTCCATCCGTTACTGTGGATTCAGCTAGCGTGTCTCTGTTGCTTTTTTCTTCTCCTTGTCTTTTGTATTGCAAAACAATAGCTGAGGTGTTTTCCACCTGCAACTAATGTGTATAAAGATGATGAGATAGCTGATCCGAGGCCGCTGGGCACCATGTCATACTCCTGTGGAAGCCGTGTCGAAAGTTAGTGTTCGCGAGAAATAGACACAGGTGTAGCAACCGCTCAACGCTATCGTTACGGGAGCCTACACGGTGTTGGACACCCAAATGCAGCTTATCAATGGACAATTTGTCAACTTGAGCGTTCAGATCTCCAGTCAACACTACAATATCCGTAAAACTTCTGTGACGAAATGAACTCGTTCAGATGGCCATAAAATTCATCCTTTACAGAGTCCGTGCTGCAGTTTGTGGGCGCGTAGGCAACGGTGACGAATAGACATCTTTTAGCCACGCGCAACTTCGAAACTTTGAACGAGCCAGCCAGTCGGACGGCACACGTCCGGCTACTGATGGGGATTCAATCAACCAGAGCAGCTTCAGTCTGGGGACTTACATCACACAGACTTGGTCGGTTCTCGAAGCTGCATCATCTCTGAATAAACGCCGTAAAAAAGCACTGCCAGTGTCACTTGAACGGGATCGCAAAGTGAGCGTGGAGTTCGAGTTTTGCGGACGGGTTTCCAATAAACAGCAGATATCGATCGAGAGGGTCTCTAATGTTCGGGAAAATGCTGACTGTTGATCGATCTGTAACAATGTGCGTAAGTTGAGATATGCCAGTGTTAGGGAGGAGAAACGGCTCCAAATAGGAATGGATGTATTGACGTTGCTTGTTTGGTTGGACATGGAATTGTCGACTGGACTGTAGCGACGCCCTGAGATGGTGTGTAGGTTGAAACTAGAAGGTAAATGCCTACTGAAGCAAGATGGGGGAGGGCCAGGAATTGGGGGTTTAAGACAATGGGGATAAAAATGAGGTTGGAGCGGGACGATAAGGATGAAAAAACCGCAAGGGGAGTAAGAAACCGGGAAGGTCTGAAAAGGATCATTCAAGCCCCTATCCACCCCGTTCGATGCAGCAGTTAGGGAGCCGTTGATTATCCTCTACGACAGCCAGATCATCGAGAAATGATGTGAAGAGAAATTCAACGTATTGCGCTGGTAAGATGCTATCAAGCTGCCCAAGCATAGAGAGGAGAAAAATTTGTGTTCTCAAGCAAAGCCTTCGATTTAGAAATCTGACCGCAAGGCAGCGGGATTTTGGCATTGGGTTACAAAGAGTCCGTTTTACGGAGTAAGGAGCAACACTCACTCCAACCCGCAACCTGGAGGGCTAGGAGACTGATTTATCTTGCCTCTAACCTCTGACCAATCTGGTATGAGTGGGTCTGAAGATGCAAAAAGTACCACTCTGCATAGCTGATCGGATTGTTGAGGCACACAAACCATTGCATTACGTTAAGATTCAGTCTCGTCGCGACAGGGACAACACATCCGGTCTTATGGGAATTCTCATTCAGATTAGAAGCGGCAGTCACAATGGTCGCGAAGATTGAGGAGATGCATACGCGTGTGAAGTTTCCGGTGCGTTGCGTTTTCCTATGGTGAATAGTGATTATGGCTCTGATAGTTTGAAGTATCAAATTACCGCCCATTCCTTTAGAGCGAATTCATTCCTCTTTTGTGCCAGTTGCACTAGCGATTGTAGGACAACGGAAGAGTGGTAATACCGATATGACTGAAGTGTGTCAGATGCCTTCATAAATGGATTTTATGTTGGCGACTCCATCGCAATAAGACTGGACCTTACTGTGGTGCGGTGGTTCGCGTGCCTCAGCGACCCATTGAGCTGTGCTGGGTGGCGCTTTTTTGCATCTTCAGAGCCACTAAAACCAGATTGGTCAATGGTAAGAGGCCAGACAAACTCATCCTCCTGGTCCTCCAGGTTGCGGGAGGGTGGCTCCTTATTTCTTAAAACGGACTGCTTGCAATCAACCGCCAAATCCGGTGCCTTGCGGTTAGGTTTTTGAACTAAAGATTTTGCTTGAGAACCCTAATCGTTCTCCTGCCTAGGCTTGGGCAACCTGATAGTATCCTGCCCACGCAATACTATGTATCTTTCGTCAAACCATTTTCCGATGTTCTGGCCACCACAGAGGATAATCAACGTCCCTCTATCTGCTGCACAGAACAGGGTGGATAGGGGTTTGGATGCTACTGCTCAAGCCTTCTCGTCTTAATATTCCCCCTCTTACGCTTTTTCACTTTCTATCGTCCCGTTCTAACTTCAAGTTTACCCCTGTTCTCAAACCACGAATCTTGGACTTTCCTCAACATGCTTTGATAAGTGTTTATCTGCAAGTTTCAACTCACATATAGACGCGGAACATCACTCCTGCCCTGTCGACAAGCCTATGTCTAATCAAACAGTTCACTCCAGTTCATCGGCTTCCATTTGGAGTCCCCGATCCTCCTACAGCTTGACATGCCTCAATGTATGCACATTACTACAGATCGGTCAACAGGCAGCACCCGGCCGAATATTAGAGACCCCATCGATATCTGCTGTTTATCGGAGACCCGCCTGCAAGACTCGAGCTGTGTTCCCTTTGCAATCCCCTTCAGGTGACATTAGCAGTACTTTCTCATTGTGCCTATCCGGTGACGATGCAGATTAGGGCACCGGCCAAGCCCAGAGTCCCCGGCCTGAAGCTGCTCTGGTTGACTGGATTCTAATCAGTAGCCGGGTGTATGCAGTCCGACTGGCTGGCTCGTTCTAAGCTTCGAAGTCGCGCGGGACCAATAGGTGTCTATTCGTCATCGTTGCCTACGTGCCCACAGACTCTAGCGATACTTCAGTAAAAGACGACTTCTATCGCCAATTGAACGAGTTCTTCCGCCACAGAAGTAGCACAGACGCTGTTGTGCTGGCTGGGGATCTGAACACTCATATTTGAAAATCATCCACTAATGAACTGCACCCGGGCAGTCAACAAGGTATAGGCTCCCGTAATGATAACGGTGAGCGGTTACTCCATTTAAGTGCAGATGCTTGCTTATTTCTTGCGAGCACTAACTTCCGACACAGCATTTGCTGGAGGATGACTTGGCGCCCACCAGCATCGAAGCAGCTATGGACGCAAATCGACCTGATTGCGATCAGTTACCGCTGGAGAGGCTGCATCCGGAACTGTCGCTCGAGTTGGAGCACATGTGTGGACACCGACCATACACGTTGTATGTGCTGACCAGCGGATGCGTTTTGGCGGACGCCCACGACGACGCTGTGAGCGCATTGACACCAGTCAACTGGCGAAGCCAGCTGTTACGCATGCGTATCGAAGTACGCTGACATGCCCGTTGAGTAAGCGTTCACTAGAAACAATTGTAGGTCACTGGTCACATGTTCACCAGCCCTTACTAGCAACAGGCAAGTCCTCATGCAGCAAGTCTAATAGCCAACATAGACATTGGGTCTCTTCGCAGTCTCTGGAAATTATCGATGCTTGCCAGCACATTCCAGATGGAAGCGAACACGATGAGACTAACTAAAAACTCTGACCAAAACTCCGTGCTAGCCTGAAGAGGGACCGCGGATCCCGGTGGTCTCTTGGTGCGTCAGGGATGGAAGCGGCCGCTGCCCCTGGTAACCATCGAAAGTTCTTCTGCCTTATACGGGAAACGGGCAGCAGGAGACCTGGTGTTAGTGAAACTATACGTGACGAGAGTGGACAGCCTATCCACAACTTGTCAAAACGTTTGGAACATTAGACTGAAAAAGTTGAAAAGCAGTTTAATCGGCCGGAATTGTTAGATTCCTCACCAGCTAGAGATCGCCCTCTTCCCTGGACTGTCTCTTTGGATCCACCCTCTCGCTCAGAAGTCGAACGTGAGATGGGACTGTTGAAGTTAAATAAAGCCGTGGGACCAGATGATTTTCATCCAGTCCTCCTCAATTTTGGGGGCCCTGCTCTTGTTGATGATTTACACGAAATACTAGTGACACTATGGGAGCGGGAAATTGTCCCAACCAATGAAACCGCTCATCTTCAAAGGAGGCATGCGTTCGGAATGTGGCAACCACTGCCTCCAAAGTACTTGCCTCTGTAAGACTTCACAGACCGACTGGTGCTCATGAAAGCCAGATTCGTGAGGACAAAGTCAGGTTTCGTCGGGGTCGTGGGTGCATCGATCATACCTGCCCTTTGCGTCAGCTGTTGGAGCACCGTCACACATATTGGCGACCCACCGTTATCATGTTTCTTCCATTCAGTTGATCGATGTGCCATTTAGGACTGTCTACTTAGGAAATGAGGGCCCGAGAAATATGTAAATATTGTCCGTGCACTACACGGTAAAATCCAATGTAGCAAAATACTGAAAGAGCGTGTTTTCCGGTGCGCAGCTCAGGCAGAGTGAGGGCTTACGGCAAGCTGTCGCCAACCTTCAATATCTCCAGCGGTGTGAGACAAGGATGCCCGCTGTCACCATTCCGCTTCAACTTCGCTAGTGACGAAGTCGTGGAGATGGTGTTCACAGGACAAGACTTAGAAGGTGTGGAGCTACTACCAGGTTAGCGACTTCTTGATTTGGAGCATGCATGCGATATTGCCCTCTTATGTAACGGCTCCCAAACACGCCAAGTTGCATTAGACAGATTTCGTTCAGGTCAGAGTTGCATCGATCACATCTTTACACTCCGCCAAAGACTCGAGCGTCGTCAAACATTTGGCCAGCCAACGATCGTTGTCTTCTTAGACATACGACCCACTTTTGACTCAATTGACAGATCTGCTCTCTGGAGTTGTCTACTGAGAAGTGGAGTGCCCGAGAAGTGTGTCACTTTACTTCAAGCCATCTAGTCTCAAGGCTCGGGCCGAGTGCGGATGTACGGCAGACTTTCGCCCCCCCCCCTTTGGCGTGAGACAGGGTTGCCCAGCATCCCCCTTTTTCAATTTCGCTATAGACGAAATCTTGGAGAGTTCTCGGGAGAACTGCGAACCCAGCGGCGTCGAGCTGCTTGCGGGGGGCCGACTTCGGGATTTAAAGTATGCAGACGACATCACCGTAATCTGCGCTTCCTCACAGGCCGCTCAAAATGTTCTGTGTAGGTTGGAGATGTCTATCTCCCAGATTGGATTGACCTTCGCACCATCGAAATGCAAGGTTTTCCTGCAGGACTGGCCAAGCGCTGCTCCTGACCTTATCTTTCTAGGTCATTCATTGGGAGTGGTAGACAAGTTCGTTTAACTCGGAAGCTGTCTCAGCGCTAATTGTTTAATGGACGAAGTCCCTTTGCGCGTCTCCAAAGCTAGGAGTGCTTTTGCCAACCTCCATCATCTTTGGCATCGAGGTGATCTGAGTCTAGCTCCGAAGGGTCGAGTTTACGATGCCATAGTGAGAAAGGTTCTCCTCTATGGCTGCGAGACTTGGCCTGCTCGCGCAAAGGATGTTGAGGCTGTCGGTTTTTGAACACTGTTGCCTTCGGAGCATTGCTGGTGTACGATGGCAACATCACACTAGGAATGAAGATATTCGACGAAGGATTTTCAGATCAGACAGACTTTGCCGGTCATTGAGCAGTATAATTCCTCTGCGCAGAGTTCAGTGGCTTGGGAACGTTCTCCGCATGTCTGCTCATCGCTTACCTCGCCGTGCCCACTTCGTGTACGCAGACGTCGGCTGGAAGCGAAAGCGAGGTGGCCAAGATATGAACTGGACCAGGAGCATGAATGAGCTAACGTCAAAATTAGCCTTGGTCGGGCGCTCTTGGCTCCTTGGCTAAAGTGTGAAGGATCCAGAACACGCATCACTGGAAACGCTCTTGGATATGGCAAGAAATCGTGCACAATGTCGGAGTTGTTGTGACTCACTACACCCATGAACATCGTTTTCCCCCTCTATCTTCGTATGTTTATATATATATATATATATATATATATATATATATATATTCCAACTTACTTCATATGGTAATTTAGCGAAGAGTTATGCCACCGTATCTGTATGCATTATTGGATTTATTTTATTTCAGCTTGTCGTTTAAAGTGAATGGCTGTAGTTTGCTATCCCTGGTATGGTTGCGCTTGATGTGTATGTTGACAAGGTGCCTACCTGTCTATTACCCACTACATCGTTCCTACTGGCTCCAGGAGACAGTTGGTCGTTGCTGGAGGGGACGGGGTGCACGGTTCTTGTGGCCGTGCTAGGCTCAAAGAGCGGTTCCATGCTCTCAGTGTGGAGCGGACTACGGTCCAGCCACCGCCTTGTGTGCGGTTGATTCCCCAAATACAGCGTGCTTGTGTTTGCCTGTGAAGGAGTGTGGGCCGGCTCCGTTGATGAAACGTGGTTCCCATCCGCATGCCTCCCGGTCTTATTCCTTCGGGTTTACACTGGATATGGGGTATGTGGTTGGAGCTGTGGGTGGTGCAGCGCAAGCCATCCATGGTCCCTCTATATATATATATATATATATATATATATATATATATATATATATAATTTGGTCCAGCCAGGCCACTCGGGACCACTATCGAAGCGACGACGGGTCCTGCAGAGAAGGTAGGCAGAACCGGCGCAGCGTTTGTAGGTACGCTGAATTCGATTTACTAACCGCGTGCTTGCATGCTAAGCCTCTTCATTTCAAGTGGTGGGCTTTCAATTTTGCCTTAATGCTTTTCTTTCTCATATAAATGTCTACCTGTACTCTATTCCATTAACTTGCGCACCTCGCTTAAGCCAGTTGTATTCGATTTCCATAGCCTTTTGTGTTCGTGGCATTTCCGTAAAGTATACTTGCTGACCTCGCGAACTTATCTTGGATTCGTTTGAAAACAACTTATTTCATATGCTCATTAACTTAAGGTTTATGTCACCGTTTCCTTATGCATTAATCGAGTTATTTTATTGGTATCTCTCTCTCTCTCTCTCAAGTGATTGGCTGTTGTTTGATATCCCCGGTGTGGCTGCGCTTGATGTGCATGTTGACAAGGTGCCTACCTGTCCATTACCCACTACCTCGTCCATACTGGCTCCAGGAGACAGTTGGTCGTTGCTGGAGGGGACGGGATGCACGGTCCTTGCGGCAGTGTTAGGATCAAAGAGTGGTTCCATGCACTCAGTGTGGAGCGGATTACAGTCCAACCACCGCCTTGTGTGTGATTGATTTCCAACTACAGCGTGCTTGTGTTTGCCTGTGAAGGAGTGTGGGCCGGCTCCGTTGAGGAAACGTGGCTCCCATCCACATGTCTCCCAGTCTTATTCCTTCAGGTTTACACTGGATATGGGGTGTGTGGTTGGAGCTGTGGGTGGTGCAGCGCAAGCCACCCATGGTCCCTCTGTAGGCGCAGGCGTCCTGTGGCTTGCCACAGTGACAGGCAAATCCGAAACCGGACGCCGCCAACCATAATTTGGTCCAAGCCACCAGTGGTCATGTGTTCGGCTCCTGGTGACGCTTGGGGATGCGCATCACTGACGAGCCCCAATAGGGCGGAACGATCGTCTGGTGCTCGTCCACAGTGCCGGCCAGTAGCCTTAAGGATCACAAGCCTGCCTTCTAACCCGAGGGCGGGGGTTCTGACCTGCGTAGGAGACCGGGCGAACCTGCAGTATCCTTAGGCCACATGCGACGTGGTGTTTGCGAGGCCGTGTAGCGTCGGTACTGAGTACCGACGTAGGGCGGATGCCTTTTACTGCCAGATTGATGGCTAGACTATCTGGCTTATGATGTGCTGGGATGATCCAAAAAATTTCACCCTTAACCGCAAAGAAAGGCAATACAGTTTATCTGATAAATTACGTGCGTCACACCGCTGTGGTGTACTGCATTGTACAGGGATAAGCAGTAAAACGAACTGCAAGATGTTGGGAGGATTAGGAGAAGACTCGTACGAATCAAGAATTCAGATAACTAACGATAAGAAGAATTTGCTTCAAGGTAACGAACAAGGACGTGTTAGAGTTTAAATAGCTCTAATGCAGGCTGTTGACACGGAACAAACGACTCCACTGAAACATGTGGACCAGCAGATTGAGGTTTCTGGTAGAAAGGAACAAGCGTTGTCAACGAAACAAAGGGGTATACAATGTGGTAAACATGGCCTAAAGTAAACAATGCATAAAAATCTATCCGCTTTATAGACACCGAAAGGCTCGAAATGGTCCCATCAGATGATCACTAAGAAACAAGCTGACGGATAAGAGAGCACTCACTTTTGTTCTTATTTGTTTTGCGGTGTCTGTAAGGTAAATGGACGTGGTTGGGTCACTGGCACTCATTTTTGTCTGATTTCCCTGCAAAGCGGGAAAGAATCCAGAGTAGAGCATCACCGGTTTGGGTAAACCCAATCTTGGGGCTACATCTCTCGTCATGCGGAAATAGGGATCTTGGTCGATGGCACAGGGAATAAGGCAACCCATCTGCTCTTTCTTTGGAACATTGCGAAACACAGTTGGAAATGCCTGAGCAAAACACGGGGCGGCCTCAACAGCTGGGAACGCGACTTTGCCAATGGAATCACTCTCGGTGAAACCGAATAGCCCACGGACCTGATTGAACGTCACAAGACGCTGGATCTGGCAAACAGTTCGGTAAAACTCTGGACATTGCCTGGATCAAGCGAAGACAAGGAATACAATAAATAAAACCGAGCAAGGGATGAAACCGGAAAGTAGGTGATATCTGCACAATACTTTGCTTCTACTTTGATGGGAATAAATATAAAAAGAAAGGAACTCCAATGGGATCAACAATACCTGGGCATTCTATTGAGGTCAGTGTAAAAAGTTGGAGTGTATTACAATACACAGTTAGCAACACGGACGTAGATCCCTACTCTGGCAAATGGAACACGATCCTCAACGATTTCCGGAAGTCAGTACAGATAAATTGGTAATTCGAAAGAACGCGATTTGTAGTGAAGCGGAACTGAGTTGGTTAACAGGGGCAACAGGAGGGAAAAGCCGGCGAGTCCAAGATGATGACAAACAGGTGGGCGTGGAGCGATTGTTTATCGTGGGATACAATTCAAAAGGAGTAGGAGTTAAGTTCAGAAGGGACATACGAAACAGGAGGTAGGGCGAGAGCTTCTAGTAGAACACTGAAGATTTGAGTCTATTGCAGCAGTTCACAAGATGGATCTTTCTAATAACTGGATGCTGGGCCATTGTGCAAATGGATCACATAGCACTTGTATCTACGCGGTTGATCCATTGAAGAAATCCCACGCGACTTCTTCAAGGAAGTTTCACTAGACCTCAGACCGGCCCTGGCCCTAAAGATCATAAGCCTGCCTTGTAATCTAAGGGCGCAGGTTCGAGCCTGCGTAGGGACCGGGCGACCCACGCAGTATCCTTAGCCCACGCGTGACTGGTGGTGACTGCGCGACAACGAAGGATCGGTACAACGTACCAGCGTATTGCTGGTGCCTCTCAATAGGCCTCAAAGGAGTGGCACGAGTGTAATGTACAAGAGATGCTCAATGCTGACGAGCTTTCAGAGTTCCTTTGCGAGGAGAGCGGCAGGTGGGAGTAACACTGGAAGTATATCTAGCAACAATTGAGAACCGCTTGTAGGAAGACGTCACGCGCATACCAGGTCGCCATAAGTTGCGATTCCTCATAGATCGACCAAAATGTACAGTGTGGGTTGGAGGTGTTTGTCTACCAGTTCGCAATGACCTCTGTCCCATACAAAGTGTAACGCCTTCATGCAGATTGGCTAAGAGCTACATATGTTCCCATCCATTTAGATTATCCTTTGGAAATTGTGTACAAGATCGTTTAGCTCGGACAATTGAGGTCTCTCTTCGCGTCTTTAAGGCTAGGAGTGCTTTTGCTAGTCTGTCATCGGAGTCGACGCGACCTGAGTCTTGCTCTCTTTCTGAAGGGTCAAGGCTACAATGCCGCGGAGAGAACGGCCATACTCTCTGCGAGATAACCTGTTCACGCAAAAGATGTTCAGGAGTTGTCAGCTTTTGAGCACCGCTACCTTCAGAGAACTCCTAGCGTGCGATTTCAACATCATGCCAACAATGCAGACAGACTATGCCGACTGCAGAGTTGCATTATTTCACTGTCCATGCTACGCATGCCGGCACAGCGTTTACTTCCCCGTGCCCTCTTTATGTGCGCGTAAGACGGTCAGAGGCAAAAGAGAGCTGATCGACGAATGCCTAGCGCCAAAGTTAGGGTGGCGGAGGTTGAGTGTTCTCGACTCTTCGGCTGAGAGCGCAAAGGACTATACGCTTGACTAGAAAGTTTCACGGAAATGCCAACATCTCGCACTCAATGGTAAACATCAGATCCTAGAGTCACAAAAAATATGCTGCAGTTTTCTCTTCTCTCCCCGTTCGCCATATTGCACTTATCTTTAGGTTGAGTCACACTTACAATTTTACCACTACACATTGTGCGACCATTGGCGCACTAGTGTCAGAAAAGTATAAAGCTTTGCTGCGCGCAAGTATGACCCTGAAGGATAGTAGGTGTCAGGAATCGCGTCGGCGATTCACTCGAGAGCTTCACCTCATCAAGAAGGCAAGGTGGGTGAAGAAGGCGAAGCAGATAGGATGCTACGCTGAATGTCGCCAACATAGGGAGTTCTATGAATCCTTGAAGACAGCGTATGAACCCATCTTGCAGCTGCTGAGGACGCTGGTGGATATATTTCGAGTGTTGCCTGTACAGAGACTGCAGATAACATGCAGATATAGTGCAACCAGTTCGATTGATTCTAGGACAATCGTTCAGAGAACGGGCTGCAAGAACAAAAAATGTGAAGGGAGATCGTGCTGACACCCGAACACTGCATGAAGCACAGACAACACTCGCTCGGCTGCAAAACGCCAAAAGCGAAGGAGCTGATGGAAAACCACCAAAATACTGAAACAAGGCGGACCACAAACTCTAGATGCGTAGCACGACCTGGTGGAACGCGCCTGATTTGAAGAACAGGTGCCAGATGTACTGAAGGATGCTACCTGTGCTACAACTGTATAGGGGCAAGCAATGTGCCAACAATTATCGTGGGTACCAACTTGTTAAGCTGTGCGGGAAGGTGATTGCGCGAATCCTGCTCAAGCGCTATGTCACTCGGGTCCTTGAAACAAACGTGACCGAAAAGCAATGCGGATTCCGTTCGGGCCACAGCGCCATAGATATGGTGTTCGCTTCTCGTCAATTTCAGGAGAAATGCCGCAAGCGCAACCAGACACCGTACTTGCTGTTTGTAGACTTCACTAAGGTATTCGACACGGTGAACCGCGAGGCACTGTTGGTAAGCTTGGTTGCTAAGCTAAGTTTTTAGGTCTAAATGAATGCCTGCAGTGATGCGCGAGCGACGTGCGGCTATGTGGACAGACCTCAGATGACTTTGATGCTGTCGGTGTCTTTGCCTCTGCCCTGTTTAATATTTATCTAATGGCTTAGATGGATAAAGCTTCAATGCATCGTATCAAGGTTTTTATCTTGATGGCGCATCGCTGAACATGTATCGTTCCAGGGATAGAACCCGAGTGCCAGCGACAACCATTTGGATGCTGCTGTTTGCAGACGACGGCGCGTTGTTTGTATACAGAGAGGATGAGTTGCAACGTATAAAGACGGCGGCCAAGTTAAGACACACCAGCGACACAAGTGGAACTGCTTTTTGCAGCCATCATCAAGGGTCGGTCGCAACGAGACTGGAACTTAACGTGCTGCGACGGTTTGAGTACTTCTTTGACCAATGAGTGGTGCTCCCGGTCCCCAAGAGAACTATTCCTACCAGGTTGGTCAATGGTTGAAGGTCAGACAAACCCAGCCTTCTGGCCCTCCAGCTGGGGTGTTTGAAAAAAGATGGTGTCCGTTTCTGTATAAGCAAATCTTTGTCACCTCACCACTGTCTTGAGGACAAGCTTTTGAGAAAAAAAGCTTTCGTTGAGGACCCTAACTGTTTTCCTCTCTAGGTATGAGCACCCTGGCATTATCCAAGCGCACGTACAATTATGACTATCTCCTCAAACCTCAACCATATCCCGCATCGGCCGTAGCGCAGATTAGCAAGGGTTGCCTTAGCTGCTGCATACAGCAAGGCGGATAAGTGAAAACATCCTACTGCTGGCGCTTCCCTTCTTTCAGTTCCACCTGTTTCGCTTACTCCCCTCCCACTTCCCACTAATAAACTTTCTTCTATAATTCCCAGATTAATTGACAGCAGACACAATGCCACTGCAGTTCTACCATCTGTATCTATCTTCCTGCACCATCCCATCGCAAAGAGACTGGACCTTGGCGTGGTGCGATGGTTTGCGTACTCCCGTGGCCCATTGACCTATGCTGCGTGGCACTTTCCAAGTGCGTCCAGATCCACTCATAACAGATAAGTCAATGGTTATGGGTCAGACTAACTCAGTCTCACAAGCCAATCCTCTTCAAAAGTTAGGGAGAGGTAGATGGCCCTCATCCTTTAAAACCTAGCCATGGGAGACAACAAGTCTACGGGTTATAAGCTCACAGCTAGATTAGCGTAGAGCACAATCGCCACGCACTGTTTCTGACGGTGGGAGGGTACCTTCGGGTGCTCAATGGTTTGCTACCTCCCATCTCAAACCAGGCACACCCTGGACAAATTGGTGCAAACCCGCCAACTCCCCTTTGCGAATGGCTGTTGTCTCAGGTGCGCAACTTAATACGGTCGCAAAACACATGTGAATTGTTCCGAACCTTCAAAGGCTGTATGCGACAGGCCTAGTAAGGAGCCCAATGCGTCTCTGCAATCACACTCCCGAGCTGAACTTGCTCCCCACTGCCTTGTAGGTTAGATTGTTAAGGCTAGAGGTAGGGCACTTCGAAAAAACGTCTCTCTCGGAATTGGCAACCGGAGTATCATCTGATCTCTCGACCACGTCGACAATACTCCTCCTTCTTCTCCTTACTTGCTCTCCCCTCCCAACTCTCTTCTTCCCCATCTATTGAGCAAGAATCTACCATTGATCTCGCTGCTGCTACCATCGATACTCGTAACTCGTCCATCAAACCACGAGTCTCATTTCACATTGGTTCTTTTAACGTCTGCACTTTGGGTCAGATCGGTGAACAGGCAGCACTAACTATCACTCTCTTGGTAGTGATGTGTGGTCTCCGAAACACGCACAGGAGATAACAGCGTTGTGACGAACCTCCGACTATCTGGTTCTAAAGCTAACGACAATTGCTACACTCTTCGCGTCTCAGGTGATACGGAGTCAATGGCGCAAGGTATTTACGGTGTTGGTATCGGCACAAGCAGACATGCTGAAGGTAATCTGCTCGACGGGATACCAATGTGCGGTTCAACTTGGAACCTATAGTTAGGCTAACAAGCACTGTATGAAGACTAGGTGCATTTTCATCGCTTTCTACTGACCGCAATTCGGTGAGTACCCAAGATGATTTCCATTACCACCTTTCATCTCTTCTCCGCATGGCGAAGAGTACTGACATCGTGATTGTTGCTGGTGACTTGAATGTCCAACTTGGTCGTTTTTCAGATTCTGAACAACACCTGGGAAGGCGCTCCGGAACCGATGGTGATTGATCCCTACAACTGTGCGCCGACCCCAATCTTTAGATTCACAGCATCGCTTTTCACCACAAACGTTAACACTGCGTCACCTGGCGCCCACTGAACTCCTCGATGACCTGGACCCAAATTGATCATATTGCCATCAGCTACAGATGGCGCACATCAGTAGAAGATTGTCGGTCAAACTGGAGCACACGCCTGGATTCCCACTATGTTCTAGCGCGCGCACGCTTTGCGCTCACTCTTCCCACTTCAAAGAAGCGTTGATCGCCTAATTTTCTTACCTGCAACTTGAACTCGCAGTCTGCGGTTCAACAGTATCATAACGAATGAGTGTGATGGACCGAACGCTGACTGGGATCGTCTCAAATGTGTCATGAAGAATGCCCATGACGCTTGCTGTGCAGCTGGAGTCGTCGTAACGTTAATGGATCTCTGAAGCAGCGATCAGGTTGATTGAAGGGCGTAAACGGGATCCGATGGGCATTGACTTTCGGCGTATCCGTAACTCCCTGAGATGACGTCTGACAAGGCGTCCTCGAATTGACCGGGAACGTTGTCGGTTTGCAAAGGTCCGTGAGATGGAGAAAGCCAGCGCTATTGGAAACAGCCGAGTGCTATTCCAGATCATCCGGAACACGGATTCGAGAAACCCATCAGTTAGCGAGACAATAGCTGAGAAAGATGGACTGTTGATCCATTCTCAGCGTCGTCGACTAGCCCAATAAGCGGAACATTTTGGGGGAGCGGTTTAGCAGGCCTACTGCGACACTGCCGCTTGCCGATTTACCCGAACCGACGTGGGAAGTAGAGGTCACAAGACCCACTTTGGAAGAGATTCGACATGAGATCACCGTGTTAAAACGAAACAAGGCTTCTGGACCCGACGATCTCCCCACATCTTTACTGAATGATATTGGTGACTCTTTACTGACTGGATTTGCTTCCCTTTTTAATTCGAATTGGTAAACCGTAGAAGTGCTTCAGACTGGCGACCATCAACGGTCGTGCCCATTTTCAAGAAGGGTCAGCGTACTACGTGCGAAAATTATCTAGGTATTAGCCTTATTCCCATCGCCTCAAAACTTCTCATGGGTATAATCCCCTGACGACTTACTGGTCTCCGTGAGGACAGAATCACTGAAAGCCAGGCTGGCTTCCGCCCTGGCCGTGGTTGCATCGAACATATAGTTACTCTTTGCCAAGTTTTAGAAGAGAGACACACATACAGACGACCAACTATGGTGGGCTTCCTCGAGTTGAAAGTCGCCTACAACTCTGTTAACCGCGCCATCATGTGACACTGCCTATCCATGATGGGCGTGCTAGCTAAACTCCTTTCCATTCTGAGGTCGCTTCACTGTGATTCCCGAGGTTTACGGGAAACTCTCAAGTTCCCCACGACAAGTGGGGATAGTCAAAGTTGTCCTATATATCCTTTCCTCTACGACTTTGTAATCGGAAGCATGAATGTTTCGGTTCTTTCAGACTATACTGGAGTGTAACTTCCGCCAGGCGGCCGATTGACAAACCTGGAGTATGCGGACGACATAGTCCTGCTTGGGTCTGATGCATTAGCTATGCAAACACTACTGCATAGATTTGTGCATGGCGCTGCACGTTTCGGCATGTACTTTGCACCTTCTAAGTGCAAAGTGCTGTTGCAGAACAGCCAACACACCTCCGGTAGTAGCTATTTCCAAACAGTTACTGGAAGTGGTGGATCGGTTCACTTAACTTAATAGTTGTGTCACCTCTGGTGGTCACATCACTGAGGAAGTTATTTCGCGTATCAGCAAGGCCCGTGTGGCTTTCCAGAGGCCCAACCATCTACGGAGACGGCGAGAGATCGGCTTGTCAGTGAAAGGCAAGGTGTATAAGGCTGCGGTAAGACCGGCCTTACTTTATGGATCAGAGACATGGACATTCAGCGGCGAAGACATTAAACGCTTGACCGAGTTTGATCATCAGTGCTTGCGGAGTAATACTCGCTGCCGCGCGACCACCACTGGTCACGCGCGGGCTAAGTGCACCGTGAGGATGGCCACCCCGGTGATCTTATAGTTGCAAACTAAACGCGCAGACCACTCGGCCACCGGCGTTCATTATACTCCGTGGCCGAACGAGGTTGGGCGAAACCACGAAGTGGCCAGTCCATGACATGGCATAGAACCTTGAAGAAATTGAGTGAGAGACTTGGTCAGGCTGGTGCGTGCCGTCTTCCTGGATGGGGGCCTAGGGACGGCCCACACCAATGATTGGAGACCGTGTTTGACATTGCGTAGACACGAAATCAGTGGCGTTACTGCATTCGGCTTCCTCCATCTGGTAGTTAATTTTTGTTCCATTCTGGTCAGTATAAAGCATTTTCTTTTTGTTTTATTTGCTCTACATTCTATTTGCACCCAACCCCACTATCCTACCTGAGTTACGTATGGTTATTTTTGCGGTGTGAGTTGTGGCAACTCGATCGACTGCACGTTGGTGTTCGGATCACAGTTAATCAACTGAACTGAACTGACACCACCCAATGGACACCAGTCGTCAACAGCCCCTATAAATCCACGCCGTCCCGTTTCCGTAGCGGCGTCCAACATTAGACTGAAAGTGTAACCGATCGTTGCGCGCTGGTCGAAAAGTTCCAGTGCTTTGGCTTTTAGTGAATTTTCCATCACCATCTTAGCGTACTCTGTCGCTCTTGGACTCACTGCACTGGGATTCACTAGCGCTACCCAACGGGCCCAGAATCAAAGCACTATACTCAAAATACCACTGTTAACCTCGCCACTAAATTCCTGACTGATGCTATGCCGAATCACACAAACAAACCCAAAACTTTTATCCTCGTTCGAGAGCACCATTAAGGTTTTCCCATCCATCTCTAGCTGATAACCATCGAACATTGTGTACGGTAACTACAACTGGTTTTGCAGTCACTGGCATCGCATATTTCAAGCCACCGCAAATCCAACTTTCGCTCACACTGACCGATCGTTCCTGTGCACACGTCTAATCCTGCTCTTCCAACCGTAATGCCGCATTGTATAACGCCTGACAATCATCCAATGGATAACGGCTGACGCAGCTGGCTTGCCAATTGGCATACAATAACGCGGATTAACAATATAGGCGCGAAAACCAAACGGCAAATGCTGACCAACCAAGCAAAACGGTTCGAGTTTCGTCTTTAGTTCTTTCTCAACATTCAAACGCCGTTCAAGTGGTTAGACTTCGTTGTTCGGATCCTAGTTATTTGATCTGTTACTCATATTTTTCTCCCGCAGTTTTCGGGGCCTTCAAAGTTTAGTTTAGACATTAACCTAAGACCATGTATCTCTTTTCTATTGTGTCCTTCGGATACGCAACCGCTCGGTCTACGACTCGCAGAATCCAGACAACATATAAAACAGTGAGGCTCAATAAACCAACTGAGGCGAAACTAAGCACAGTAGCCCTGCCGGCTCAACGTACTAACTTACTATGCAAGAGGATCTCATCCAGAGTACGAACAAAATGTCAGCGATTGATAGCCTTCTATCAGCTCTCAGCGCACTAGAATCTATAATTTCCTCAATGAAAATGACGACATCTTCTGAAGCTGAGCATATGTTACTCGCAAGTATGCCTATCGATTCGATAGCCACAGAAGTGGTCAGCAGGATGTATCGCTCTAACAACGCAGTGATCTATGATGTCCCCGACAATATTCCGCCGGAGGACTTATGGGATATACTACCTAAGGCTGCAAATATAGTTAGTACAGAATACAGTTGCATAAGGTTTAATAAGTTCAACGTCAATCGTGGGAGGCATATGAAGCGCCTCCCACGATTCGCAACTAGGAATTTATCTCAGTGCTCGACCAGGTAGGCCCACCATGTTGCCCTGCGTACCGGACTTTAGCGCGCTTCAGTGGAACAGAACCTCGGTCGCCACGCACGATGCGGGAGCCTCCGCTTGCGACACTCAGTCGTCACCGCACTAGTCACTGGATAGCCGAAATATCGGTGGACCTGTTGGAATCCAGAAGAAAACTCCCAGCTGGCTCTGAGCAGAATGTAACTACGGACTATTAAGCGCGAACTAAAGCGAAGCCTGCGCGCTGACAATAAAGCCTGGTAGACCAGTCGAGTTCAAGAAACGGAGCAGATGGAAACAGTAAGTAATTATCGTAAGCTATTCCAGATGATCCGCAGAACTGGTTCCAGGAAACCAGGCGTCAGTGAGATAATCAGACACCAGGGGTGTCCTGATTTACAATAAGGAGCTCGTTGGAAGTAGCACATTTGAGAACAGTTCAGTTGGCCCGCTGTTACTCCTCAGGTAATGTAGGATGAGCCATGGACGGTTAGTTTATAGGCTCAATCGGAGACTGAGGTCCGAAACGCGATCACAACGCTCAATCGTTTCCGTGCTGTTAACGCGGATTCTCTCTCAGCTACACTATTTAAGGATGGTGGTGAGGTCCACTACAAAACACCAACATGTCGATTCGAACATGTATGGAAGGTACAGATCATCCTGGCTAAGCGCAGTGAATGGATTATAGTGGAAATATACAAGAAAGGCAGTTGCACCGTCTATGTTAACCACTGTGATATTAGCTAAACGCCAGTTGTGACAGAGTTATAAATTGAGAAATAATTCCCGGAGACGACATCAGAAACATAAAGTAGCGAACAAGTTTGTCTTAGTGCTTCATCATCCGGCTAATACAACCATAATAAAACAAGCTAGAATAAACACAATGGGTGTAAATTGGGTCACTGAAGCAGAGTAACTAATCGATAAGTCTACGTGCTTGGTCTGGTTGAGGTGAGGTCAGGCGAAGTGGCGCAACTGCCATTGTTAGTCGCGTTTGTCTGAGGCCAAAGCAGGATTAAAGTATGGACAAGTTTTTCTGTGCACATAGGTCCGGGTTATAGAGTCGAATTGCGATCGCCTCTGCTGCCGACAGCAGGCGACATCTGACTGCCCGTATGTAACGTCCGGGGACACAGTAGATGAGTGTGAATGCGTCATGCGAATCGATTTATGATCCGAGTCTACTAGGTGCGTCAATACTGCACTTGTTACATTCTTCCTCGCGCCGCTGTAGAGCCAAGCTGGGCAATGCTCTCGAGCCGTAACGGACAGTCGCCTGGTCATTTTTTCAATATACCTTGCTCGGCACGAGCAAGAGAAATTTTACACACAGAAGGAGATTTGCGACCGATGTATCCTGTCCTTAAGCTTTTAGCGCACAGTTGGTGTTGAGATGAAGTTTACGAGTAGATTAGCGGCAAAATATGTTCTCTCTGTTGCTAAGGAGTCTTCGGGTGGTCCGTTCCGCTATCGATTCTCTTTGGTCGTTTCATAAAGGAACGGGAATCGCGGACTAGGGAGGAGTAGGCAGATTTCCGCTCAGTACGGGATTGTATAAATTGCATATCCACTTTGCGTCAGGTACTAGAGGAGCGCCACGCATATCGCAGGCCGAAAATAGCCGTGTTCCTCGATATCAAGAGTGCGTTCGATTCAGTCGATCCATGCATTTTGTTCGAGATACTTGTACCGAAAGGTGTTCCTATGATATAGGTGAACATTTTGTGTGCTCTATACTCGAACACGACAAGCGCGTCGGTCTACGGCGACTTATCAGATATCATTCTGACAACAAGTGGTGTTAGTCAGAATTGTCCGATTCCCCCACTTTTGTTCATTTTTCGTCGTGGACTTCATCATGGAGTGCTCACTTGCGGAGCCTCATGATGAAGGCGTTGAGGTGCTGCCTAGTGAAAGCCTAGTGGATCATGATTATGCAGACGATATTGATTTTCCGTTAAAGGGCGTTGTGGTTGCCCAAGCAATCCTGAATAACCTCCCTAGAGTGGTCCCATTATTTTGCATGCGCTTCGCACCTTCAACGTGCAAAATGTTGTTGTAGGACAATCAACAAGTTAATGACCCCTTCACCCTTAGTAGCGAGAAACTCGAGGAAGTTGATCAATTCACTTACCTTAGCAACTGCGACAGCAACGATAGGTGTATAAACACTGAAGTCAGTTCACGTATTCCAAAAGGCAGAACTGCCTTACTGAATCTGCAACATATGTGTAGTCATAAGGGGGTTTCCCTCGAGTTGAAATTCCGTGTTTCCAAGACCACAGTGATGGTCGTCTTACTCTATGATAGTGAAACTTGGCTCCTTCGAGCTGAAGATGGGAATCGTTTTCATGTCTTCGATCATCGATGCCTGAGAATCATTGCTGGTGTCAGGTGACATCAGCAAGTCCACAAAGATGATGTGCGTAGACAGTGATACTCAAGCTAGCTTCTTAGAACAAGATAGCACTGAATAAGTTGCGTTGGCCTGGTTATGTACTACGTATGCTCGGCCACCGCTTACCGAGAAGACCTTTGTTTGGTTTGCCAGATGCAGGGTGGTACAAAGTGGGCTTGAAATAGTCAATGATGACCAAATTGGGTGCCGTCGGTCCGTTTCGCCTTCCGGGATGGAGTCCACGTGACCCGTCTTGTGCTTAGCTCGAGACGTTACAGGACATGGCTCGCTATCGACACCAGTAGCGTATCTGCTGTCATTTCTTAGTCGGACTGGCTGTTTAAAGTGTTTGGTGTTGAATTATGTGCGGGGTAATGGATGATTATAAAGCGGGGTATTAAAAGCCGCAAGTAAGTGATCTCGAGGACGCTGTCTTATCTTTGCACGAAAGCCATTTGTGTGATGGTATGTTGTTGACAAAGTGTAGGCGCCTTGACCCTGAGTGCATGTTTAGGGCGTTAAGGATTTCCGGTAAAGCTCTGTTCTCTCATTATTCTTCGTTCCGTAGGTTACCATGGTAGTACGGCAGCAAAGCATCGGTTCAAATGGCTGATGTACTGCTGTTGATGACGCTGATGATGATCAAAAGGAGTGATTTCCGTGGGCTGCCGGAAAATCGGAAGTGTTGGCGAAGTTTTGGAGAACTTTTAGACAGTTTTTTGGCCCGCAGATTATCAACAAGCTGCGCACCCAAGTATCGAAAGTATTTGCGGTTATCGGGAAGCTGCAACATCAGGTATGGAAGAAATATTAGCTGACACTCGGAACCAAGCTGACATTATACAAGCCAATGGTTCTACTGGCTCGCTACAACAGTGAAACACGGAAGTTGTACAGAAAGGACATTCGATATCTGGAACAATTCCAACAGCAATGACTGAGTCCGAAGCGCAGAATCGGATGACGTGATCGAATTCCTGAAAAGAAAGTGCTTCACCGCAGCATCATGTACAAAACGGATTGCGCGCCGTTGCTACGACACCTGAGGTGACTCGGACGTGTACGCTGTATGGATGCGACTGGAATACCGAAACACACGTCATAAGATTAGCTGCGTGAATGGGAGACGAAAGTAGGAAAATCGAAGCTACAATACTAGAAGATAACCAAGGTGAGTTTAGCATGAATCAACACCGAATTAAGGTGTTGGGAAACGATACCAGTAGATCGCCGCCAACGGCGTGATCACATCAAGAATGCAGTCGCCCAATATACGGGAAGGCGCTGTCGCCTCAGAAAGAGAAACGCCGGTTGCGCAGGCGTCAGATGTCGGCGGAGCCTGATTCGGCGATATCATGCATATCATAACAAACTCAGCCGAGCTGGTTTGTTAAGCCATCAACGTGACCACGAGGGGTCGATATCCAATAAGCAACGGGGAGGTTAAATGGGTAGTTGTCAGTGCTTGGTAATCACGCTGCTTCCGATTCTATTTACTAACCCACGTCAATAATGCAGTAGATGTAACATGTGCGCTGCATCATCGCTGCAGTTGGTCTGTACAATGCCAGTTCTTGTTGCATGTTTGAGAACGTTTCTAGTTGATGCGCTCGGTGTAAATGTTGACAAGGTGCCTAGCTGCCTAAACCGCAACCACGAGTACTGGCTTCAGGAGACTGTTATTGGAAGAGACGAGGTTATCAGTCTTCTTAGCAATGTTAGGCGCAGAGAATGGTTCTATCTAGTGTGCAACGGCCTAGTCACGGTCTTTTACGCATGATTTCCAATTAGGATACACAGGTGTGCTGCTGCTGTGCGTGTGGAAAGAGTGTGGGCCGGTCTCGAATCAATCCTGGTTCCCACCTACGTTTCTCAGTCTTAGTCCTCCGGGCTCACCTTGGATATGGGGTGTGTGCACAGAGCTGTGGGTGGTGTAGCGCCAGTAACTCACGGTCCTTCTGTAGGCGCAAGTTATATGGCTGTTCGTAGTCGCAGTGGCAGGCGAGTCCGGAAGACGAGTAACCTCTATCCTATATAACTTGTGTAGCGTCAAATTTTGCACACTTACATCTAGGTGAAAAATTAAGTACAGCAAGTGAAAGTCGAAATAGCACTCGAGGGGATGAAGAAGCTTTTGTATAAGGCCAGGGCACTTGATGAGACTCATGTTTGATGCGGTCGAAAACCGGGACACGCCCACATTGGATTTTAGCCTAAGCCATACGGGAAATTTGCACAGCGGACTTGGAACCCTAAAGCTAACAGTAACAACCTTTGTAAATCCACGACCATTATTAACATAATTATATAAAGGTAAGAAATGTGACGCATAATGCTTTACGAGTGTGGAATCCGAGCTTTGCCCAAACTGAGGGGTCAGATCAATATCCGGTGTCGACAGGCTTTCGGGAGGAAAACTACAGAAAGATTCCGAGGTAGCAAGACAGGAGACAGATCAGCAAAAGAGACGGGATTCAGCTGAGATCGCACTAGAGAAATCAAATCAGTGAAGCAAGACAATCACTAATGCGCAGCGACGAAGACAGCGAGAGGAGGCAGGTAATGAGAAAAAGTACGCCAAAAAACGTCGAATATGCCAAACAACGAACATAAAGGATCCCGAAAAATGTAGAAGACAGGGTAACAGACCAGATCAAATGGGAAGATTCCAACGGGTCAAACCAAGTATAAAACATTAACCATCAATGATCAGTAATCCAGTGCTAAGGTAGTCTACTTAAGCACATCAGCGACAGTCATTCAAGTATGCAGTTTTGTTGGCTGGTCACTGACCTATGAGATGCTCAGGGTGATCTCGTGGGTCTTTGGATACTACATTTTATTAATCGATGATGAATTCCCGATGACGTGATAACAGCGGCGGCGTACAAACAAAAACCGCTTGGTGAAGATATTGAATCTTATCGCTAGCTTACTTGTGTCCAATAAATCGACACTCACGAAGAAAAGACATTCCTAATAACAGATATGCGTTCAGTGACCAACAACCCGAGTAAGCTTAACGTTTCGAAATGGTGATATGTCCCTTTGAGTGACAATAAAGATAATGAGTGTGGGTGATACACGGTAATCAGAAAAATCAACGCTACGTGCATTAGCACAAGGACGTCCATTCAGTATGGCGGATAACAGCAATGGCATAGCATATGCAGGTGGCGATGCAGATAATCACGTAAGAATGAAGATGCCGACACGATAATAAAACAAACCGAAAACTTGTGCTCGAATTTAGGAAGGAAGAAGTCAAACGCTAGCAATGGCGACAGCATAAACTCGTGAGCAGCGAGGTAGAAGTAGTGTGTTGATAGAGAAAAAGATATTTAGAGGTTCGGGACAAATGAACATCAGAAGAAAGCCATTAACTGGCCCAACTTTTCCCACGCTGGGAACTGAGATTAGGGACAGAAAATGTAGCTGCAGTCTTTCATAAAGACAAGGCAACAAAAAGTAGGGTAAAGTTCAAACGGTTCTGTAGATCGCGTAATGCAACTAAGATGAGGTAACGTCTACGACAGAAAGTCTCTTCGGAAAACAAGGCAATCTCGTTAAAATTATTGTGAGCATATGTAGCTCGGGTGTGGAATGTTTTCCGAATCGGGTGGTTGGTTTGCAATCCATAGGACATAAAACTAGGCGATATCAGCAATGCGACTGCAATGAAGTTGATTATCGACGAAGTAATAGCGTCTACGAAATACCATAATGTGACACAACAATAAAAGCACCGCGGAAAGCCTTGGGAGTGGCATCCGCAGTGCGCTTGCACATCTTGTCGAAAACTCATCATTATCATCATCAACAACAGCAGCACATCAGTCATTTGAACTGATACTTCGCTGCCATACAACCATGACCTACGGAATAAAAAATAATAGGAGGGAGAGAAGGAGGACTTACCTGAAAATCTTAATGCCATAAGCATACATTCAGGGTCAAGGCGCCTACACCTTGTGTTAACAACATACCGTCACTAACAGCTGGCTATCGTGCAAAGATAAGGCAGCATCGGCGAGACAGCTTCCTCGCGGATTTCCCTGCCCCGCGTCATAATCAACTATTACCCCGCAGGTAATACAGCACCAAACACCCTCGAAACGGTCAGTCCGACTAGGAGACGGCAGCAGACGCGTCATTGGTGTCGGTTGCGAGTCATGCCCTGTAGTCTCAAGCCAATCACAAGGCGAGTCTCGTGGACCCCAGCGCAGAAGTCAAGAAGGACCAACGGCACCCAGTTTGCTCGTCAGTGACTTCATTTCACGCTGCCAAGTTAAGTTCTGCCCACCTCGAGTCAAGCGCCACCCTACACCTGGCAGAGTAAACAAGATCCTTCTAGGTAAGCGGTGACCAGGTATTTGTAGCATGTAACCAAGCCAACACAATTTATTAAGTGTCATCTGTTGTTCCAGAGAGCTAGCATGATTATCACTACCTAGTACTCGCCTACGCACATCATTGTTGCGGACACGCTTGTGCCATCTGACACTAGCAATGCTTCGTAGACAACGATGATCGAAGACTTGAAAGCGTCTCAGATCTTCAGACCGAAGGGGCCAAGTCTCACAACCATAGAGCAGGACGGCCTTCACTATGGGCTATGGATAGTGTGGGTCACTCACGTCTATGCATGCTCTAACAGGCGATCTGTGGATTGTAAGCCGCACACCATATGCACCAGGCAATGGCCGTAAGTAGCGCCACAAAATGCATTTATGGTGGCTAAAAAAAGTTGTAACATACACGTTCAACTTGCGTAATCAGGATAGCATATGCCTCTAACATATGTACTTACCCCATATACTGAAAGTCACTAAAGATGAACGTATTTTTGGGATCAAATCCAATAGCAATAATATCCTTTGCATTCTCTCGAGCTAAATGCAATGCGTTTTCTACAGTGAGGTCTTTCCACAGAAACTTTTCATCGTCTGTGAGTTGTATGATGAGAGGTATGTTCAGGATATCCTGCAGCCATCTGAGAGTAAACCAACAAAAGTTCATCCTACTTTGTGAGGACAAACGGTACCACGTGACCAAGATGTAGGGAATCAGAGGATGGACCACGTCCTGTATACATGAAGAAGGGCTTTCGCTGCTCGACCAATGAGACGATAAATTCCAAATCTCTGAAAACTTCCAAGAAGTAATAAAGCTATATACCTGTGGGAGAAAAATATCCCTCTGCGGAGAAAATGGTGGAGTGGCTGTTTACAGGCCAGTTCAAAACGGGTCAATAATTCAGGCGATAATCTTGAGCATCCAAATCGAACAATTAATTTATCGTAGTCGACTCCACGGTTGGAAGTGGTAGTAACCTCCCAAGGAGTGACAACATCGTCAGAGATATCATTGACGACCGAAGCAAAATGGTCCATGGCCAAAGGGTCCGTTGCGGCAGACATACTGATCCGGCGAAGTCTGGTTAGCGAAGCTATCAAACATACTAAACAACAAAGGGAGAAAAAGCGGAAAAAGGAAGACGGCAAATTTGTGGGGGAAATAACGAGCAATGAGTACAAGTAAGAGGTGCGAAATAACACTAACAAAAAGCTGATGCTGTGGTATAGCGGTGCCATCTCAAACTAAGGGCAAGCACCCAAACAGAAATCGAGAGGATATTTTTGTTCCATCAGTAGTATCTTGTACCGACACATCGCTGCTGTGCGACCATAGGCAGACGCACGCGGGTCGCGATAGTGATGAGGCGCCCAAATAAATGCTGGAGCAGGGACTTAAGCCCAGCAAAAAGGTTGTAAGCCAGAAGCATAAACCATAGCACGACGAATCCATGTTAGATCTGCCGTTATGGAAGAATAATAGCCAAGTGCTTCACCGGTTTCAGGAGCTGGAGAGTTCTGGCGACTGGCAGCTAAGCCACCGAGAGAGGCACACCAAAGTTGGTGTAGTATTTGATTTAAAGCTAAGGTGCAGAAGTGCGATCGGTGTTTCTATGTGAATGGATGACGCCCCAAGAGCGTCGAGGGCATTAAAGTAGCGTTCGTTTTTTATTGGTAGCGGTAAGTTATTACCCTTCATATCTGAGGAGCCATCGTGTGAGTGATGACAAATTCAGGCAATCGCTACCCGGAAAAAGACTGACTGACGTCAGAATGATTTAACCAACTTTCCCAGACTAACCACCAGCGCCGGCCTAGCCTGATTGTTGATAATGCGATCGGTTAGCTTATGCTAAAATAAGAAACAACCAGACGCAAGCGATTCGCTAAAGTGTGAGTAACCTAATTAGGTGTTCGAGCAAACTAAAAGCCAGAAACAAAAACTGACGTGACGCAAGTGGTGAGCTACGGAGTTTGAGTGTTCAGCTCCTCATACATAACGATTGACGATTCAACTGGACCCATCTGTAGGCAGCAGACTTATCCAACTTTTCTTCCAGTCCACCAAATATGATTTTCTCCCGACTGTCTTATTGTGTTCACGGTCGTGAGAAAAGAGTAGCGTAACCGGAGTCACAGTGGTTAGATGCTCGCATCATAAATAAGACATGAAACTGAAAAATAGGAGATAACAAAGTGTAGACATGTCTGTGTGCACTGAACAGGATGGTGAAAGCGAAGCTGTATTCACCAGGTCAATACTGGAAAGAGTACTACAGTACGGTGGATCCAGTATCCGATACTCATGAGTTATAGGCAAGCAAAAGTGAACAAAATCACCTGAGGGTCAAATCAAAAGGAGGCTCAGAAAAAGAACAAATAGCCATGGCATGTTAATCAAGGAGATAGCCAATGTGTAAAAGCAATGTCCGTAACTAGTGTTGCCGACAATTAGACCAAGCTAAGAAGTAGGGTGCGAATCGACCCCGACAAGTTATTTGGTCACCGTATATGGTTGCCGGCATCCGGTTCCGGATTTGCTCGCCATTGCGGCCTCTATACGACAGCCACAGAACACCTGCGCCTACAGAGGGACCACGGATAGCTTGCGATGCACCACCCACAGCTCCATCCACACACCCATATACAGTGTAAACCCGAAGGAATAAGACCGGGAGGCATGCGGATGGCAGCCACGTTTCATCAACGGAGCCGGCCCACACTCCTTCACATGCAAACACAGGCACGCTGCATTTGAGAATCAATCGCAAACAAGACGGTGGCTGGACTGTAATCCGCTCCACTCTGAGTGAAAGGAACCACTCTTCGAGCCTAGCACGGCCACAAGGACCAGGCACCCCGTCCCATCCAGCAAAGTCTGTCTCTTAGAGCCAGCATTGACGAGGTAGTGGGTAATAGAGAAGTAGGAACCTCGTCAATATGCACATCAAGCGCAGCCACACCGGGGAGGTCAAGCAACAGCCAATCACATGAAACGAAATGTCGAATAAAATAGATCGAATACACCGTGGGGATATGCCATTAAATTAGCATATGAAATTAGATTAGCAAAATAGCAGTGATAGATTCAGGATGGCAGATAAGGGCTCAAGACATATATGTAAGGAGATAAAAAAATAAGCGAAGTTAACCACCTTTAGCTTAAGCGAAATGTACAATTTAATAGATTATTCAGGTACACATTAAAATGAGGTAAGGAAATAACACTAAGACAAGGTAACAAACCAACTAGTTAAAATAAAGAAACTCAGCACACAAGCACGCGGTTAGTAAATTGAATGCAGTGTACCAAAAAACGATGCGCCTGTTCTGCCTACGTTCTCAGCAGGACTCGTCGTCGTTTCGATGCTGGACCCGAGTGGCCTAGCTCCTGGCTACCTAAACCTGCTTGACTCAAGCATTCGCGACCGCAGATGCAACAGCACAATCCGCTCGACGTCGATGAAGCACATACCATCGGCGCCTGTCGCTTTCGCACTTGCCGCTTCTTCACTGCATGCATGAAAGCTTTTTCTTGCACCTCGGCAACTGACTTTGTGATTAGATCGCGTCACGCACCTCGATCAACCGCCGTTGATTCCCATGACCTGCAATCAAGATTAGAAGGTGAAAGACTCACTTTGATCATGTCCTGGTATCGTAACTTCGGCTTTCACATGTGCCGCTTCCCTGCACTCAGTTGGTCATACAGCACCTGTTTCGGTATCCGCGTCGAATCCATACGGCGATTATGGCAGAGCCAGCACAGATGCCACAGCAGAATTATGCAGTTGACTGCATACATGCCACTGCGTCGGAGCACCTCCGTGTCTGCAACTCGGTCACTCCAGCCAATACGCATAATATGGCACAGACACTGCTGATGGAAGCGCTCCAGATATCTGACATCCTTCAGAAAAAACGTCCAGGTTTCGCTGCCGTATAGAAGAACGGACAGCGCGACAGACTTATAGACCAAGAGCTTCGTCTCGACAGTGAGCTGGTGATTGCTCAACACACGACATTCCAGCTTGCCAAATGCAGCATCCGCCTTTGATACGCGGCCGCGCAGCGCACGCCATCTGCTGGTAGGTTATTATTGCGCTACTAAGGTTAAAAAAAATCTCGAGGTGGTTTCTAAAACTGCCTCGGTAATCTGGATTGCGGACAGGCCCACAGACTCCATTCCGGGTGAAAACTGGAAAAGACAGTCTTGCTTGTGTTGATGGTGAGTCCGAATTTGGCTGCTGTCGAAGCCAGAGAACTAGTCATGTGATGCAACTCATCCGCGCTGTGTGAAAACAACGCACAGTCGTCAGCAAACAGCAACATACGGATAGTTGTCTCACAGACTAGGGTTCTCAGAAACCCACCATCAATATGGTGCTCCACACGAACACCGTAAGCACAAGCAGCAGCAAAAGCACGAGACAACATTGCATGAAGATAGATATTAAACAGGGCAGAAGCTATGACATACCTTTGCTTCACACCAAGCACAACTGCAAAGTCATCCGACGTCCATCCACTCAGCTACACCTTCGTCAGCATACCACTGTGTAGACATTCAATAAAACTTACAAACTTACTCGAACAACCAAACTTACCCAACACCAGCCACAATACCCCGCGGTTCACCGTATCAAATGGTTTGGTGAAATCAAAAAACAGCGATTACAACGATTGGTGTCGTTTTCTACACTTCTCCTGCAACTGACGAGCCGTAAACACCATATCTATAGTACTGCGACCCAAACGGAATCTACACTGCTCCTCCGCCACGTTAGGTTCCACAACCTGACTGACGAGGCGATTGTGCAGGATTCGGGCAATCACCTTGCCCACACAACTCAGCAAGTTGATGCCACGTTAAGTCGTGCAACATTGCTTGTTTCCTTTGCCCTTGTACAGTAGTAGGACAAGGGCATCCTACAGCACAGGAAGCACCTCCTCCTCAATCCACACGCGCTGCATCAAGTGTTGCAGCGCAGTCACCAACACGGGTTCGTTGTGTTTCAATACTTCGCGCGAAATCTCGTCGGCACCGGCACACTTGCCGTTTCGCAGCTGAGCAAGTGCTCTCTGCGTCCCATGCAGTGTCGGCGTGTTCTCCAAACTCATCTTCATTTCGTGCTGTTTGAGGCCGATTAACGTAGGCCAGTCAAAGTGATTTCGCCAAATCTGCATTATATCTGCAGTCGGTGTACAGGTAGCGCCTGAATTACCATCAACTGGCGTTCTTAATGGCTGCAACTTCGGTTCATACACCGTCTTCAAGGAGCCAGAATTACTTGTGTTGGTGGCGTTTGGCGTAACATTTCATCCGTTTCGTCTTCTTCGTCCATCACGCAGATTTTTTGCAACGGAGCTCTCGGGTCAGTTGCGGTGGAAGTCCGCGAAATTGACTCTTTTCCCCCCGTCACCAAGGTCTGCCACATGTGCAGCAAATGCTGCATTCTTCTCCGACAACAATGCGCCAATCGTCGCATTGTTCTCATCAAACCAATCAGCATGCTTAAAGTTTGCGCGCCCGATGGTTTCCTCGACAGCAGCTATCATCTGGCAGCGAATGTGCTGCCACAGGTCGCGCACTGTGTCTATCCATTTTACATCAAACAGATGTGCAGCCATCGCCCTCTCAAGCTCAATAGGTTTCTGCACAGTACCGAGGGAGATAATGTTAAATGTACGCCGATCCACGGCGGGAGTGCAATACATAGAATGATATATATATATATATATATATATGCATCGAACATTCACAGCTATACCTCTTGGCCATCATGAGCTACAAATCGTCTCGGAATCTCTGTTTACTTGCCACTAGCATTTCCCATCACATACTTCCCGGATGCATCTAAAACCCTCCGAATGCCCCAACTGGTGATGTAGCCACTATCTGCTCCGCATTACATTACATTACAAGCAAGCATAGCCCAAAACGATTGACAGCCAGTGCTAATCGGTCAAGTGCGGTTTGGTATGTTTAGGAGCCGTCACAGATTAGAGCAATATCGTCGGCAAACTCCAAGTCAAGAAGTCGCCCACCAGGAAGTAGCTCCACACCTTCCACACAGTGTCCAGCGAACGCTGTTTCCGTGCCTTTGTTAATATCAAAGTAAAATATAATAATAATAGTAATAATAATAATAATAATAATGTGTCAGCTGTACGCAGTAACGGCGCTTCGCCGCCGCGCGACCACCACCAGTCGCGCGCGGGCTGAGTATACCGCGAGAACGCACACCCCTACGCAGATTCGAAGCAGTGGCCTTATGGTGGCAAACCAAACGTGCAGACCACTCGGTCACCAGTCGACAGTTAAATAAAAAGGCGACAGCGAGCAACCTTGTCTCACACCGCTGGAGATATTGAAGGGTGACGATAATTTTCCATAAACCCTCACTCGGCCCGAACTATGCGCGTATAGTGCTTTGATACTGAACGCATACGTATTTATCGGCACACTTTTTCTCAGCAGACAGTCCCAAAGGGCACATCGATCAACCGAATCGAGGGCATCTTTGATGTCGAGAAACACGATGGTGGATCACCAAGGAACATGGCGATGCTCCAACAATTGGCGAAAAGTGAAGTTGTGGTCGATACAGCCCCAACCTCAACCAAATCTGGCTTGCTCTTCGCGGATCTGACTTTCATGAGAGCCAGTCAGTCTGTGGAGAATGACAGAGGCAAGCAATTTAGTGGCAATTGAGATCAAACTGATCCATCGATGATTGCAGCATTCCGAACAGGAGGCATTATTAAAAAACAGCGACTATGACGGAGCGGCTTCAGTCTGTCGGGACAGATTCCTGCTCCCAAAGTTCTATTAGCAACTAGTGCAAATGGTCTACAAGAGCAGGTCTCCCAAATTTGAAGAGGGCTGGGGAAATTCTACATACCCCTGGGGCCTTATATAATTTCCACAGTCAGATCTAACGTTCAACCTCTGTGCGTGAGGGCGGATCTAAGGAGACGACCCATGGAGGAGGGTACTCAATGCTCGAAAAAGAAAGCGTTAACTCAGAATGGTTCAACTGCCTCGAAAAGTGTTCGGCCCAACACTCCAAGCGTTTTAACAAGGTGTGGATCGGCTGTCCACTCTCGTCGCGTATTGTCTCGCTAACACCTAGACGGAATAACTTACGAAGATTATCAACGGCAGCGGTTATTTCCAGTTCCGATGCACAATGAGACCACCAGGCTTCGCCAGCTATCTTCAGGTTAGCACGCAGTTTTGCGCTGAGATTTTTACGAGTATCATTGTGTTCGCTTCCAGCCGGAATACGTCGGCGAGCATCCATAAGTTCTAGATGCTTTGTAGAGACCCAATGGGAGACGTCTGCAGTTCGAAACAGTTCGGCATGGGCCACATTCAAAGATAATTGCCTGAGAGGTAGTACGCTGGAGACATTCGTAAACATCAGGATAGCTATTAACACAAGTTATATGTAACCAACCATCACAGTGAGTGCACTGAACTGTCTTCGGGCGAGATGTGACGCCTTTACCACATTCAAATTCGGAACATCGTAGCCCTGCTTTAGCTGGGAACAGAAAACCCTTTCGAATGACACAAAAATTGACAAAGTCAAAGTTTTCTGCACAGTGTGTTTGAGCACTGTTTCAAAGTTGGTCACAGGGTACAGCTGTGAATGGCGGCTGTTACAGGAAGGTAGGAGCACCGGAACCGGAGCACAGCACGATATACAGGGCGAGTTCAAACGTTTCTGAGATACAAGAAAACTGAGTCAATTTTTCTGTTCAATAGTATTCAACACTGTCTCAACCCAACGCTTCCAAAAAATTCGAACGGAGGAACTCGTATTGGGATCCTTACATAGGAGACTCGCCTATCAGCGGGTTAGATTCGCTAGGCACTCTAGGCTAAATGTATGTCATGGTGTGAAGTCAGGTGGTGACATGTATAATAATGATGTCCTCGTGTGTTTGAATGACCAAAAAGTGTCCACTAGAGTGACCTTTTGACGTCCCTGAATGATCAACTATTGTGTCCACGGCCGTTCAAATTGGACACTCGGACGACTTTCGGTCACTCAGCATATCGTTTTTCAAACCATCCTTAACATGTACTTTGAATGCATTCTTCCTAGTTGCAAATACCATCAAGATTAAGAAATCGGTTCCCAAATTGGAACTGCACGATAGTATAGACGTTAAGATAAACCCAAAATGTTTTTGTGTGACCAACATTCGTCGCAATTTGGACGACGTTTGGTCACTCAGGATGCCTTTTTCAATGCATCCTTAGCATATACCGCAAATGCATTATTTCAGATCGCAAATACCGTCAACATTAGGAAGAAACTGATGCAAGTTCAAGCAAGACAAGAACAACAGGAGAATCTCATGGATGTTCCACTGAAGAAGCGTAGTTGATCTGGGGTATATATGGTTGGCGGCATCCGGTTTCGGATTTGCCTGTCACTGTGGCAAGCCACAGGACGCCTGCGCCTAAAGAGGGACCATGGATGGTTTGCGCTGCACCACCCACAGCTCCAACCACACACCCCATATCCAGTGTAAACCCGAAGGAATAAGACCGGGAGGCATTGTGGATGGGAGCCACGTTTCATCAACGGAGCCGGCCCACACTCCTTCACAGGCAAACACAAGCACGCTGTATTTGGGGAATCAAGCGCACACAAGGCGGTGGCTGGACCGTAGTCCGCTCCACACTGAGTGCATGGAACCGCTCTTTGAGCCTAGCACGGCCACAAGAACCGTGCACCCCGTCCCCTCCAGCAACGACCAACTGTCTCATGGAGCCAGTATGAACGATGTAGTGGGTAATAGACAGGTAGGCACCTTGTCAACATACACATCAAGCGCAACCATAACAGGGATATCAAACAACAGCCATTCACTTTAAACGACAAGCTGAAATAAAATAAATCCAATAATGCATACAGATACGGTGGCATAACTCTTCGCTAAATTACCATATGAAGGAAGTTGGTCAGCAACAAATCCGTGATAAGTAAGAAATGTCCACAAGTTACTTAAAATGCTACAAACGCAACAAAATTACCGAAGATAAGCGCAATTAGTGTAAGCAACGTGGCCAGTTAATAGAACATTATTCAGGGAGGCAGAACAAACCAAATAAAGCGGAATGAAATTTATCCAGCTTAAAAAGACCTAGTTTAAGTGTAAGTTGGTTTAGCCCAACTGCGGTGAAGAAGCATCAAGAATGCAACATCAGCCTCAGCATGGGGCACAACTGGGGTATATATATATATATATATATATATATATATATATATATATATATATATATATATATATATATATATATATATTGGCGGGAGAGTCTATGGTGCGCTGATGTTGGTGGTGGCTAGATCCTGACAGATGGTCTACCCACTGCTGCTACTGTTGCGCCATAGTCTCATGTCCTGGGCGCCTCCACGTGGCGACCGCTGGGTGGGAGTTTGGTTTCACCCTTCTCCCTGTTAAGATCCAGGACACCAATCCGCATGAGTCGGCTAACTGACCATGTGCTAGACCCGCTGCCTTTCGGGTGTATATTTAATCGAAGGTTTTGGCTGAGGACCCGAGTCGTTCTCCTGTCAGGTGTGGGCGCCCTGGCAGTATCCTAGTCCATCCTCTTCGGAGGTTAGGAAGTGGTCGATGGCCCACTTCCCGTAAAAATTAACCATGGGAGACAACAGGTTTACGGGTTATAAGCTCACAGCTCGATTGGCGTAGAGCACGAGTGCCACGCATTGTCTCTGACGGTGGGAGGACACCTCCGGGTGTTCAATGGTTTGCTACTGCCCGCCTCAAGCCAGGCAGCCCCTGGTCAAATTGGTGCAAACCCGCCAAAAACCCACCTGCGTCTGGCCGTGGTCGCAGGTGCATATCCAATTACGGTCGCAAAACATATAATAATCATTCCAGTACCTCAAAGGCTGCGTGTGACGGCCGTCAAGCAGATCCCCAC
>OX104067.1:60611672-60655397 GCA_944474145.2 Dicrocoelium dendriticum | reverse complement strand
CCTAGGTTCATCATCATCATCATCATTATACATGTCAGCTAGAGATGGTAAAACACCTCCGCTATTGTACCGCAATACATAAAGGAAATACATACATACATACAATACATAAAGGAAAAATAAATACGACAGTTGAATGCCAGCTGAGTTACCAGCAACGGATAGGCATCGTTCCGGTAAGCTACCAGCCGGCTACTAGGCAAAAACAAAAATTATTGTTTTACGCTAAGATAAGATCGTAGGTGGAGGGGGAGGCTAAAGGGATGGGCAGGGACAAAGAAACTCACAGCAGGAACGCCACTGAGGTCGACTCCTTGCCATATCAGCAAGTGTATCCAGCCAAACGTGTTCACCGTCTTTTGGACCCCAACCAGGGAGCCGTGAAGCTCCAACTGAGGCCAGCTCCGAAGTGAGGGCCTTCATTCCTCTGGTGACATGTATAATAATGATGCCCTCGTGTGTTTGAATGACCAAAAAGTGTCCACTAGAGTGACCTTTTGACGTCCCTGAATGACCGACTATTGTGTCCACGGCCGTTCAAATTGGACATTCGGACGACTTTCGGTCACTCAGCATATCGTTTTTCAAACAATCCTTACCATGTACTTTGAATGCATTCTTCCTAGATGCAAATACCATCAAGATTAAGAAATCGGTTCCCAAATTGGAACTGCACGATAGTATAGACGTTAAGATAAACTCAAAATGTTTTTGTGTGACCAACATTCGTCGCAATTTGGACGACGTTCGGTCACTCAGGATGCCTTTTTCAATGCATCCTTACCATATACCGCAAATGCATTATTTCAGATCGCAAATACCGTCAACATTAGGAAGAAACTGATGCAAGTTCAAGCGAGACAAGAACAACAGGAGAATCTCATGGATGTTCCACTGAAGAAGCGTAGTTGATCTGGGGTATATATATATATATATATATATATATATATATATATATATATATATATATATATATATATATATATACATATATATATATATTGGCGGGAGAGCCTATGGTGCACTGATGTTGGTGGTGGTTAGATCCTGACAGATGGTCTACCCACTGCTGCTACTGTTGCGCCATAGTCTCATGTCCTGGGCGCCTTCACGTGGCGACCGCTGGGTGGGAGTTGAGTTTCACCCTTCTCCCTGTTAAGATCCAGGACACCAATCCGCATGAGTCAGCTAACTGACCATGTGCTAGACCCGCTGCCTTTCGGGTGTTCATTTAATCGAAGGCTTTGGCTGAGGACCCGAGTCGTTCTCCTGTCAGGATTGGGCGCCCTGGCAGTATCCTAGTCCATCCTCTTCGGAGGTTAGGAAGTGGTCGATGGCCCACTTCCCGTAAAACCTAGCCATGGGAGACAACAGGTTTACGGGTTATAAGCTCACAGCTCGATTGGCGTAGAGCACGAGTGCCACGCATTGTCTCTGACGGTGGGAGGACACCTCCGGGTGTTCAATGGTTTGCTACTGCCCGCCTCAAGCCAGGCAGCACCTGGTCAAATTGGTGCAAACCCGCCAAAAACCCACCTGCGTCTGGCCGTGGTCGCAGGTGCGTATCCAATTACGGTCGCAAAACATATAATAATCATTCCAGTACCTCAAAGGCTGCGTGTGACGGCCGTCAAGCAGATCCCAATCTGCCTCTGCAATCACATTCCCGAGCTGGATCTGCTCCCCACTGCCTTGTGGGTCAGGCTATTGAGCCAAAGGATCCGGGCGGAGTCCCTCAAGCAAACCTCCAAATCACCCACTGCCTTGTGGGTCAGGCTGAGTCAAAGGCTCCGGGTGGAGTCCCTCAAGCAAACCACCGAAACACAACGACCACCTCGCTTGCGATTGCCCACCAATGCAATTATATGCCTGCGCGCAAAGCACTCAGCATCGGGTGCTGGAACGTGCGCATACTACTGGACCGGAACTCGAGCGAGCGCCCGGAGTGACGCACTGCACTGGCTGGCTTGCCGAACAACCTCCTCGTGGTGCCAGCTGGGTGGTTCGGGATTTTTTCGTTCCAGCAAATGGTTCGGCGGCAGTGTTCCAGGACGTGGTGGGTTTTCGCCTGGCAAGCGTTCTCCCTATAAAAAGCCACATATGTCTGTTTAACAACACTGTGACGTGGCGGACGTGACTCGCCACTAAATAAAGTCACTGCCCCTTGCTTCATCCTGGCGAAGCATTGTATTCCAGCAAGTTGATGCTGTAATTTCGGGGAGCATTGGGCCCCTGTTTGGCAAAGGAACAAACAAAAGGCGTATGAACTGAGCAATCAGTCACCGGCTCCCAATGGGCGCGATTCCCTGAATTCGCTCCGCTGCCTTGCGGACAGGCTATTCAGCCAAAGGCTCGGGGTGGTGTCCCCTAAGTCAACACCCTACTTCGGCTTGGGCAACCGGGTAGTATTTCGCCCTCTGACGAAACCGTGGACATTGTTGTGTTGTGTTTTCTTTTGCTATTTCTGTACCTTGTTTTGAGTTCCATGGTTTCCGATGGTGCAATGTCTATTCATAGACTGTTGCAAATATATATATATATATATATATATATATATATATATATATATATATATATATATACTGCACTGGTCGCGATGGAGCTGGAGAGCTACAACATCGATATTGCGGCGCTCAGTGAAACTCGGCTCACTGAGCAAGGTAAGTTACATGAAGCAGGTGCTGGCTACACATTCTACTGGGTGGGCAATGCCGCCTCAGCGCCACGTGAACATGGAGTCGGATTTGTAATATCAGATCGCCTCCATGGCCAGCTGGTGGGTGAACCAACAGGCATCAGTGCGCGACTGATGACTGTTCGCCTACGACTCGGAAGAGGTAAGTTTGCCACTTTTATAAGCATGTACTGTCCGACCATGTGTTATCCTGATGACACGCGTGATCAGTTCTACATTGAGCTATCCTCAGTGATACGGTCTGTGCCGAGGAGCGACCGACTATTTCTGCTGGGTGATTTCAACGCGCGCGTTGGGCGTGATGCATTAGTGTGGACAGATGTTATCGGTTCGCATGGCATCGGTTCAGCGAATGAGAACGGTGACAGGCTGCTCTCACTGTGTGCCATTCACGGCTTGACGATCACGAACACTCGGTTTGAACTGAGTGCGAGTGATATAGCAACTTGAACGCACCCACGGAGTGGTCACGCTCACCTGCTCGACTATGTCATCGTACGTCAGCGTGATATGCGTAAAGTGCGCATGACACGTGTACTGCGTGGAGCTGAGTGTGGCACTGGTCACAAATTGATGTAGACCAAACTGTACATATATTTCGTAAATCTATGTATTGCACTCCTGCCGTGAATCGGCGTAAATTTAACATTCTCTCCCTCGGTACTGTGGCGAAACGTAATGAGCTGGAGAAGGCGATGGCTGCACGTCTGGGTGATGTGGACTGCATAGCCACAGTGGGCGACCTGTGGCACCACATTCGTGATCAGGTGACAGCTGCTGCCGAGGAGACCATCGGGCGCGCAAACTGTAAATGGCCTGATTGGTTTGATGAGAACAATGCGAAGATCGGCGCATTGGTATCGGAGAAAAATGCAGCATTTGCTGCACATGTTGCCGACTCCAGTGACTTGGGGATGAGTAGTCAGTTGCGCAAACTACGACGGCTACTGACCCGAGAGCTCCGTTGCATTAAAAATGCATGGTAGACGGAGAAGTCGAAGCAGATGGAATGCTACGCCGAACGCCGTCAACACAAGGTATTCTTTGACTCCTTGAAGGCGGTGTATGAACCGAGATTGGAGCCGCTGAGGACACCGAGCGATGGTGGTTCAGGCGCTACCTGCACATAGACTGCAGACATAATGCAGATCTGGCGAAAACACTTTGACTGTCTCTTGAACAACCGTTCAGAGATCGTTTGGCCTACATTGAAATGTCTGAAGCAGCACGATGTGAAGGCGGATACGCCGACACTGGATGAGACGCAGAGAGCACTTGCTCAGATGCGAAACGGCAAATGTGCCGGAGGTGACGGGATCCCACCTGAAGTATTGAAACACGGCGGACCCGCGTTGTTGACTGCGCTGCACCACTTGGTGCAACGCGTGTGGATTGAGGAGGAGGTGCCTGCTGAGCTGAAGGATGCCCTTGTGCTACCACTGTACATGGGCAAAGGTAGCAAGCAATGTTGCACGAATTATCGTGGCATCAACTTGCTGAGTTGTGTGGGCAAGGTGATTGCCCGAATCCTGCTCAATCGCCTCGTGAGTCAGATTGTGGAACCAAACGTGGCGGAAGAGCAATGTGGATTCCGTTCGGGTCGCAGCACTATAGATATGGTGTTTGCGGCTCGTCAGTTGCAAGAGAAGTGCAGAGAACGACACCAACCGTTGTACTCGCTTTTTGTTGATTTCACCAAGGCATTTGATACGGTGAACCGCGAGGCACTGTGGCTGGTATTGGGTAAGTTTGGTTGCCCGCGTAAGTTTGTAAGTTTAATTGAATGTCTTCACAGTGGTATGCGAGCGAGGGTGCAGCTGAGTGGAGAGACCTCTGATGAGTTTACAGTTGTCTCTGGTGTGAAGCAAGGCTGTGTGTTAGCTCCTGCCCTGTTTAATATCTATCTTCATGCAATGTTGTCTTGTGCTTTTGATGCGGCTTGTGCTTACGGTGTTCGTGTGGAGCACCGTATTGATGGTGGGTTGCTGAACATCCGTCGTTTCGGTGCGAGAACTCTAGTCTGTGAGACAACTATCCGTATGTTGCTATTTGCTGACGACTGTGCGTTGTTTTCACACAGCGCGGATGAGTTGCAGCACATGACTAGTGCTCTGGCTTCGACAGCGGCCAAATTCGGGCTCACCGTCAACACAAGCAAAACTGTCTGTCTCTTTCAGCCTTCACCGGAGGTGCAATCTTCAATATTGCCGCAAATCAGCATTGGTGCTGAAGTATTGGAAACCACCCCGCGCTCCAGCTACCTTGGGAGTGTGATGTCGACTGATCAGCAGCTACATGTTGAGTTGCGTAATCGCGTGTCGAAGGCGGCAGCGGCATTCGGGAAGCTTGAGTACCGAGTGTGGAACAACCATCAGCTTAGCATTGGCACGAAGCTGATGGTGTACAAATCCATGGTACTGTCCGTTCTTCTATACGGCAGTGAAACGTGGACGATCTACCGTCAGGATGTGCGATATCTCGAGCGGTGTCATCAGCAGTGTCTGCGACGAATTTTGCGCATCGGTTGGGGCGCCAGAGTTGCAGACACGGAAGTTTTGCGCCGAAGTGGGATGTATGCAGTGGACTGCATACTTTTACTGAGACACCTGAGATGGCTCGGTCATGTGTGGCGCATGGATTCAACTCGGATACCGAAACAACCCTTATACGGTCAGCTGAGTATTGGGAAGCGGCAAGTGGGGAAACCAAAGTTACGTTACCAGGACGTAATCAAAGTGAGCCTCACATGTTCTAATCTTGATTGCAGGTCATGGGAATCGAAATCGGTTGATCGGCGCGTATGGCGCGATCTCATCACGAAGGCAGTTGCTGAAGTGCGGGAGAAAGACCTCATGCATGCAGAGAAGAAGCGGCAAGTGCGGAAGCCGCAAGCACCGATGGATTGTAGTTCATCGACATTGAGTGCATGGTGCTGTAGCACATGCGGTCGCGAGTGCCTGAGTCAGGCAGGCCTAGTAAGCCATGAGCGAGGCCACTCGGGACTACTACCGAAGTGCCGACGGGTTCTGCAGAGAACGTAGGCAGAACCAGCGCAGCGTTTGTAGATACGCTGCATTCGATTTACTAACCGCGTGCTTGCATGCTAAGTCTCTTTATTTCAGGTGGTGGGTTTTCAATTTTGCCCTAATGCTTTTCTTTCCCATATAAATGCCTAGTTATACTCTCTTCTATACACTTGCACACGTCGCTTAAGCCACTTGTAGTTATTTCGATAACATTTTCGTGTTTGTAGCATTTCCGTAAAATAAACCTCCTGACCTCGTGAACTTACCTCGTATTCTTTTGTAAGCACCTTATTTCATTTGCGCACTAATTTAAGATTTATGTCACCGTTTGCTTGCGTGCTAAGTCTGTTTATTTCAGGTGGTAGGTTTTCAATTTTGTCCCAATGCTTTGCTTTCTCGTATAAATGTCTACCCGTACTTTCTTCTATAAACTTGCACACGTCACTTAAGCCAATTCTAGTCCTTTCCGAAAACATTTTTGTTTTTGTGGCATTTCCGTAAAGTTTGCCTTCTGACCTCGTGAACTTATCTCGCATTCTTCTGTAAACAACTTACTTCAGATGCTCATTACTTTAAGATATATGTCACCCTTTCCTAGTGAGCCATGAGCGAGGCCACTCGGGACCACTATCGAAGCGACGACGGGTCCTGCAGAGAAGGTAGACAGCACCGGCGCAGCGTTTATAGGCATGATGCATTCGATTTACTAACCGCGGGCTTCCACGCTAAGTCTCTTTATTTCAGGTGGTGGGTTTTCAATTTTGCCTAAATGCTTTTCTTTCTCATATAAATGTCTACCTGTACTCTATTCCATTAACTTGCACACTTCGCTTAAGCCAATTGTAGTCGATTTCCATAGCCTTTTGTGTTCGAGTTATTCCGTAAAGTATACTTTCTGACCTCGCGAACTTATCTTGGATTCGTTTGAAAACAACTTATTTCATATGCACATTAACTTAAGGTTTATGTCACCGTTTCCTAATGCATTAATCGAGTTATTTTCTTGTCTCTCTCTCTCTCAAATGATTGGCTGTTGTTTGATATCCCCGGTGTGGCTGCGCTTGATGTGCATGTTGACAAGGTGCCTACCTGTCTATTACCCAATACCTCGTCCATACTGGCTCCAGGAGACAGTTGGTCGTTGCTGGAGGGGACGGGGTGCACGGTCCTTGTGGCCGTGCTAGGCTCGAAGCGTGGTTCCATGCACTCAGTGTGGAGCGGACTACGGTCCAGCCACCGCCTTGTGTGCGCTTGATTCCCCAAATACAGTGTGCTTGTGTTTGTCTGTGAAGGAGTGTGGGCCGGCTCCGTTGATGAAACGTGGCTCCCATCCGCATGCCTCCCGGTCTTATTCCTTCGGGTTTACACTGGATATGGGGTGTGTGGTTGGAGCTGTGGGTGGTGCAGCGCAAGCCACCCATGGTCCCTCTGTAGGCGCAGGCGTCCTGTGGCTGGCCACAGTGACAGGCAAAGCCGAAACCGGATGCCGCCAACCATATATATATATATATATATATATATATATATATATATATATATATATATATATATATATATATATATATATATATATATATATATATATATATTTGCAAAAGTCTACGAATAGATATAATGCCATCAGAAACCATGGGATTCAAACGAAGGTACAGAAATAGTAAAATAAAACAACACAACAATGTCCATGGTTTCCTCAGAGGGCGAGATACTACTCGGTTGCCCAAGCCGAAGTAGGGTGTTGACTTAGGGGACACCACCCCGAGCCTTTGGCTGAATAGCCTGTCCGCAAGGCAGCGGAGCGAATTCAGGGAATCGCGCCCATTGGGAGCCGGTGACTGATTGCTCAGTTCATACGCCTTTTGTTTGTTCCTTTGTCAAACAGGGGCCCAATGCTCCCCAGAAGAACAGCATGATGTTGCTGGAATACAATGCTTCGCCAGGATGAAGCAAGGGGCAGTGACTTTATTTAGTGGCGAGTCACGTCCGCCACGTCACAGTGTTGTTTAACAGACATATGTGGCTTTTTATAGGGAGAACGCTTGCCAGACGAAAACCCACCACGTCCTGGAACACTGCCGTTGAGCTAGGGTGAATTCCAACGATTCAATCGGCACGCGCATAACACTGCGGTCAACCAATCAATGCCCAAGTGTCCTTCAACAGCAGTCCTCGCTGCGCCGGTCAAGTGAAAAGGAAATCATTATCATCATCATCAACAGCAGTACATCAGTCATTTGAACTGATACTTCGCTGCCATACAACCATGACCTACGGAATAAGGAATAATAAGAGGGAGAGAAGGAGGACTTACCTGAAAATCTTAATGCCATAAGCATACATTCAGGGTCAAGGCGCCTATACCTTGTGTTAACAACATACCGTCACTAACAGCTGGCTATCGTGCAAAGATAAGGCAGCATCGGCGAGACAGCTTCCTCGCGGCTTTCACTGCCCCGCGTCATAATCAACTATTACCCTGCAGGTAACAGCACCAAACACCCTCGAAACAGCCAGCCCGACTAGGAGACGGTAGCAGACGCGTCACTGGTGTCGGTTGCGAGCCATGCACAAGGCGAGTCACGTGAACTTCAGTCTAGAAGGACCAACGGCACCAAGTTTGCTCGTCAGTGACTTCATTTCACGCTGCCAAGTCAAGTTATGTCCATCTCGAGCCAAGAGTCATCCTACACCTGGCAGACTAAACAAGGTCCTTCTAGGTAAGCGGTGACCAGGCACGTGCCCAAGCCAACTCAACTTATTAAGTGTCATCTGATGTTCCAGGGAGCTAGCATGATTATCACTACGTAGTACTCGCCTACGCACATCATCGTTTCGGACACGCTTGTGCCATCTGACACCAGGAATGCTTCGTAGACAACGATGATCGAAGACTTGAAAGCGTCTAAGATCGTCAGGCCGAAGGGGCCGTTTCACAGCAACAGAGCAGAACGGCCCTCACTGTGACGTTGTATACAGGGCCTTTCAGACGGACGGAAACCCCCTTCTGTCGCCAAAGATGCCGCAGATTCAATAAGGCAGTTCCGGCCTTTGAAATCTGTGAACTGACTTCAGTGTCTATGCGCCTATCGTTCCGCATGCAGTTGCCAGGTAAGTGAGTTGATGAACCACATCGAGTCCCTCGTTAGCAATGGTCAAGGGGTCATCAAGTGGCTGGTTGTCCTGCAGCAACACTTTGCACTCTGAAGGTGCGAAGAACATATCAAATAATGGGATCACACTAGACAGACTATTCAGGGTTGATTGTCCCGCCCCAACATCGTCGAAAAGCAGGACAATATCGTCCGCATGATCAAGATCAACTAACCTTTCACCAGCAAGGACCTCAAAGCTCACATCGTGAGATTGCGCAAGGCAAGACTCCATGATGGAGTCCACAACGAAAGCGAAAAAAATGAAGAAGTCAGACAACCCTGACGAACGCCACTTGTGGTCGGAAAGCTAGCCGATAGGACACCGTAGACCCTGACGCAGTCTGTGGTGTTCGAGAATAGAGCACGTAAGAAGTTCACGTATCTCGTGAGAACACCCTTCCGCGCGGGTATTTCGAACAGAATGCATCGACCGATCGAATCGAACGCACTCTTAAAATCGAGGAACACAGCTATTGTCAGTCTGCGGTATGCGTGGCGCTGCTCTAGCACCTGCCGCAGAGTGAATATATGGCCTACATAGCCACTTCCTGGGCAGAAACTTGCCTAGTTTTCAATAATCCGAGATTCCCGTCCCACAGTGAGGCGACGAACGAGAATCGAGGCCAGTGATTTTGTCACAACTGACTTATGGCTAATACCCCTGTGGTTAGCACAGTCTGTGCGACTACTCTTCTTGTATATTGACATTATTATCGATTCGCTCCAGTTAGCCGGGACACTCTTCCTTACAGATATGTTCGAATATGGAGGTCATGGTTTTGCAGAGGTCCTCACCTCCATCCTTAAATAGTGTAGGTGGGAGGGAATCAGGGCCAGCGGCACGAAAACGTTTGAGGGCTGTGATCGCGTTTCGGACCTCGGCCCCAGACGGAGGCTCTAAACTAACTGTCCATGGCTTGTCCTGCATCACCTGAGTCGGAAGAGGTCCGGGAGCAGGGAGTCAGCTGAACCTATCTTGAAAGTGTTCCGCCCAGCGAGTCATACGGCGCATCCTATTGTGAATCAGTGCGCCCGCGTTGTTTCTGACTGTGTCACTGACGCCTGGTTTCCTGGGACCAGTGGTGAAGAGCAGCTGGAAGAGCTTGCGATAACTGCCTACTGCTCCTGCCTCCTCCATTTCTTGAGCCCTACTGGTCCACTAGGCTTCCTTGTCAGCACGCAGGCTCCGCTTTAGTTCGCACCTAATAGTCCGTCTGGTCACATTGTGTTCAGAGCCAGCCGGGAGGTTTCTTCTAGATTCCAGCAGGTTCACCGACCTCTCGGATATCCCGTGACTGGTGCGGTGACGATTGATAGTGCCACAAGCAGATGCGCCTGCGTTGTACATGGCGGCCGAGATCCTATTTCACTGAAGTGAAATGGAAGTAAAACAAAACGGAAGGAAAGGAAAAACTGAAAAAGAGAACGTATAATAAACACTGGAAAGCTAGACAAAAACAGAAAGAGAAAATTGAAATGCAGGCTAAGATGTGAAGGGAAAGAGTTGTAGCTGCAAACCGAGGGCGTCAAGTCGGTGTTCACACGTCTTAACCGTCGGTGCAAACACTACATCCTCAGGCAGGGCATTTCAAGGGTCAATTACCCGACATCTAGGTCGGTTTGCTCGGATACGCGTGGCAATTCGTTGCCTCCTAAAAAGTACGGCGTTGATGGATCATTGTCCTCAACGTGCAAAACTGAGCACTTTGAAAGATTTATGGATAATTGCCACAAAGCGGACCAATCCTAGAGTCTAGCAAGCGCACTCTGCAGAAGCTGGGAGTCACCCGAGTCACTGCCCTTGCCCCAGAACTTAAGATCATCTGCAAACACGAGAGACGACACTCCCAGTTTTTCAGGCAAGTTATTAACATGCAAGGTGAAAAACAGTGGACCAAGGAGGGACGCCTGCGGAACACCACTAGAACCAACTGTTGAGAGGAGAGACTCGAGCCCACCCGAACGCACATCCCGCTACTCTCTAGAAATGCCGTCGTACACTGTAGCGCTTGCTCGGATACCGTATGACCGCAGCTTACACAACAGGCGAGAATGTAGGACAGTGCCGAAAGCTTTGGCAAAGCCAATGAAAAACACACCGACTGCCTTTCCCTGATCCAACGCGTCGGCCCAGCATTCCCGAGCATGCAACAAATTGGTAAGGCAAGAGTAGCCTTTACGAAAACCATGCTGAGACGAACTGAGCAAGTCGAACGTCCTCAAGTGGGCTTCCAGGGCATCTGTTACTACCTTCTCCAGTAAGTTGACTATCACACTAGTCAAACTGACCGGTTTGTACTTCTAAGGAAGCTGGTTGTTACCCTTCTTGAAAGTGGGTCCTACTATCGTCTTCCAGTTAGGTAGGGAGCAGTAGAGAAGGGACTTCCCAAACAAGTGCGTGATCGGCTCACAAAGCTCAGCTGCGAGTTCATTCAACTTGGGAGGAATAACATCAGCCCCAAGCGCTTTGGTAGGATTTAGTTCCCGTAGTAGCACGAGTGCTTGAGTCGCTGTAACGGAAATATCCGTTAGCAGAGTCAAACGGAACTCAGCCTCAAATCAACAGACGGCAAGCAAGATCCTGTAAGAAATGTCCGCGCATACTGCTCCGCAAACAGACAGACCTTAGTTTGGTCCGTTTCAGAAGCATCGCCGTCGGCACCATGCAAGACCGGAAGGAGTGAATTTAGTTTAGTCCTCCTCTTGATATAGGTGAAGAAGCGCTTTGGATTCACCGAAACCGAGTCGGCCAACTCCAATCCATAGCACAGTCGAGAGACAAGCAGATGTTTGCAGGCATTCCGTGCTTCTCGATAGCGCAGAAAAGCGCTCTCTGAGGGATTCGACCGATACGTCTGCCAGCATTCAATCCGCCTGTTCATCAATCGACGTGCAGCTGAATCAAACCATGGAGGCCTCGCCTTGTTAGTCTTCCTCACAGAAATGGGGATATGAGGGAGACACTGTAGACAGATAGGACTTGTAATACTCCCAACCGGTCTGCAAGTCATCGTCCGCAGTGATGATGCAGGGCGAAGTAGCGACCTTAGCTCTGATCGTGGGGAAATTCGCTTGCTATATATTTGGACTGGGAATGTTGTTATCAGTATGGTCAGGGAAAAGGGCACACTTGAATGACAAACAGAGGTGATCATTAGCTTCCAGAGGCGGTTCATAAGTAAGTTCATTTATAAAATCCAGACTTAGCGAAGATTAGATCTAAGAGGGACGGGGCTTGACCTTCCATGAACCTAGTGGGCTGATCAACGAACTGTAACCAGTAACGTTAGGTCGAGAAGAGTAGTAGCCAGTCCACCCGCTGTTGACTGACATGAAAAGGTCTGCCAGTCTATCTCCGGGAGGTTAAAATCTCTCATAATTAGGCATCCGGTAGTTGACTGGTCGCGAAAGAAGTCAATGAGCCCATTCGAAGTGCTGTCGGGAGTCCTATATACTAGCACAATGGTTAGGTGCTTAGAGCTACGAAAAGGTTTCTGTAGCCCCATCCGATGGATGAAAGGTGCACATTTTGGAAACAATTAAGGTGGACTTGAGATAAAGAGCTACGCCTCCACCACGACAGTCGAAAGCGTGGTCAGCTCTCTGAATGCGTAGCCTAGTAAGCTTACCCCACTATAACGTCGGATGACAACGACGTTACGGGGAATGCAAAGACGTCAGGTCGAGAGTGGTCCACAAGAGCGCCGACCGTGAACATCTTGTTTCGCAAGCTACGCACGTTACTGAGATCTACCTAAGGTTATCGGTATAGTGTGCCCGGGATAGTGCGCCAACAGAACGGGTTCTGGCAGGGTAGTAGTGGACCGTCGGCTCACCACCCAAAAACCCACCAACTGAAAACCCTTTTCCCCAGCGTCACAGCGCGCTTCAAGATTTTTGATAGCCTCCTTGAGCTTCAGTCTGTCAGCCGAAAAAAGGTCCGGCTGTATATTTGTCCGGGAGAAAGTAAGGATTGTCCGGGAAATCCATTATTTTAGTGAGTAATCAATTACTAAGGATTATCGCAACGATTTCGAGCGTTCTGGAAATTACCAAGTTCGGCACGTGACTACTAACCATATGACACGTTGGCCAAATCTATAGAGAACCACTAACTTTGGTAGCTGATCTTCCAATTCCAGAAGTTGAAGGTCGGTGAGAGACCTATAAATACAGCCAAGGTCTGCGGTAATTGACAAGTTCAAGTCCAGTTGGGAAAGGAACGATAGGATTATCCCGTGAATGTTCCTTCTTAGGGTATCGTTGGATCGGGAATTGATAGGTCTGCTTGAGATGTTGAAAATCCTAAAACAAAGACCGCAGCACACCCTGTCCAACCAATTACCGCACACATTTTCCTGTCAAGTAGCCCCTGCCAGGCCGGTTTATGTGAATTAAGAAAGAGTGAAGGATAAGTTGAGAAAACAAAAGGAGGAATGTGAGATAAATAATGACAACACCAGGGTATGAGAAGAAATAGAAAAGACGAACAAAAAGTCGAAGATAAAAGTCGGTTAGAAGGGGAAGGTTTGGTGCTACCATCGAAGAGCATCTAACTGACACTCGAAACCCTCTACCGTAGACTCCCTAAGGACGTGCTTTGGAAGTGAATTCCAACATTAAATAACCCGGCGCGCCAAGCGAGTTTCTATCCTTACCAGGTCCGAACGCAGTTTGTGCAGCTTTAATGGGGGACCTCGGAGAATAGGCAGCGTGGCGGAACTAAATAGCCAGGAAAAGTCTAAAACCATCTTAACCGTTAGGATACGGTAAGTGAGGATCAAGTCTCCTCTGATTTTCCGGTAGTGCAATGAATACATACCCAAGCTGAGCAAAAGTTCGGGATATGTTTGTCTCCATAATCCATGCACTAACCTTGTACTTACTTGTAAAATCTCCAGTTCCATTTTGTCCCTTACAAGACATGGTGGACAAGCCTGGATACAGTATTCTAAATGGGGTCGCACAGAAGTTGGGAACAGCTTCACAAAGATATTGGCCGTTAGGACACCGAAGAAGCGGCGAATAAATCACATCAAATGGAACCCGCTACAAGCAGGCTTCCTCTAATTGTCTCCAGAGTGAAGTACTAAGGTGTGGACGATACATAGATACACCTGCTGAGTGACAACATGAATTTCGCTTCCACCAACTACATATTTCAGTATGATTACAATATCACTACATAAAGGTCAGAGCAACAGTTAGCTAAGCCCCTTTTGAAGGCTTATACAGTCTCACATTCCATTAAATCAAAAGGGATTTTATCCCAGATGTTAAGTATTCGGTTGTAAAAAATTGCTCCCAGATGTCCGAATGAGCCAGAGCAGTTGGTCTGACGTAGATAACTAAGACAGATGGATAGGATTGATACGACTGAGGCCCTTAACGATTTTAAACGTCCCTATCATATCCCCTCTCAATCTGCGCCGTTCCAAGGAAAACAATCCTAGGATACTTAGACGAACTTCGTACGACTTCCCTCGTTGACATCGTAGTGAAAGAACGCAAGTTCAGGCCTCAAATGCTGTATTTGGTCGCCTTTAATAATTTTTCTGGTTCATACTGTTGTACATGAAATCCACAGTACGGTGATCTATGGTTATATTGTAGTTATTATCAAGTAGTAATTTGCGCCATTGTTACACTGCCTCAACTATCGAATAGGCTTAGTTTGCACCGAGGAATGGCGCTTCTTAATGGAAGGTAATGTGCAAAAAAGAAAACTACCGGCCTCCCGTCTTCGTTTACGATGGCTGAGATAGTTATAACAGAAGCGTCCGTTTCAACTACTTACGGTACATGAGAATCGGCAGTGATAAGTACTGCGATGTTCAGTTACTCCTATAAACCTTCAAAGGACTTTTGGGCGGATGGTGGCATGGAAATTATGTGTTGCGAGCGAGTGGGCCAATTTTATCAGAGAAGTGTGGCATCCATTTAGAGTAATAAGTGAACATCACAGTCATTCTCCAGTGAGCCTTGATGTTGGTGGGAAGAGACAATTCTTGCAAAGGCTTCAATCGTTCGGGATCGTGTGCTTAATTAATCCTTTAAAAATTTCATACCCTAGAAGTTAGACCTGCTTAGCTCCGAACATTGAAAGTGATGCCGTAATTTGAAGCGACATTCAGGCGATGAAAACTTTGCCGATGTTCGATAGGCATTTCCACAGATCGTAACATTGTTAACATTGCTAACGAATCGACCACATTTTCTTTGGAAATTATTTCGTCGATTGTTCTTTGAAAGCAAGAGACGTCATTGATTACTCCGAAATGTATGCCACAGAATTGATAAAACTTGCCACAAGCCTCGAAAGCCGTAATTATGGGAATTTGAAGCAAGCATTCTTTAAGGCTGAAATAATGAATGTTACAAATGTAGCAATCTTCTGGATTATTTCGTCCAACTTAGAAACGGGGTATACATCACGGTGTGTAAAGCGGTTTATTGTTGGACTGTAATCTACTGCCATACGTCGTTTGTCTTTCGTTGGTATGATCTGTACCTGAACTCCCCACAGTGAAAAAGATGGCTGGATGATGTTTCCTTGTAGGGGACGGCTTAGTTGGGAGCGAATGAAATCATTGTACTCATGACCGTATCATCTGGACTTTGTCACTATCGGCTGGTACTATGGCGCGAGATCGCGGAAGTGGGACGGGGCTTCATTGTTAGTGCCAATGAGACTGCAAACACACGGGTGGTATCTTGCCACGGAATGGGATATGTACTTGGAGAATATCATGTCCGAGAATGACATCTGAACACTGACTATGTGGTAGACATCTTTATACGTAGCTGTCACGCTGCAATGCGCACCGGTACACATCTGTAGTTGGGTTGAAGCCATGGATATGCGCGTGCGAGACGGATTAATATTCCAGCTCGGTTTCTTAGCAACAACAACAGAGACGTAGCTTTCGAAGCCACCAATATCAATCAGCGCTCCCAGATCTGAACAATGGCACTTATCCTGATGATAGCATGCGTTAAGCAAAAAAGCGCGGCTTCAATCGTAGAGTAAGTAATTAATGACGTTGAGTGAGAAGTATTTTTTGGATGATTTAGGTAGACAAACTTTCCTGAAATGTTCCTTCTTCCCACAACCCGAGCAAACTGCTTCCCGAGCCGGATATCTAGCCCTAGATGACGGCTAAAACTATAAAAATAACACAATTCGTTGGACGCAGCGGATACGTATGATGTTGGTGATAAAGACGAAGGTTTGGCAGTTTTGGGAGGTGACACGGGTCTGTTGGACATTGATGCGCATGATAGGGAGGTTAAGACATTTTTGAGTGTGGGTGTGCCATTTCCAGGAACCACACTAAATCAAATGTATTTTGAAAATTTAACGTACAATATTCCGGTAATCGTTGTCGTAGCTGAGGATAAAGCATATAATATGCGTCCGGTCGTGGGTTCAGAGGGCTTCCGGTTCCTGGGCGTACGTGGGTCGCATTAGACAGATGGGGGTTGTAAGGTAAAAGAGTACTTCGTAGGCGGCTGGAAAACTACTTAGTAACTTCCGGAGCTGGATGGATGGTGTGCTTTTGTCACATCTTGTGGCTAGCTGGGCGGTACTTTTATAGCTGCCGCAAGAGGACCGAGCGCGAAGCGACTAGATCGATGGCGTAAAAGCGTACGAAAGTTGGCTAATACAATGATGAAGATGAAAAGGGAAAACAAAGAGCAAACGAGACTCACAATATACGCTACGATCGAAAACAACTCACCGATCCGCTTGCTACGGAGACACTGGCGCGCTGCAAGTATCCCATTGATAATGGAGTCGCGAATGGCGCCATCATGATTTTCCTCGCGCTAAATGCCTTGCAGTTGCAGTCCATCGCAATGAGGCTGGACCTTACCGTAATGCGATGGTTTGTGTGCCTCAGCGATCCATTGAGCTATGCTGGGTGGTGCCTTTTTGCACCTTCAGAGCCACTCATACCAGATTGGTCAATGGTTAGAGGCCAGACAAACTCAGCCTCCTCGTCCTCCAGGTTAGGGGTTGAAATGAGGGTGGCACCTTATTCCTTAAAACGGGCTCCTTGTAGCCCAACGCCAAACCCTCTGCCTTGCGGTAAGCTCTTTGAACCAAAGGCTTGAGTTGAGAACACTAATCGTTCTCCAGTCTAGGCCTGGGCAACCTGAGAGAATCCTGCCCAAGCAATGAAATGAATCTTTCCTGAAAAAATTTCTTGATGCTCTGGCTACCGCAGAGGATAATCAAAGGTGCCCTATCTGCTGCATGGAGTAGGGTGGATAGGGATTCGGATGCTACTGGTCATCATGATCATTATCATCATTATCATCATACACGTTAGCTAGAGGAGGGGAACACCTCAGCTACTGTGCCGCAATACATAGAAAAAAGAAAAAAATGCAACCGGTGCAAGCCGGCTGAGATACCGGTAACGGATGGGCATCGTTCCGGTAAGCTACCACCTGGCTACTGTGCATCCAAAAAATCACTGTGCAAAATTATATAAGGTTAAATAATGAGATCGTGGTTGGAGGGGGGGGGCTAACAGGGATGGGGTGGGACAAAAAAACTCACAGCACAAACGCCACTGAGGTCGGTTCCTAGCCATATCAACAAGTGTGTCCAACCAAACGTGTTCATCGTCTTTCGGACCCCAGCCAGGGAGCCGAGACGTTCCAACCGAGGCCAGCTCAGAAGTGAGAGCCTTCATTCCTCTGGACCAAGTCATCGCTTGGCCAAATCTTCTCTTCTTCCATCCACATCCCCGGCGCGCAAACAACGCACGTCGCTGGAGTCGGTAGGCTGGCATGCGCAACACGTGGCCCAGACATCGGAGCCTGGTGCGTGAAATAACGGTGCTGAGCGGTTCAGTTCTTTTTCCTGTGCCATAAACAAGGCGTCGAACATGTTCGTTGCTCACGCGGTGTTCCCACCAGATGTGAGCTAAATTACGAAGGCACCGGTGGTCGAACGTAACTAGCTTCTTCAGGTCCGCTGCTTTAAGCGGCCAGGTTTCGCAACTGTACAGTAGGGTCGAACGTACTGCTGCATTGTACACTCTACCCTTCGGGGCGAGAGTGATGTCGCCCCGCCCCCATACGTGGCGAAGGTTAGCAAAAGCGCCCCGAGCTTTTGCTTTACGGTTCGTGATCTCATCTTCAATCCCACGGGCGCTGATACAACTTCCCAGGTAGTTGAATTTTTGGACGACTTCCAGCTGATCCCCACCAACGGTCAGCGTAGAGGGCGGTCCAGACCGATCTTGGAGGAACGCTTTGCATTTCTATGATGCAAAGCTAATCCCGAAGTGATGGACAGCTAGTGCTAATCTGTCCACAGTCGCTTGGCACATTTGTGAGCTGTCACAGACGAGGGCAATATCATCAGCATACTCTAAGTGAAGAAGTCGTTCTCCTGGGAGTAGCTCCACACCTTCTAACTCGTGTCCTGTAAACGCGAGTTCCATGACTTCGTCAATAACGAAGTTAAAAAGGAAAGGTGACAGCGGGCATCCTTCTCTCACACCGCTGGAGATATTAACGGGCGACGACAACTTGCCGTAAGTCCTCACTCTGCCCGGGCTACGCGCGTACAATGCTCGGATAATATTCACATATTTCTCGGGCACACATTTCCTGAGTAGACATTCCATAAGTGCATGTCTGTCTACCGAATCGAAGGCACCTTTGATGTCAAGGAACACGACAATGGTGGGTCGCCAATATATGTGACGGTGCTCCAACAACTGACGTAAAGTGCAGATGTGGTCAGTGCAGCCACCACCTAGACGAAATCCAGCTTGCTCTTCACGAATCTGGCTTTCACGAGTGCCAGTCAGTCTGTGAAGGATGACAGAGGCAAGCAATTTGGAGGCGATGGATATCCGACTAATTCCTCTATGGCTACCGCATTCCGATCGTGAGCCTCTCTTGAAAATTGGGACTATGACGGAGCGGCTCCAATCGGTTGGGACAGTTTCCTGCTCCCACAATTTGACTAGTAACTCGTGTAAATCATCCATAAGAGCAGGTCCCCTGATTTTGAAGAAGGCTGGAGGAAGATCATCAGGTCCCGCGGCTTTGTTCAACTTCAATAGTTTGACCTCACGTTCGACTTCTGAGCGAGAGGGTGGATCCAAAACGACAGCCCACTGAGCAGGGCAATCAGTGACCGGCGAGAAAGCTAACAATTCCGGCCGATTAAATTGCCTTTCAAAGTGCTCAGCCCAATGCTCCAAGCATTTTGACAAGTTGTGGATAGGCTGTCCACTCTCGTCACGTATTGTTTCTCTAACACCAGGTCTCCTGTTGCCCGTTTCCCGTATCAGATGGAATAACTTATGATGGTTACCAAGGGCAGCGACCATTTCCATCTCTGTTGCACGAATAGACCACCAGGATTCGCGGTCTCTCTTTAGGCTAGCACGGAGTTTTGCCCGGAGCTCTTTGCAAGTTTCATTGTGTTCGCTTCCAGTCGGGATATACCGGCGAGCATCTATAAGTTCCAGAGAATGTGAAGAGACCCAATGTCCATGTTGGCGATTAGACATACCACATGAGGATTTTTCTGTTGCTTGTAAGGTCTGGTGAATATGAGACCAGTGAGCTTCAATTGCATCCAGTGAGCGTTTATCCAACTCGCATGACAGCGTACTCTGATAGGCATTCAGAACAGCTGGCTTCGCCAGTTGGCTGGTGTCAATGCGCTCACAACGTCGTCGTGGGCGTCCGCTAAAGCGCATCCGCAGGTCAGCACATACAAGTGCATGGTCGGTGTCCACACCTGTGCTCCAAATCGAGCGACAGTTCTGGACGCAGCCTCTCCATCGGTAATTTATGGCATTGTACACTTTACCCTTCAGGGCAAAAGTAATGTCGCGCCGCCGCCGCCTTCCCGCGCTTTTTCACTCTTATCGTCCTGTTCCAACTTCACTTTTATCCCCCCAGTTTTCAACCCCCCGATTCTTGGCCCTCCCCCAACATGCTTTGCTAGGCATTTATCTTCTAATTTCAACTCACATGTGAACGCGGAGCGTCACTCCTCTCCTGTCGACAAGCCCATGTCCAATCAAGCGGTCCATTCCAGTTCATCGGCTTCCATTTGGAGTCCTCGATCCACCTTCAGATTGGCATACCTCAATGTACGCACATTACTACAGATCGGTCAACAGGCAGCACTTGCCCGAACATTAGAGACCCTCTCGATCGATATCTGCTGCTTATCGGAGACCCGCCTATAAAACTCCAGCACTGTGCTTACTCTGCGATCTCCTTCAGGTGACACTAGTAGCACTTTCTGATTGCGCCTATCCGGTGACGATTCAGCTTCGAGCACCGGCCAAGCCGGTGTTGGCATTGTCCTGAGTCCCCGGGCTGAAGCTGCTCTGGTTGACTGGATTCCAATCAGTAGCCGGATGTGTGCGGTATGATTGGCTGGCTCGTTCAAAGCTTTGAAGTCGCGCGGGACTAATAGGTGTCTATTTATCATCGCTGCCTACGCGCCCACAAACTGTAGGGATGATTCGGTAAAGAGCGACTTTTACCGCTAACTGACCTAGCTCTTTGGCCACAGAAGAAGCACGGACACTGTTGTGCTGGCTGGGGATCTGAACGCATAAGTTGGAAAGTTGTCCACTGATGAAATGCATTTGGGCGGTCAGCACGGTGTAGGCTCCCATAATGATAACGGTGAGCGGTTACTACATTTGTGTGAAGATGCCCGCTTATTCCTTGCGAGCACTAACTTCCGACACAGCACCCGCCGGAGGGTGACTTGGCGCCCATCAGCCTCGAACCAGCCTTGGACGCAGATCGATCACATTGCCATAAGTTACCAATGGAGAGGCTGCGTCCAGAACTGTCGCTCGATTTGGAGCACAGGTGTGAACACCGACCATGCACTTGTATGTGCTGACCTGCGGATGCGCTTTGGCGGACGCCCACGACGACGTTGTGAGCGCATTGACACCAGCCAACTGGCGAAGCCAGCTGTTCTGAATGCCTATCAGAGTACGCTGTCATGCGAGTTGGATAAACGCTCACTGGATGCAATTGAAGCTCACTGGTCTCATATTCACCAGACCTTACTAGCAGCAGGAAAATCTTCATGTGGTATGTCTAATCGCCAACATGGACATTGGGTCTCTTCACAGTCTCTAGAACTTATAGATGCTCGCCGGTATATCCCGACTGGAAGCGAACACAATGAAACTCGCAAAGAGCTCCGGGCAAAACTCCGTGCTAGCCTAAAGTGAGACCGCGAATCCTGGTGGTCTCATCGTGTATCAGAGATGGAAGTGGCCGCTGCCCTTGGTAACCATCATAAGTTATTCCGTCTGATACGGGAAACGGGCAGCAGGAGACCCGGTGTTAGTAAAACAATACGTGACGAGAGTGGACAGCCTATCCACAACTTGTCAAAATGCTTGGAGCGTTGGGCTGAGCATTTTGAAAAGCAATTTAATCGGCCGGAATTGTTCGATTCGCCGGTCACTGATCGCCTTGCTCCGTGGGCTGTCCTTTTAGATCCACCCTCTCGCTCAGAAGTCGAACGTGAGGTTGAACTGTTGAAGTTGAACAAAGCCGCGGGACCAGATGATCTTCCTCCAGCCCTCTTCAAATTCGGAGGCTCTGTCCTTGTTGATGCTTCATGTGAATTACTAGTGAAACTGTGGGAGCAGGAAACTGTCCCAATTGATTGGAGCCGCTTCGTTATTGTTCCTATCTTCGAAAGAGGCTCGCGTTCGGAATGTGGCAACCGTAGAGGAATCAGTCTGATCTCTATCGCCTCCAAATTACTCGCCTCTATAATCCTTCAGACTGACTGGCGTGCGCGAAAGCCAGATTCGTGAGGAGCAAGCCGGGTTTCGTCGTGGTCGTGGCTACATCGACCACATCTTCACCTTGCGTCAGTTGTTGGAGCAACGTCACACATATTGGCGGCCCACCGTACTCGTGTTCCTTGGCATCAAATGTGACTTCGATTCGGTTGATCGATGTGCCTTTTGGAATTGTCTACTCAGGAAAGATGTGCCCGAGAAATATGTAAATATTATCCGAGCATTGTACGCGCGTAGCTCGGGCAGAGTGAGGGCTTACGGCAAGCTGTCGCCACCCTTCAATATCTCCAGCGGTGTGAAACAAGGATGCCCGCTGTCACCTTTCCTTTTCAACTTCGCTATTGACGAAGTCATGGGACTCACGTTCACACGACACGACATAGAAGGTGGGGAGCTACTCCCAGGAGAACGACTTCTAGACTTGGAGTATGCAGACGACATTGCCCTCGTCTATGACAGCTCCCAGACGTGCCAAGCCGCGCTGGGCAGATTAGCACTGGCTGTCAGCCGCTTCGGGATTAGCTTTGCACCATGGAAATGCAAAGCGTTCCTTCAAGATTGGCAGGGATCGCCCCCTGTGCTGACCCTTGGTAGGGATCAGCTGGAAGTCGTCCAAAAATTCAACTACCTGGGAAGTTGTATCGGCACCCTTGGGATCAAAGACGAGATGACGAACCGCATAGCAAAAGCTCGGGGCGCTTTTGCTAACCTTCGCCACGTATGGGGGCGGGGCGACATCACTCTCGCCCCGAAGGGTAGAGTGTACAATGCAGCAGTACGTTCGACCTTGCTATACGGTTGCGAAACCTGGCCCCTTAGACCGGCGGACATCAAGAGGCTAGTTACATTCGACCATCGGTGCCTTCGCAGTTTGGCTCACATCTGGTGGGAACACCGCGTGAGTAACGAGCATGTTCGACACCTTGGAAATAGCACATGAAAAGGAAATGAATCGCTCAGCACCGTCATTTCACGCACCAGGCTCCGATGGCTGGGCCACGTGTTGCGCATGCCAGCCCATCGACTTCCACGACGTGCGTTGTTTGTCCACCGTGGATGTGGATGGAAGAAGAGGAAGGGTGACCAAGCGATGACTTGGTGGAGAGGAATCAAGGCCCTCACTTTGGAGCAGGCCTCGGTTGGAGCTTCACGGCTCCCTGGCTGGGGTCCAGAAGATGGTGAACACGTTTGGCTGGATACACTTGCTGACATGGCAAGGAGCCGACCTCAGTGGCGTTTGTGCTGTGAGTTTCTTTGTCCCTCCCCATCCGTGTTAGCTTCCCCCTCAACCTACGATATCATTTCTTAGCGTAAAGCACAATAAATTTTTTCTTTTTGCCTAGTAGCCAGCTGGTAGCTTACCGGAACGATGCCTATCTGTTGCTGGTAGCTCAGCTGGCATGCAACTTTTGTATTTATTTTCCTTTTTATTTATGTATTGCGGCACAGTAGCTGAGGTGTTTCCCACCTCTAGCTGACGTGTATAATGAATGAATGAATGAAGCTGCAGTCCATAGCAAGGACTTTGAACCACTGAAATAATTCTAAACAAATAATTAAATACTTATTCTCGACAAAGCGACGCGCCTTTTATGCGTGATCAAAGTAATGCAATGGTGTAAATAATAATAGAATAATGCGGATACAAAAGTAGGTGTATTACAGATGTAGTTCAAGCTCAAGTGGGACTGGAAGAGTAGGATATATTCCCGTGTATGTTCCTTCCGCGGCGCGTCTTTGATCCGTGGTAGTATTCGTCCGCGATAACTGGAAGCTAGAAGAGTCAGATCAGCATGCGCGAATCCCACCACGGTCAACCAATTCATAGCTGGCTTGCCGAACTACACATCGTGCCAGGTGGGTGGTTCGGGTGTACCCTGTTCCAGCAAGGTGTTCGGTGACAATATTCCACCTCGGTGGGCATTGTATTTCAGCGATTGTGCTGATTTCATGGGGAGTATTGGGCCCCTATTTGGTGATCTAGCAAACAAAGGCGCATGAACTAACATTCAGTCAGCGCCTCCTAATGGGCGCGATTTCCTGAATTCGCCCTGCTGCCAAAGGCTCGGGGTGAAGTCCCCTAAGTCAACTCGCTACTTCGGATTGGGCAACCGGGTAGTATCACGCCCTCTCACAAAACCATGGACTGTACTACAACGTGCACATCGGCAACTGTTTCTGCCTCTCACATTCACGCGACTGCATCACATGCAAATTGTTTGTTTGCTAACAATCCTCACTTTCCGTTACCCGATTCATGTTTTCAACAATCTGACTGCGATCACGGTTGTATCGCAAATCACGGAGTTCAACCTATAGCTCTCCTTCATTCCCGATCCTCGTTCCGTCTGGCGTGCTTCAACGTTCGGACACTCATGCAGATTGGACAGCAAGCCGGTCTAGCGCGCATCCTAGAGACCCCAGACATTGATGTCTGCGGCCTTTCAGAAACCCGGTTGCAAGATCCCAGCACTGTGCTTACACTGACATCCTCCAGTGATCACGAAACCAGATATTCCCTGCATCCTTCTGGAGATCCAGAAGAAGCCTCAGCGGGTCCGGCTGGTGTAGGTATAGAACTAAGTGGCAAAGCCGAGGCGGCACTACTGAACTGGTTCCCGATTAACAGCCGACTATGCGCAGCTCGGCTTCAGGGTTCACGTAGAATAAACAAGCACCGCGAAGAGAGACGCAACTCGTTTGTGATCTCCGAGTACGCTCCAACTGACTGCAGTGGCGACTCAGTCAAGGACGAATTCTACCGGGATCTACATCAGTTCTTGACTAATGCTAAAAAGTCGGATGTTATTATCCTTGCTAGGGGTTTCAATGCAGGGGTTGGCCGCCTGTTACCATAAGAACGCCACCTTGGTGGTCATCACGCGCTCGATAAAAACCGCTCTGATAACGGAAAGAGGCTTCTCACATTGTGCGAAGACAATCATCTGTTTCTCTCGAGCATTAACTTCAGACATACGAAGAAGCGTTCTGCAACGTGGCGTCTCCCTTTGCCAACACATCCGTGGTCTCAAATTGATCACATTGCAATTACCGTCAAATGGCACGGCATCATAGTGGACTACAGGTCCATTTGGTCCACCTTCGTTGACTCAGATCATGCACTGGTCTGTGCGAAAATCTGTTCAAGCTGTTCAAGCAAAGCCTACGCAAGGATCTCGAGACATGGTAGACTGCTGCCCACCTTGGCAACACTCGCAGCCTTTTCTAACTCATTCGGTCCACTGGCCTCAGGAAGCCTGGTGTCAGTGAGGTCATTTGTGAGGTGGATGAGTCTCCGATCACCAAGCAACAGAGGTGTATGGACCGCTGGGCCGAGCACTTCCCCTCGCAGTTCAACTGGCCTCCACCATCCATCAATACATGCAGTACACCGTGTTGTCCACCCTGGCTCGTCCCACTGAATCCACCCATCGAAGCGGAAGTCTGTCTCGAGATTCGACGCTTGAAGCGGTTCAAGACTGTCGGCTCAGACGGAATTCCTCCGGAGCTGTTCAAGTGCGGCGGTGTGGCGATCATTAAGCAGCTGACAGCGCTGTTCGCAAAAATCTGGTTTGAAGAGAAAGTGCCTTCCTCTTGGGGCGAATCAGGTATTGTCAAAATTTTCAAGTAGGGGGCTCGTACTTCATGTGTACATCATCGCGGGATCAGTTTTATTTCGATTGTTTCCAAGCTATTGGCATCCATTCTGCTTAGCAGACTATCCCCAGTATGTGAAGCATACTACCGTGAAGAACAAGCTGGTTTCCATCCCGGCCGCGGATGCGTGGATCAAATCTTTACGCTCCGCCAGCTCCTCGAACATCGCCACATTTATCACACGTCCACTATCGTTGCATTCCTAGACATACGTGCTGCTTTTGACTCGGCTGATCGACCTGTTTTATGGCGCTTTATGGCTTGGTGGAAACATCGAGTTAATAGTAATGACGTTACACCTCCCATCTTGGGGAACGCGAGTATCATCATCGTTACACGTTAGCTGGAGGTGGAAAACACTTCAGCTATTGTGTTGCAATACAAAAGACAAGAAAAGAAAAAACAAACAGTGGCACGCGCGCTGAGTCCCCAGTAACGGATGGACATCGTTCCGGAGAGCTAACAGCTGGCTGCCGTAAGAGAGTCATATTATGCCTAACAAGTGAGGTCGTGATTGGATGGGGATGCTAAACAGGAGGGGGGGGGTGGACAAAGGAACTCACAACACAAAAGCCATTGGGGCCGGCTCCAAGCCATATCAGCAAGTGTTCAACCAAACATGTTCACTGTCCTTAGGACCCCAGCCAGGCAGTCGGGATGCACCAACCGACGCCAACTGCGAAGTGAGGGTTTTCATTTCTCTCGACCAAGTCATCACTTGGCCTCCCCTCCTTCTCTTCCAAACACACCCACAAAGCGCAAACAATGCACGTCGCGGGAGTCAGTGTGCTGGCATGCGCAACAAGTGGCCCAGCCATCGGAGCCTGGCGCGTGATATAATGGTGCTGAGCGGTTCACTCGCTCTTCCTGCACCAAATACGCGACGTCGAACACGGTCATTGCTCACGCGGTGTTCCCACCAGACATGAGCTAAGCTGCGAAGGCAGCAATGATCGAATGTGACGAGCCTCTTCATGTCTGTCGACCTGATGGGCCAGGTTTCACAGCCATATAGGAGAGTTGAACGGACGGCTGCGTTGTAAACTTTGCCCTTGAGGGCGAGAGTAATGTAGCGTCTGAGCCACAGGTGGCGGAGATTGGCAAAAGCACCTCAAGCTTTGCTATACGGTTCGTAACCCCAGCTTCAATCCCACGAGTGTTAATATAGTTGCCCAGGTACTTGAATTCCTGAACGACTTCTAGCAGATCACCACCAAGCGTTGGCGCAGGGTTGGGTCCCTGCCAATCTTGGAGAAGTACTTTGCATTTCGATGGAGCAAAGCATGGCTCAAAATGATTGACAGCCAGTGCTAATCGGTCCAGTGCTGTTTGGCATGTTTGGGAGCTGTCACAGATTAGGGCAATATCGTCCGCATACTCCAAGTCAAGAAGTCGCTCACCAGGAAGTAGCTCCACACCTTCTAGGTCGTGTCCAGCGAAGTTGAAGAGGAAAGGTGACAGCGGGCATCCTTGTCTCACACCGCTGGTGATACTGAAGGGTGGTGAGAGTTTGCCATAAACCCTCACCCTGCCCGAACTATGTGCGTACAGCCCTTTGATAATGTTTACATATTTATCAGGCACACCTTTCCTCAGCAGACAGTCCCAAAGGGCACATCGATCGACCGAATCGAAGGCACCTTTTATGTCAAGAAACACGACAACGGTGGGTCGCCAATAAACATGGCGGTGCTCCAACACTTGACGCAATGTGAAGATGTGGTCGATGCAGCCCCGACCTCGACGAAATCCGGCTTGCTCTTCACGAATCTGGCTTTCACGAGTGCCAGTCAGTCTGTGGAGAATGACAGAGGCAAGCAATTTAGAGGCAATAGAAATCAGACTGATCCCACTATGATTGCCGCATTCTAAACGGGAGCCTCCCTTGAGAATTAAGACAATGACGGAGCGGTTCCAGTCTGTCGGGACTGTCTCCTGCTCCCAAAGTTTTACTAGCAACTCGTGTAGATAATCTACTAGAGCAGGTCCCCCGAATTTGAAGAGGGCTAAGGGAATTCTATCTGTCCCTGCGGCCTTATGCAATTTCAACCGTCTGATCTCACGTTCGACTTCTGCTCGTGAGGGTGGATCCAAGGAGACGGCCCAAGGAGAAGGGCGCTCAATGCTCGAAGAAAGCGATAACTCAGGTTGGTTAAATTGCCTAGAAAAGTGTTCAGCCAAACGCTCCAAGCGTTTTGACAGGCTGTGGATCATCTGCCCACTCTCGTCGCGTATGGTATCGCTAACACCAGGTCTCCTGCTGCCTGTTTCCCGTATCAGACGGAATAACTTACGATGATTACCAACAGCAGCAGTTGTTTCCATCTCAGAGGCACGATGAGACCACCAGGTTTCGCGGTCCTTCTTTAGGCTAGCACGTAGTTTTGCCCTGAGATTTTTGCGAGCCTCATTGTATTCGCTTCCAGCCGGAATACGTCGGCGAGCATCCATAAGTTCCAGAGACTGTGTAGAGACCCAATGTTCGGTGTGGCAATTTGCACTGCCACATGAAGACATGCCTGCTAACAGCAACGCTTGACGAATATGCGACTAGTGATATTCAACGGTGTTTAGTGGGCGCTTACTCAGCCCAGATGTCAGCGCACTTTGGTACACATTCAGAACATCTGGCTTCGCCAGCTGGCTGGTGTCAATCCGTTCACATCGACGTTGCGGACTTCCACCGAAACGCACAAGGAAGTCGGCACAGACAAGTGCGTGGTCAGAGTCCACGCTCGTGCTCCAAATCGAGCGACAGTTTTGGACACAGCCTCTCCAGCGGTACCTGATCGTGATATGATCGATTTGCGTGCATGGCTGGCCCGAGGCTGGTGGCCGCCAAGTCACACTTCTGCGGGTGCTGTGTCGAAAGTTAGTGCTCGCGAGAAAGAGGCGAGCATCTTCACACAGCTGTAGCAATCGCTCACAGTTATCATTACGGGAACCTACACCATGTTGGTCGCCCAGATGAAGCTCATCAGAGGACAATTTTCCGACTTGGGCGTTTTGATCGCCAGCCAACACCACAGTATCCGTGCTTCCTCTGTAACGAAGGAGCTCGTGAAGTTGCTGGTAGAAATCATCTTTTACCGAATCAGTGCTACAGTTTGTAGGGGCGTAGGCCGCAATGACAAACAGGCACCGTTTGTCCCCATGCGACTTCGTAGCACGGAACAAACCAGCTAATCCAACGGCGCACATCCTACTGTTTACTGGGATCCAACCAATCAGGCAGCTTCAGCCTGGGGACTCAAAACAATGCCGACGCCAGCTTGACCAGCATTTGAAGCTGCATCATCGCCAGACAGGCGCAATGAGAATGTGCCGCCAGTGTCGCATGTGGGGGATCTCAGGGTAAGCACGGTGCTCGAACCTTGCAGGCGGGTTTCTGATAAACAGCAAATATCGATCGATAGGGTCTCTAGTGTGCGTGCAAATGCTGCCTGTTGGCCAATCTGCAGCAAAGTGCGCACGTTCGAAAGTTGTAGGACAAAAGGCCCATGCACTTCGTTGTTTCGGCTGTGATGTTCTGTTTCATATTTCGTGTATCGGCCTATCCGTGGAAGTTTTCCGAAAATCTGTTGACATCCGACATAGATTTTTCCAAGTTGTGTGTGATAAATGCCGCGGTTTACTACAACAAAATACACGGAGACCATCACTACCGGCTCCGGGAAAAGCCATCTCCCAGACGAAACCACTTCATTCAGCTCGTGGGGTCAAACGCGCTCGTGAGAGTACCTCTGTGAACTCCCTCTCCCCTGCAACTCCACGATCTGCACCACCGCCAGCGTCTTCTACCCCTACCGATTCTCACAACCAATGTTCCCCACAGATTGACGACTCAGAGTCGGAGCCCCCTAATCTTTCAGCGCATACCTGTGAACCTCTGAACACTGAAGATAAATGGATCATTCAAAAACGCAAAAGTTCACGCAACAACTTTAAACCTCTCCCTAACGACAGACGACCGTCCAAAACCACAAGCCCCTCCACTCCTGCTGCCTCAAGTTCGTCACCGATCTCCCTGAGGCGTTATAATCTCATGGTGTTCCATGCACCAGAGTCGAAAGATGAAAACCCTCAGAAACGTTATGATCACGATGTTGAGTTCCTTCAGGGGCTCGTTGATAAACTGTTGGATGTGGGTGAAGGCAGCGTAACGATAAAACAAGTAGTCCGACTTGGTCAGCATACTAACCAATCATGTCGACCTTTAAGAATCACCTTTGCTGACCACAGCACGCCACAACTCATTCTGTCTCGTCTCTCCAGGCTTAAAGGCACCAGGGTTCACATCCGCCGAGACTTGGAACCCGAAGAGAGGAACCGCTTGAAGACTGCGATCCTTGAGCTTAAACGCCGTACAGAAGAAGGCGAAACTGATCTGCACATCGTAAATTTTCGAGTGATCAAGAAGGGTGCACGAACCCGTATCAGTCGGTTGATCAATCTCAAGGCACGTCCCGCGGTGCCTCTCAGGACCTCCGTGTTGCATTCACAAACATCTGTAGCCTTATGAACAAACGGGATGAGCTGTGTCGCTTCGTTGCCTCTGAGCGACCAGACGTCGTAGGACTGGCGGAGACATGGCTAACTTCTGAGGTAATGGCAGAGGAAGTCGATCTCAGTGGCTACTCATGCTTTCGCTGCGATAGAATATCAAATCCTCGTGGTGGTGTCTTACTTTATATACGGTCTTCCCTGCGTGGGAGGCTTGTAAGCGTGTACCGAAGTGAAGATGGACTGTGTGAACAGGTATGGTGCTCGATCAACCTCAGGCTCGGCAAGCTGACAGTAGGTGCATTCTACCGTAGCCCTCTGAACCGCTCTTTAGATTGGCTACCGCATCTTCGGAACAACATGAGTCGTCCATGTTTTCTACTCATGGGTGACTTCAATTGTCCCCACATTCAATGGCCTGAAATCCAACTCATGCCCGGGTATTCTGAAGTCGAATCAAAGTTTGTTGATTTGTTGCTTGAAACTGGGGCATCGCAACACATATACCAACCTACGCGCATGACGGCGCGTTCGAACCCATCGTGCCTTCATTTGATGGTGACAAATTGCGAACAGCGGTTGCATGACATACGAATCCAGGAGCCCCTAGCTAAAAGCGACCATTCCATGCTGATAGCCACTATGGAACTGAACTTGCCGAGTGTATCTCCGGTGGAACCAGCTTACAACTACTGGAAAACTGATTTCGATGGATTAAATCGAGCAGCGAGCCAAATGGATTGGTCTCTACCGCATGTTACATCTGTGGAGGACGGTTGGACAGTAATAAAGGAAGGATTGGCTTTGCTTTGTTCTCAGTTTGTGCCGTTGAAATTTCAGAAAGTCGGGCCAATCAAACCACACTGGTTCGACAAGGAATATGGTAGGCTGGCTCGGTTACGGCGAAGAATGTGGGACGCATTTCGCCTCTCTGGCTCCGCCACTGATTACGAAGCATATTATTATTATATTATATTTGCAAAAGTCTGTTAACAGACATAATGCCATCAGAAACCATGGGATTCAAACGAAGGTACAGAAACAGTAAAATAAAACACAACACAACAATGTCCATGGTTTCGTCAGAGGGCGAGATACTACCCGGTTGCCCAAGCCGAAGTAGGGTGTTGACTTAGGGGACACCACCCCGAGCCTTTGGCTGAATAGCCTGTCCGCAAGGCAGCGGAGCGAATTCAGGGAATCGCGCCCATTGGGAGCCGGTGACTGATTGCTCAGTTCATACGCCTTTTGTTTGTTCCTTTGTCAAACAGGGGCCCAATGCTCCCCAGAAGTACAGCATAAAGTTGCTGGAATACAATGCTTCGCCAGAATGAAGCAAGGGGCAGGCTTGCCGAACAACCTCCTCGCGGTGCCAGCTGGGTGGTTCGGGATTTTCCCGTTCCAGCAAATGGTTCGGCGGCAGTGTTCCAGGACGTGGTGGGTTTTCGCCTGGCAAGCGTTCTCCCTATAAAAAGCCACATATGTCCGTTTAACAACACTACGAAGCATATAAAAGACAGCGAAATATTTGCAACAAAGTGAAATTGATAAAGCGCCGGAAGTTCGAAGAAAAGCTTGCAACTGACGCGAGGATGGCCACAAAGAAGATCTTTGCTTACGTGAAACGCCGTTTGAAGCCAAAAGGTGACGTGTCATGTCTGGAAGACGCGGACGGACACCTGCTAACTTCCAGTTCCGATCGCCCGTCCGCACTGGCCGCTCACTTCGCTTCCGTGTTTGCAAACGACGCGGCGTCCGTACCCATCTCAGCGAGTAACATTCCTGTAGAACTCAACAGTTTGGTTTGTGATGTCGACGAGGTGCGCCTGCTACTTGCGAATCTTGACGGTACCAAGCCTGCAGGGCCTGACGGGCTTCATCCGCTAATTATCAAATCACTAGCTGCCATTATCTCGCCTGTGGTTACGGATCTATTCAACAAATCATTGTCTGAGGGCTCATTGCCAAACGACTGGAAGCGCTCGGTGGTGAGGCCGATCCCGAAAGGTGGCGACCCCAGTAAGGTGGATACCTACAGGCCAATTTGTCTTACACCCGTTTTGGCCAAAGTGATCGAGAAGATAGTAAAAAAGCGTCTAATACATCTGTTACAATCGAAAGAACTTCTGACACCGGCACAACACGGATTCAGGATGGGATATTCTTGTGTTACAAACTTACTTGTGACGAGACAGGAATGGTTGCAAGCACTGAACCGGGGAAAGTCCGTCGACGTAATCTACATCGACTTCAGCAAAGCATTCGACAAAGTCAATCATGAATTGCTTCTAGACAGATTAAGGTCGTGTGGTGTCGGAGGATCGTTACATCGATGGATCCATGAATTTCTCGTTGGAAGAAAGTGGAGGGTACAGGTGGACGGCCATCTAACCGATTGGTATCCCTCGACCAGTGGTGTACCTCAAGGTACGGTACTGGGACCCACTCTGTTTCTCATCCACATCAACGAGCTGCCCAAGCTTCTACGGTCGCCGTGTGCACTGTTTGCGGATGACCTCAAAATTTGGCGAGAAATTAATACTCTCGATGACTGTGACATTCTCCAACAAGACCTCGACCGCCTCGCAGTATGGTCTGCTGAAGTCCACCTACCGGTCAACCCGGTCAAGTCCCTATTCATGAGTCTCGGGAAGGCTGTTCACGGACGAACGTACACCCTAGACGGCCAACTACTGCATCCCACACCTTCCGTGAAAGACCTAGGTGTACTCTCACGCTGCGACTTGAAGTCCGTCGACAACACCAACAAACTGTATCGAAACGGACTGCGCATGCTCTGGGCGCTGAAACGCAGCTTCTGCACTTGGTCTGAGGACGTCGCCACTCGCCTCTTCTCTTCCATCGTCAGACCAATGGTAGAGTACGGCTCGCCTGCATATTGTCCGATCACTCGCGGCGAAGCGCAAAAGATCGAACGAGTACAACACATCGCCACCAAGTTGATCCCCAGCTTGAGAGGCTTATCGTATGAAAACCGGTGCATGAAACTTGGGCTCTACACCTTGTCATATCGCCGTGTTCGAGTGGATCTTATCATGACCTACCGCATTTTACATCTCGGTCATTTCCCCATGCTGAGGTCATTACTCCACTTGCGAGTACCATGCACCACACGTGGGCACAGGTACAAACTCGTGGTACCTGATCTGAAGAAAATCCCACACCCCCTGTGTTTCGAGCGGAGGGTTGTGCACGCCTGGAACAGTCTGCCAGAACACGTCGTCCAGGCCGAATCTGTGCCGAAATTCAAATCTTTGTTGGATGTACACTTCGCTAACATACGTTTCAGAGAACGGTTGCCACTTGACAACGATATCACCCACTTGTGACTCACTGTGTAAACAAGCATTTTGTGTGCTACAGAAGGAGTTGCTGAACCATCTCAGGATAACCACCGGACGTGTTTATTGATTTATTTTTAAAATGTTTTTTGATTATCACCCGATGGAGTTGTACAGAATTATTTTCTACTTGCTCCAAAATACAGTATTCAGTATTCAGTTGAGGCATGCCAGTCTTAGCGAGACACGAGGACTCCAAATGGAAACGGATGAACTGACGTCCGCTTGGTTGAACATGGACTTGTCGACTGGATTGGAGCGAGGCCCTGCGATTGTGTGATATGAAATTAGAATGCAAGCGACTATTGAAGTAAGCTGGGGAAGGGCCAAGAATTGGGGAATTGAAAATGGGGGGATATAAGTAAAGTTGGAGCGGGACGATAAGGATGAAGAAGCGCAAGAAGGAGTATAAGAAGACGGGAAGGCCTGAGCAGTAGCATCCATACCCCTATCCACCCTGCTCGATGCAGCAGATAGGGCGCCGTTTATTATTCTCTGCGACTGCCAGAGCATCAAGAAATTGTTGTAGGAAAGGTTCATTGTATTGTGTGGGCAGAATACTGTCAGGTTGCCCAGACCTAGACAGGAGAAGGATTAGGGTTCACAACCAAAGCCTTTGGTTCAAAAACCTTACCGCAAAGCAGCGGGTTTTGGCACTGGACTACAGAGCCCGTTTTATGAAATGAGGAGCCACCCCCATTCCAACCCCCAACCTGGAGGACCAGGAGACTGAGTTTGTCTGGCCTCTAACCAGTGACCAATCTGGCATGAGTGGCTCTGAAGGTGCAAAAAAAAGAACCACCCAGCATAGCTCAATGGATCTCTGAGGCACGCAAACCATCGCACCACGGTAAGGTCCAGCCTCATTGCGAGTACTAACTTCAACTAACTGGTTTTGTTGCGTCAGTTGAGATGGATCTGTCACGTCTTACGCATGGCACCTGAGCGTTTAGCGCGTTGCGCTCTTTTCGCTCGTCAAGGATCTGGCTGGAGGCGACCGCGTGGTGGTCAGCCTTCTACATGGCGGCAGCACATTAAATCGCTGACGTCGTGTCTAGCCGCTGTTGGATCCGTACGTCTTCCAGGATGGGGACCCAAAGATGAGGAGTGCCAATGGCCTCACACACTTGAAGACATGGCTCGCAACCGGAATCAGAGGAAGAATTGTGTAGAGTATTATAGTGATTAACATATTTAATACTCCAAAACATTGAAAATGACAATGAATAGAAAAATCGGCGTGTGAAAAACAAACTAGAAATGTCTTCTACTTTTTGTCAAAATGTTCATTTCTTCCTGTGGCATATTAGCTGAAGTGTGTTGTTCACATTCAACTACGATGCCACGATGATTATGACGCGATGACTGTCCCTTATCCGCTGATCTCCGTGGTTTTCTGTTGGCTCCGTGTCTAGATGACAGACTGTTGAGATTACTTACTTACAACCGATTGATACCATCGTGACCTGCATTAGCAGCCCCGCCGCACTGTTCAAGTGAAATAAGAAACAGAAATACGAAAGTAATAAGAGCGTTAAGAACCAAAAAATAATAGATTGAACAATTCAATAAGGCGAATAAGCTAAGATGTGAAGGGGAAAGTTAAGAACTGAAGGCCAAGGGTGTCAAGCCGGTGTTCGAACTCTTTCATCGTTGGTGCCAAGACTACGTTCTCGGGCAATGCATTCCAGGAATCTACCACTCAGCGTGATAAACGAAAGCCCGCCGGGACTCCTCCCGATCGAGGTTTGTGTAGCTTCAACGAGTGACCTCGGAGAGATGGAAGCCGAGTCGGTTGGAAAAGCCGATAAATGGGGTCCGATTTTACGGCTAAGTGTGCGATAGGTCAAGATCAGGTCGCCTCGATGTCGACGACAATGCATTGATGACATTCCCAGATCACGTAGTCTTTCTGGGTAAGAAACGTTCCGTAGTCTGTGAACCATTTCGGTTCCAATTCACAACACCCTCCACTGACATTCTGTTCCTGACTAAGCAAGGTGGACAAGCTTGGATGCAGTATTCAGAGTTTGGCCTAACAAAGGCTGAGAATAATCTAACAGACATATTACCCATGATGGTCCCGAATGCCCTGCAGAAGATCCACAACATTCTGAAACTCTTACACATCGCTTTCTTCCAGTTCGCACTGGGTTTAAGTTCTGCAGACAACGTGACCCCCAGGTCTAACAGTTGGGAAACACGTTGTAGTTCATTATCGCCAAGCAGGTAATGCGTTTGGGGACCATTTGGCTCTAATCGTAAAATAGGACACTGCATAATTTATGAGAAAATGTCACAGAGCAGTCCAGTCCCAAAGTTTATCGAGGGCCCGTTGAGGAGTTTGGGGTCCATGAAGGCTGAACACTGTGTGCTAAAACTTTAGGTCATCTGCAAACGTGAGAGATGGTAGCTCCAGCACTTCGGGCAGCTCATTGCTTCCGCACTCGTCACGCAGACAAACCTTGCTTGCATTTATACGAATGCACAGGGCCTCCTACGCAAACTTCCGGAACTCCAATCTCGACTTCTATCAACGCCAATGGACCTAATAGCCACAACGGAAACATGGCTGTTCGGCGAAATTATCGACAATGTAATCTAACTTCCTCACATGTCCGTCCTCCGCTCCGATCGCGCAACCCCCGGTGGTGGTGCCGCATTGTACTACGGCATGTCCCTCGGTTGCACCATCGTGGCGGACTCAGTTTCCAGTCTCCTGACACCATGTGATGCGAAGCCGTACTAATTGCCAAACACTCCAGCTGTCTTGGTATCTTTTATCGCCCCCTAACAACTCTTGCGAGAATGACGCAAAACTCTTGCACGATATCCACTTCATTCTATCCCTCAGATCCACATAAAGCTTTATCACGGGGGAACTCAACGTAACCGGTCTATTTCGCTCAGTTCCTACGACTGCTCCTTTGCGTCAAGCCTCATTGAGCAAGTTTACACGTCATCACCGTATAACCATACCTGCCAGCCAACCAACAACCAACCATCTCTCCTGGACTTCATCCTCACCAACGAAGAACCGATGGTTGAGCACGTCGAATATGATGTCCCTTTAAGGCTCAACGATCACTACGTCCAGTGGTACAAATTTGTATGCTTTGCTGAAAAGCCTGGCGGCACGCTGGACTGATTATGAAAAGTTAAGCACACACATTTCCGCAAACAATTGGTTACCGGAACCTCACTTCAGCGCCGACAACGCTTGGTCAAAGTTCGGCACTACTCTGTGCGAACTGTGCTTAACCACGACCTGCAAACAGATTTCCACAGGGAAGAAACGTTTCACACCCGACCAAAGTCGGACGCGGAAGCGAATTGCCGACAGAGACACGGCATGGGGAACATATCGTTCCTGTCCAACTGCTACTCACTGGGAAGCCTACCGAACTCTCCATAACCACTGCGTCAAGCTTATACGCGAAGATAAGAGTGAGCCGCAGCATCAGCTTGTGCGCAGATTTTCTGCCAACCCCAAATCGCTTTATAGTCACGTCAACTGCCTTCGGCAAGTCAAACACGGTGTCACTGCGCTGACGACACCCACAGGGCTCACCAAACCAGCGAATGAGGCCGTAGAATTCCTGTGCTAACATTACGCATCTGCTTTTTCCTTTCCATCAATCCACACAATGACGCAACATTCTCCGTTCTCAGCTTCAACGTCCCTGACAACTGTTCAGTTCAAACCGGAGAAGGTCCTGGCGAAGCTTAAATCCCTGCGAGTATACTAAGCCCCAGGCGCAGACGGTTTCCAACCAAGAATCCTGCGAACGTGCGCTGTAGCTCTAGCTTTACCTATAGCGGAGTTGTTCAGCCATTTCTACTCGCACGGTGAAGTCCCCAAAGATTGGAAATGCGATACAATTACGCCAATCTACAAAGGCGGCACGCGTAAGGACCCCGTTAACTACCAATCGATAAGACTCTTCTTTACGATTTCTAAAGTGATGGAATCGATCATCGTCGATGCTTTAATGGAGCACCTTGAGGCTCCTAAACTGCTTTCAGACTGCCAGCACAGCTTCTGACGGCAACGGTCACGCCTGAGTAACCTGCAACTCGCACGGTATAGCTGTACGACTGCAGCTGACACCAGCCTGGAAACGCAAGTCATCTTCTTAGATCTCTCCAACGCTTTTGACAAAGTCGACCATACCATCCTAATGCATAAGCTGTCGTTCTAGGGTATCTCTGGGGCCTTAATGGAGTGGATCAGGAACTACCTCTACCACCGTACCTTCCAAGTACACGTCAAACGGAGCGCTGTCCTCTAGTAACCATGTGACAAGCGGAGATCCACAGGGTCTATTCTTGGGCCAGAAATTTTCCTATCATTCATCGATGATATCACAACAGAAGTTGAGTTCCTGATGCTGCTCTACGCCGACGACGCGAAACTGTGACGCAGGAACAATGCTCCAGACGACACCCGCGAACGTCAGAGAGACGTCAATCGTCTGTACCAGTGGTCACTGGGAAACAACCTCCCGTTTAACTCTTCGAAATGTCGCGTCCTCACCACCCGCCTTCCCGCTTCTCCAATATACTTCCTGGGAGAGTCCGCTTTCCAGGTCTCCTCAGCTGAAGAAGATTTGGGAATCATCACTCAAACAAACATTTCAGTATACGCTTCCAGTCGAAAAGTAGCCTCTGCTGATAACCGAATGTTACGACTGTTAAAAGGTGCCTTCGGTCAAATCGACCTGCGGAATTTCCGCCTCCTCCTAAACGCCTTCCTACGTCCTCAGTTGGAGTTTGCTATCCAGGCTTGGAGCCCCTGGTTGCTCAAAGACCAGCGTATGCTTGAAGCCCCACAACGTCGCGCGACAAAATTAGTACGGGGTCTCAGACACTTGGATTATCCACAACGGCTCCGTCGCCTTGGTCTCTTCTCCATGAAATACCGACGGCTTCGGGGCGACTTGATCCTCGTATCTGCAATCCTATCCAACCTTGGACACTCTTACCGCCACTTACTGAAACTGCCCCACACACTCCCATCTTCGTGGTCAGCCACTTCGCCTCACACATCAACACAGCCGGGTGAAGTACAAGCGACATTACTTGGCTCTACAAGTTTGCCGACTGTGGGACGCCCTGCCTGCCGACGTACTTGCGGAATCTTCTGTGGATGATTCCAAGACTCGCTTGGACTGTCATCTTGCTTACCTGCATCGTGATCTCCCCTGAGACAACTATCTGCAGTTCGAAATACCATACCCTAGACTAGATCCAATCATCTCCTTGTCACTTCTCACCAGGCGCAACAACTTGTTCCTCTACTCCCAACGCTCCCGATTTATATGTTGTTGGAGACTTCCTTTATGCCACTCTGTTTTCTTTCGCTAGCTTTATCAGAGGGTGTAGTGTGTCACGCTTCCAGTCGGTGTACATTTTGTTTAAATGCCACATAAGCCCGATGAAGATACGGCTAACAAGTGAATCCAACCTGCTATAAGTTTACTTGGCCTTTCCATATGACCCGACCATATTTCTTCACACCTTATGGGTTACGTAAAGCTCCAGCTTTTTCCCATGAAATACAATGTCCCAAGGACATACAGAGAAAATGACAATGGGCCAAGCACCGAACCCCGCGGGACCCCACTGAGGAATGACTGATGGAAAGACAGACTAGACCCCACCCGAACATACATCTAGTGTCTAACAGTTATAACCGCTGGTTTACAGGGAATACGACTTTAGCACGATTACCCACGGTCAGGTAACAATAGGTCAAAATCGGCAAACCTGTCCGATGGCACGAACGGAGAAATCGGACGCTGATTGTAAATAGAGATCCGACGACCGATGCAAAGCACACACACACAACACTCGAAAGCGGCACAACGTCACCGGAACCAGAAGACGAACGAAATTCGAAGATGCAATTTTTTGTCGTGCGTGTTAAAACAAATGTGCAAAATTGACGGAAAATAGAATAGGAAGTTACAATAATAAAAGGTGAAGAATTTATAAACATTACATGACTCCCCTCCTAGAGCGTGAGTCGGGAGAACGAACGCTGGAAACTTGTGTGTTGTTGGTAGTCATTAGTTTGGAAGGCGTCCCGAGCGTGTGTGCTTTGGTGCGTATGGTTCACTCACTGGTTCAGTGGAGGATGTAGAGGTTGGCACACAGGGTTCACACATTGGCCGGGTGGGAGGGGTATTGGGGAACGTCTGTTCAGTAGCTTGTTATGATGTTTTAGTTTCGACGTACGCTGGTTTTAAGCGATCAAGGCTGAGAGAATCCTTCGAACCGTTTCTATCCAATATGAAGTATTTCAGTTTGCGGGTAACAATCTTAAACGAGCCCTCATACGGCGGTGTCAATGATTTACGCACCGCATCGACGCGCACAAAAACGAAAGGGCAGGTATGCAAATCAAAGTGGACTTGCTGATTTCGAGGGCTGAATCGGGGCGGTGTTGGCCGGACTGAAGAAAAATGTTGTCGCAATCGTACCACATAGGAAGTTGGGTCTAGTTTGCCAGTGATTCTGGAATCTAACACCATCTCACCGAGAATCATGGGAGTTGCGCCGAAAACCAGTTCAGCGGGGTAACAACCTAGGTCTTCTTTGACCGTGTTGCGAATGCTGAGAAGGATAACTGGTAGCTGTTCGGACCAGTGTCTGTTCCATTGTGATGCGGTAATTGCGGCTTTCAGTTGACGATGAAAACGCTCAACAAGACCGTTGGCGGTTGTTCGCAGATGATAACAGCCGAGTAAACAATTGAGATCTCGAAATGGAGCATAAAGGAACTGAGGACCTCTGTCTGTTGTGATCATGGCTGGGGTGCCAAACACAGATATCCAGGTTTAAACGAACGTCCGCGAAACAGTTTCGGTAGAAATGTCTCGTAAAGGTACCGCATGAGGCCATTGTGTGAAACGGTCGACACAGATCAGCAAATACTGGAAACCGTTGGATGGAGGAAGTGGTCCAACGAGGTCAATGTGCACATGTTTAAATCTAGCGTCGGGTAACGCAAATGTGCCAGGTATGGTGATTGTGTGCCGATGTAGCTTGCTAGTTTGACAAGTGACACAGTGCTTCGCCCACTTTTGGATGTCGGAACGCATATTGTGACATACGTAGCGGTCGACGATTAACTTGACCCTGGCTCGAATGCCAGGGTGAGAAAGGCTATGCAGGTGACGAAAACAATTCTCCGGAAATGCTGCGGAACAAAAGGTCTTGGATTTCCAGTCGATAGATCACAATAGACTTTAGAATCGGAATTAGCAATGGGCAATAGAAAGAGTTTCAATGAAGGGTTTGCTCCCAAGTCTGCGAACTCAGGAACGTCTTCTTGGTGAGCCGGCCGGTGGCCGAGTGGTCTGCACGTTTGCTTTGCAACCACAAGGTCACCGGTCCGAATCCGCGTAGGGGTGGGCGTCCTCGCGGTATACTCAGCCCGCGCGCGACTGCTGGTGGTCACGCAGCAGCGAAGCGCCGTTACGGCGTACAGCTGACACACATCTTAGTGAGCTGCAACATCCTCGAGGTTAATAGCTTGGCGTGAGACATAGTGGAGATCGATACGAGACATTGCGACAGCAACAGTGTGGATAGTGGAATCAACGTGACGAATGTCTGTTGTGAATTGTGATATGTAGTCTAAATGACGAGTCTCACGAGGTGAAAATCGATCGGAGGAACCGCGGAAGGCAAAAGCTAGCGGTTTGTGATTCGTAAGGATAGTGAAGGCACGTCCTTCAAGTAGATGTCAGAAGTGCTTATTGGCAAGGTAAATAGCCATAAGTTCGCGCCCGAATGTGCTGTATCGAGTTTGAGCAGGCTGAAGCTTTATGGAGAAAAAAGAAGGTTCAGGTTGGTTGTTGATTAGCTGCTGTAAAACGGCGCCAACGGTAATTTGTGATGCATTAGTCCAGAGAACGAGAGGTGCATCAATATCGGTTTTCATGTGGCTAAGCGTCGTGGCGTTGGATAACGCCTGCTTGATCTTATCGAATGCCACAGTAGCTTCTGCTGTTGGCTCAAACTTTCGGGACTTGCCTTTTAGTCAATCTGTCAGAGGCTGAAGTAGCCGGGAACAATCTGGAATGAAACGATTGCAATAGTTGACCATCCCGAGGAGATTACGCAAAGTTTTGAAGGACTGAGGCATTGAGTAATCCGCGATTGTTTGCGTCCTTTCGGGAAGTGGGCTAATACCATTGTGGTTAATTCGGTGACCGAGAAAATCGACAGGGAGAGGAAATTGCTGCAGCAGATGACGTAGTCGCGTGTACACTTTAGGCAGAAGTACTTACGAGCTGTTACTAGGAAGTGACCCGTAGCCGAGCCTGTCCGGAAACAGTTAACGATGTAGTGCCATCTCGTCGTTTGCCACATCGCAGGTCTACGACCAGGCCGAATTTGGTGCGAAAGTCAATAACAATGATGGGCTTCTGTACGTCGGCAACTAGAAAGATAAAGGTGAAATTTCGTCGCAAACCAAGATTAAGTGTCAGCAGTCTCTGGCCATTTGTCGCCATCTTGGTTTAGTTAGCTGCCTGTAAGGTAATTCCGTATGGTCGCAGAGCACGTTTTTCTAAGGATCGAGGTATAACGCTCACCTCTGCGCCAGTATCAACCAAAAAGTGAAGTTTGGTGGTGGAATCGAAAACGTACAAGAGGCGACTAATGGTTTGGCCAGCAGCAGCTATCGCCATCACTGGCTAGCGTTGTCGTTTCCCTGCCGAGAATCCAAAAACGTCTTCGGGTGTTTACAACCTGGACGACAATTGCGAGCAGCATCGCCGAAACGGCGGTGGTAGTAGCAGTATGATCGCGATCGGCTGGTGCGGAATTGACAACAGCGGCCACTCCTTGAGTTGAATCTACGGTTAGCAGGTCGTTCACGACCGATGTGAGACACAGCGAGTTCTAACCGAGAGAGTCGTTCACTAATATCGTCAAGTGCGGTACTTCCAGATGGACTAGTGGAGCTCGGTCCAGTCACATTATTCACAGCAGATTTAAAGAAGCGTTCATGGACTTTGTCGGCCGCTTCGGCTAGTTTGTCCAACGGAAGCTCATCAGCGAGGACTGCTAAAATCGCCGTGGTGTTTGTTGGAAGGCACTTAGTCCAGATCTGTCGGAGGATGGAATCGTCCAGGGTCGAGGAACCCACAGGTGAACGCATGTGCCGGAGGAGTTGAGACGGGCTGCGGTCTCCAAGCTCTATGCCTGAAAGTAGCATGTGTAGCCGTGCTTCATCGGAAGCCGTAGTGCGTTTTAGAACGGCTGATTTGAGCTTGTCATACGGCGATTCAGTCGGCATCGGATCAAGAATATCGATCACCTCCGAGGCTATCTGTGAAGGAAGATGAGCGGTGACGTATGAAAACATCGATGGTTGCGAAGTGATCTTACGAAATCGGAAGATGGCCTCCACCTGAATAAACCAAACACGAGGGTTTGAAACATCAAAGGTGGGTAACGAAAAGCCAATTGAGTTTTCACACGGTTCACGGAGGGCAGCGTAGTCAGACATAAGGAAAAAAGAGAAAAGTAATCAAAAAATTAAATAGACGGGGTCACCAAATATAGTGTCTGACAGAGAGTTATAACGCTGAAGGTTCACTGCGAATAGGACCTTAGCTCGATTGCTCACGGTCAGGTTACAAAAGGTGAAAATCAGCAAACCTGTCCGATGACACGAACGGAGTACTCGAACGCTGATCGTAGATATAGATCCGACAACCGATGCGAAGCACACACAACACTCGAAGGCGGCACAACGTCACCGAAACCAGAAGACGAACGAAATTCGAAGAAGAGTATCTATCTTGTAGTGAGTTAAAACAAAGGTACAAAAATTGACGGAAGATAGAATAGGAAGTTACAAGGAAAAATGTGAAAAATTTATAAACACTATATATACGTATACCTATGCATACATGAACATATATATGTATATAATCATGCATACCTACGTACGTACATTTCATTACGGTACATGATACTACATAAAAAGATATACACCTATATATATATTGTAGCATCCGGCAACAGCTTATGCCTTTTTATATGCAGTTAACATATTTATCTGGGCATATGAAGACCTTCCAAATTATTCCCATTGATTTAGCACTTCGCAACAAAATCGACCTACCAGCACAGCTTTTGCACAAGTAAATATTCCCGTTCACTAACAGCAATAATAAATTCTAACCAGGGCATGCGCATTTCCAATTACCCATTTATAAAAACATCATCACGGTAACAGAAGACGTCTGCTATTTGTAATTCCTTATCAACTTTGAACAATTTTTTCTGTATTTTATCAACCATGCACATAGTGATGCCTTTGTCATCGCAGTTACTCCTTTTGCATTCAATCAGATTTACCAAAACACATTTACTTGTTTGCTTGCACAATGACGGCTAAAGCCAAATTGCTTTGGTGCAAAGTAGTACCTCCATTTTATTGAGTAAACAATTGGTCTTCTGAGCGATATAGAT
>OX104067.1:60192299-60611526 GCA_944474145.2 Dicrocoelium dendriticum | reverse complement strand
CTCCCTCGCCACAAGCAAGTTTGGGATGCATGAGCGAGCACTTCGAAATCCATGCTGGGCAGGAGAGATGAAATCTAACCTTACGAGATGGAGACATAGCGCGCGTTTTATTGTCCGTTCCATAATTTTGCAGACAGCAGATGTCAAACAAATAGGACGATGATTCGCTGGATCTTGTCGGCTTCCTCCTTTATAATTAGGCTTGATGATGCCCAATTTCCAGGCAGCCGGAAGACGTCCATTATCAAAAGACAGACGGAATATCTGACAGATAGGTGCGGTGACGTACTCGGCTACAGTTTTAAAAAACAATGGATGTAGGCCATCAAGGCCAGGCGAAGAATACGGGTTTAAATTAAGAAACGGTTTCAGTACAATATCAGCGTTAATACCCAAGTGCTCTAGCAAAGAAGGAAGCAATGACAAGAAGCTGCCAGATGGAGACGTTTCTGTTGAATACACAGAGAATATTGCTTAACTAAAAGATTGGATTTTTGTGTTTTCGTAAACTAAAGCAGCATGCTCACGGGAGCACAAGGCAGGGATGCCGCTGCCGGCTCTGGTACTATGCTTGCTGTATGAGAAAAGCGCTTTAGATGTGGTCCTGCGAAGAGTAGCTAAAGACAGTTCGTACAGTTGACGTTTATCCCGTTTCGGTAAAGTACAAACATTCCTGTTTGTTTTATAGAGAGACTAATCGAGGTCAGATCGGGTTAGCCTAAAGCGGTTCCACAGTTTACGCCTTTTGTTCATAAGGGATCTAAGTTGTCGGTCTATCCAGGGTGGGCCTTTAGGAAGCGGTCATCTCTTGGAGATAGGGACGATCTGTTCGATGAGCGACATCAACTTGGAGTACAAAACCTTCCAACCATCATCAAGACTGAGATGCCCAGGGATACTCCAATACGCAATGCTTGTAGCCGTTTTCAAACGAAGTGCATCTACACGCCAGAAATTCGCTGTGGACAGCGAAGCAACGAGTCCACTAAAAAGAAACAGCACAATGATCACTTCTGCCAATCGGCTCGATAACAGCTAGGTTTGTGAGGTCTGACTGCACTGAGGAAAGCACAAGTTCTAGGATGCGCGTTTTCTGATCTTGGAAAATACGGGTTGGCGTCATGACATGTTGAAAAAGGTTGCAACCCAGGACGGTTTCGAGTAAGGCGGCATGGAAGTGGTCGAATGAGCAATTAAAAAGTAGTACATTCCAATCGATATATGGTGCATTGAAACCACTCACGATAATACAGTCCTTGCCTCCGCCGTGCGTCCTGACCGAGTCTAACAAATTAGCCCCGGAGCCCGATGGTTTTTGCTGTAGACGACACCATCATCATCATCATCATTATACATGTCAGCTAGAGATGATAAAACACCTCCGCTATCGTACCGCAATACATAAAGGAAATACATACATACATACAATACATAAGGGAAAATATAAATACGACAGTTGAATGCCAGCAGAGCTACCAGCAACGGATACGCATTGTTCCGGTAAGCTACTAGCCGGCTACTAGGCAAAAACAAAAATTTAATTACGTTTTAACCTACGAAATAAGATCGGAGATGGAAGGGGAGGCTAAAAGGGATGGGGAGGGACAAAGAAACTCACAGCAGGAACGCCACTGAGGTCGGCTCCTTTCCATATCAGCAAGTGTATCCAGCCAAACGTGTTCACCGTCTTCTGGACCCCAACCAGGGAGCCGTAAAGCGCCAATTGAGGCCAGCTCCGAAGTGAGGGCCTTCATTCCTCTGGACCAAGTCATCGCTTGGCCACCTCTCCTCTTCTTCCACCCACATCCCCGGTGAGCAAACAACGCACGTCGAGGGGTCGGTGGGCTGGCATGCGCAACACGTGGCCCAGCCATCGGAGCCTGGTGAGTGAAAGGACGGTGCTGAGCGGTTCACTCCCTTTTCCTAGGCCGTAAGCAAGGCGTCGAACACGCCAGTTACTCACGCCGTGTTCCCACCAGATGTGAGCCAAACTGCGAAGGCACCGAGGGTTGAACGTAAGTAGCCCCTTCATGTCCGCCGATCTTAGGGGCCAGGTTTCGCAACCGTACAGTAAGGTCGAACGTACCGCTGCATTGTACACTCTACCCTTCAGGGCGAGAGTAATGCCGCGCTGTCGCCATAGGTGGCGAAGGTTAGCAAAAGCACTTCGAGCTTTCGCTATGCGGTTCGTGTAGACGACACCACCAATCAAGTGAGATCGAGTCAAAATGAACAAGGCTGTAGAAGAACAACATGCTAGACGGGGAAGGTGTGAAACACACCTCCATATTGTGGATTTTCGAGTAGTTCGGAGGACTCCGAAAACCCGTTGGAGGCCCATTCTACTCACCCCCGGACAGTAAACTATAAGAACGGACTGCGCGCGTTACCCGCTAATGTGCGAAGTCTAAGGAATAAGCTCGACGAGATTCATTTGCTTGCCTCAGAGACTCATCCAGGCCTGATGGCCTTCACTGAAACTTGGTTATTCTCAGAAATCACAGACTCAGAAGTGTCTATTCCTGGATATAACCTCACTAGGTCCGATCGCCACGGCGGAAGGTCTGTTGGTGGCGTAATGCATTATTGGAAGGCAGAGCTCAAAGCGCATGTGGTTGAAGCTATTAGTGACCATGGTAACAATTTTGAAGCTTTCTGGTGCCGTGTGCATGACGGATATAGATCTCACTTGATTGGTGTCGTCTACAAGTGAGATCTATATCCGTCATGCACACGGCACCAGAAAGCTTCAAAATTGTTACCATGGTCACTAATAGCTTCAACCACATGCGCTTTGAGCTCTGCCTTCCAATAAAGCATTACGCCACCAACAGACTTTCCGCCGTGGCGATCGGACCTAGTGAAGTTATATCCAGGAATAGACACTTCTGAGTCTGTGATTTCTGAGAATAACCAAGTTTCAGTGAAGGCCATCAGGCCTGGATGAGTCTCTGAGGCAAGCAAATGAATCTCGTCGAGCTTATTCCTTAGACTTCGCACATTAGCGGGTTACGCGCGCAGTCCGTTCTTATAGTTTACTGTCCGGGGGTGAGTAGAATGGGCCTCCAACGGGTTTTCGGAGTCCTCCGAACTACTCGAAAATCCACGATATGGAGGTGTGTTTCACACCTTCCCCGTCTAGCATGTTGTTCTTCTACAGCCTTGTTCATGTTGACTCGATCATCTGGAGGGAGGTCACGAAATACGTAGAATGGCTCATTTTTGACACGCGAGGTCCTTCGCAGGATGCGTCGGCATTCCTCCTCATCCCGGCAAACGATTTTAAGGGGGCGAGCTTTTTTACCAAGACAGAAGGTAGATACAATTATGATCCCTTGTTCACCTTCATCAAATGGCAACGAGATCAACCGCTTAAGCAGTGTTTGGTCATCTAGTATTCTTTCCACAGGTGTTGCTTTTTCCGATTCCGCTGCGTTCATGATGATGAGACAACGGTCGCGTGATGGCTGGGTACGCTCAGGAACTTGTGGCTTGCTAAGAGACGGATTTTCCTTGACCACTATCTCAAGCTCAGATAGTCTGGCGAGAACTAGCTTCATTTGAGACTGAGATTTGGGTTTCTCGACGGGCTTAGGCCTAGTGTTGGCGCCACTTATAGTGGGGTTTTGCAAATAGGAACCGAGACCGCGCTTTTCCTCACAACTGCCGCATAAAACCTTGTTGTGGGCTCAATGGGCAGGACCTGTGTAGATGGATCCGAATGAGTAGTGGACGTGGTTCGGCTTCGCTTACCCCTGGGGGTGATCTAACCGGAGGTAGATGGTGATGGTAAGCACGGTGGAGCAGATGAATCGTGAATAGTATCAGGATTGGTCGGAGAAAAATATTCAAGGCTCAACGCAGATAGTCCGGCGAGAAGACGCCTGCAATTCAGTGAAGCACGACAGTCGTCGCAAGAAGTTAATAGCTGGCGAGGTGAATCGCTGCAGGAGCACATGTTGATCAGGACAAATGCCGCAGCAGGCGAAGTGCATCCACCCACCATATTCAGAGCACAGCACTGCTTTGGAACCAGTGGTGACACCTTCGCGACAAGACAAGCATTTGGACGCCATGGAAGCTGAAGTCCAAATCGTCACTAGATGATTCTCCAGAAACGGCCTTTCCTTTCTTTTCTTCGCCCAGAATATCCCGGTGGAACGTAACGCTCAAGAGAACGTCGCTCTCACAGCAACGTTGTGTGCGTTAAACAAATGTGCAAAAAATTACGGAAAATAGAATAGGAAGTTAAAATGAAAAATGTGAAGAATTTATAAACACTACACCTACCTCTTCCTACCAGAAATGCAGTGTATATTGTAGTGCATGTCCTGGTATGAAACAGGAGTGAAGCTTTAAGGAGAGTCGAGAAAGTGGCACAGCAGTAGCGACCTGGAGATTGCCCTGTTTATCTGCTTAAAATATGATTATAGCATATCATTCTGTACATAGACAACTTAGAAAGCTTGCCTGTTCGCACGATGACTACGTGTATTTGAGTCGTGAGTGGCCAATTTTTGAGCGTGCTGTTTTTTAGGTTTTCCCTTCAAAGGACAGTTTTGAATTAGTGTTTACAAGTGTCGTGCAAAAATTCGTCTTTCGTCAAAATTTTGCTGGATGCAAAAAATTTTGGATCACCGTTTTCCCTGGATTACGTCATACCCGTTCTCGGGTACTTACCAAATGTCGTTTAGCTTTTTAACTGCAGTCTCTGGCTATTTTTCCGGCATTTTCGTGTGTTGTAATCCGATTCGCACTTTATTTTACCCAGTAACTGCTTCTGTTGACTTTTCTGCTGGTACCAGCTTGTCGGTTTTAAGTTCTGATACTTGTTTCACACGTTGAAAGCGTCGGGTCGGATTCACTGAATACCGGCGCTAATGTGTTTACGACTGTGTTGGGCAGCGAATCTAATGCTGTATGCGGCAGCGTAAGCTGCTCAAAGCCCAGGACGTACGAGCCTGGTGGCTATGTATGCCACTGCTGGTACCATGAGACCTGTACCGATTTGAGCCCTGATCAGTACGCAATGCTTTTGACTAGCGATGGCATGCTGTTCACTTGGCTTCTGTGCCGTAGCCGTCGACGCACGCGTTCTGATGTCACTGTGAAGACATCGAACAATGTCGGGCTGGGGAAATAGCAGTTGTCCTCTTTCTTTGCATCTCGAGTGCGAAGTAGAGTTGCTGATGAGGAAAGTGGGAGTCTCTATGGATCTCGGCTCATTGGAGGAAGACACGCAACTAACCTTAATTACTGTCGAAAGAAAGCAGACTGAGGTGATGGTTACGGTGTTCTGTGCCCCAGCGGTCTAGAAGGCCTCTAAAGAGGCCTCTGATGTCCTGCTGATACCTGTTCAAAGCAAGACGGAACATATAGCCCCTGTGCCCAAGAAAAGCAAGAGGAAGTGGGCTAAGAAAGTCAGTAAAGCTCCCTCAAAGCCTGAAGGTACTGAAACCATTGAGGTATTGAATCAGAGTACAAACCTACAACTCCAATCATCCCAGCTCCATTAGCGAAGCAACGCACCGTACCGACTTCGGCCACACCCGCAGTCTGGAAAGACTAAACAGGTGGGGGAGTTGGAGGTAGAACACAAAACCTCAAACTCAATTACCCTAGCTCCCTTAGCGAAGAAACGCGCCGTGCATCTGCCAAACCGGTCGAAACTGGGGTCGGGTCCAAGACTCGTGGAGTGAATACGCCTCGTCGAGGGGATTCTTTTACTGATAGTATCGTTATCTTTCATAAAGTTGCTGAATCCGCGGCAGCGCTTCCCAGGGAACGCATGTTGGATAACCTCCAGTTGTTCAAGCTCTGTGTCAACAAGATGTTTCCACCTGGTTTCCTCGGTGTCAATAGCAAAAGCTTAACCAGATTGGGGAAGTCCCTGTAGATACGCCGAATCAGCGAAGCAGACCAATTCGCGTAGTCCTCACAACCCCGGAGGAACGCAAAGTGTTAATGCGCTTTGCATTCAACCTCAAGTGTAGTATTGTCAGCGTTCAGCCCGACTTCCCACTTGCAGATCAACAGAAGTTAAAGGAAGCCAACAAAAGCTTCAAAAGCATGCGGGTGGCTGGTCAGCAAGGCCGCCTTCTTGTGGGTTTTCAAGTGGTCAGCCGGACATCAAATAATATAATACCGTAACCCCTCCTGCTAGCGTATGACCCAGGGCCGGTGGTGCCGCGTTCCTTCGGCTAGTGCTTAGTAATGTGTGTGGCCCTAGGAATAAGGTACACGATGTGGGTCTACGTGTAAACAAATCTTGTCCCTACATTCTTGCTAGCACAGACACGTGGCTGTCCCCGGATAACACAGACGGTGAAGTATGTTTACCTGACTACGCACTGCTTAGAGGTGATCGCTCCTTCGGACACCAGAGTGGGGGCGTCGCTCTTTATTTGAGTTTTATTGAGGACCTGTGTGTTCCAGTGGCCGGACCAAACGGTTGCAGCCCTGACGACTATTGTGTGCCCTTCTGCTCAGTTTACAGCCGTAGTGGTACATCGAAGTCCTTGAAGTCTCTCCAGGGCGGTCATTGAATTTATTTGTCTTCAAGCTGTCAATAGGTGTCCAATCCTGGGAGACGTCAACTTCTCTGCGGTCTGTAAGGCTGACTTATCTTGCATTTCGGCAGTGGGCAATTTCGGTTCGGATCTCCTCGAGCTAACGGGGCAACTGCCTTTGCAAAAGTTCGTGGACCACCCGACTAGAAATATGCGTAACCAGAGTCCGTCTACCTTGGAGCTCAATTTTGCGAAGTCACATGATTTCGTACGTGATATTACCTACGGCCGCCCTCTAAGAGCCAGTTACTTGGTCTGCATATCCTTTTGATGCACTCTAGGTGTCATCAAGCTACCCCTGAGGCATGTCTAAATATTTGGCGGGCAGCCTCTAACGCAATGCTAGACAACGCTTCAGTTCTGCGTTGCGCGATCACTGTGGCTGGCACCATTGGGACAGCCTGGGAAACATACAAGGTATACCTCACCGAGATCACTGCTCCCTACATCCCACTCATTAAGAGCCGGGTGACACGGGCTCAGCCTTCTTGGATAGAGCATACAGGTAAATACCTGCTTAGGAAACCCTCTAAGTTCTGGCGACCTTACCAAGCTACTTCATCAACCAGCACCTACGAAGTTATCGAGCAGTTAGAAATACCTCTGAGAAACAGCTTAGAACTCTTCGTCTTCAGTACGAAGAGGATATGGCTAACGCAACTGTAACAAATCCAAAGCATTTTGCTTAAGTAAAGGGACGCAGGGGTACAAACTCATCTATACCGGCTTTATTACGAGCGGACGGGACCCAGGGGCATACCGACTATGATAATGCATGTATGCTTAGCGGACAGTATACTGGTGTCTTTTCTCGTGAGGTCTCTCTACCGCAGATTGAGCTGGTCACAATAATTAGGGGATCCTTCCTTACCTGAAGTCAGCAAAACGGAGACACAATCTTTGCATTACTGTAAAGGTTAAATCCTTCCAGCGCTTCTGGCCCTGGTTAAATTCATCCAAAGCTTATGCATGATCACTTGTTGTGGATTTCTCTGAGCTGGGCAACTTGATTACAAACATTTCGCCACCACTCAAGGTGGCATCTTCAGTGCGAGATTGATAGCAGTTAAGTAGCAGTAGCTGATATAAGCATACCCAAAATGTTCAATTATTGGGTTTGCATTCTACCAGCTACTGATGCTTAACTGCTAGCAATCCCGCACTGATGCCACCTAGAATGGTGGCAAAAGGTTTGCAAACAAGTTACCCCGCTCTGAGAACTCCACAACAGAGCTACTAATATTCCAAATCATTTCGAGCTGGTACATGAACTGGCCTCTGAGCTACATGGTCATCTGACATGCATGTTTACAACGTGACTTACCTTCGGAATGGATAAGGCATTCATCTATCGGATTTTGTAAAGGCGGTGACAGAACTCTGCCCGCGAACTACCGGCTAGTCAGATTACCCAGCCTAGTAGTTATGTTGTTTTAACAATTGGTCAGCGATTCGGTGGAGGATCCCCTGATTAAGTTTAACCTTCTCAGTGCGGCGCAGCACGGATTCCGTAAAGGTTTTCATGCCCTGACAAATTTACTTCTAGCGCGTGAAAGCTGGGCTGAGGCAGTAGAAAACGGTCACACTATCGACGTGCTTTTCTTTGATTTCTCAAAAGCCTTTGATACTGTCCCACATCAAAGACGCATTGAAGTTGAGATCGTATGGGATATCTGGAGCCGCCCTTAAATGGAAGTCTGCTTTCCTAGAAGGGAGAGAACAATGTGTATGCGTGAAGCGTAGCCTTTCGCTTAGATAAGCTGTTCTTAGTGACGTTGCGCAGGGCTCGGTTCTAGGGCGTTGCTTTTCGCAATTTAGGTCAATGACCTACCCCAGGAGCTTGAAGTACCGTCGCTATTGTTTGCTGCTGACATCATGCTCTGGAATATTGTGGATATCGCTGGGAATCTGAGACACTTCAGAGTATCTTCGATAGGCTCTGGGATTGGTCAACCTTATAGTTAATGTCTATACATCAGGCGAAATGTTCTGCCCTCCGCGTTGGAGATGCTATTCCCCCAACGGACTATGTAGTTAGTGGAAGTAAACTCCCTGTAGTAACACAGCAGGTTGATCTAGGTATCACCCACACCTCATCGCTTCACTCTGGGGACCATTATAGGAAGGCTGTTTGTAGAGGGTTGCGTATGACCTGGTTCATTCGCCGCTCATTCGGCGTCCTAAAGGACAATATTTTTGTGGAGCCGTTCTCATATTTTGTGCAACCTAACTTAGAGTACTGTATCCAGACATGTTCAACTTGTCTTGTAAACGACAAAATGGAACGAGAAGGTTTTGCGAGTGGGTACAAGGTTAGTAAAAACATTACGGGGCAAACGTATCCCGAACGTTTGCTTAGCTTGGGTATGTACTCAATGCGTCACCGGAGATTTAGAGGAGACTTGATCCTCACTTACCGTATCTTAACGGGTAAAATCGGTTCAGACTTGTCCTGGCTATTTAGTCCCGCCAAGTTGCCTAGTCTCCGAGGTCACCCTTTGAAGCTGCACAAACTGCGTTCTGACCGGATAAGGACAGAAGTTTAACTTCAAGCGGAACTGGAACGGTAGGTCTATCCCATGAGTGTTTCTTTTTTAGCAACTTCTTGAACCAGGAGTTGAAGGTCTTTGAAATACTGATGGACCTACAACAAAGACCGCATCACACATTATCCAATCAATTAATGCCCACGTATCCTGCCCCAGCAGTCCATGCTGGGTCGGTTACATAAAGTAAAAAGGTGAAAAAAGTAAACTCAGGGGCAAAAGCGAGAGCGAAACGAGCTAACCAAGTAGAATAACAAGGTATTTGCGTCATTAAAAGAATTGAAACGTGAAGATGAGTCAGTTAGGAAAAAGGAGGGTTCCGCTTTTGCCACCCATGAGCATCACGCTGGCGTGCAAATCTCTAAACTGCAGGTTCCACTGTCAGCACCATCGGTCACTCTAGCGCACGGATCAGGTCTCTCATCGGGCGATCATGATATATGTTTATTTGTAGAAATGTACGGTGGCGTCGTGTATTAAATTTGGCAGTCATCACAGTGTTTTTATTATTTTGCCCCATAACAATTGATTATTCATCTGCCACACTATGTTTAAACGCACCATTTCAATAATTTGCTACTGGCGCGTCATTAGCATTTCGCTTCTGTGTCTTGCCGTGTTTGCTGCTCCAGTTTTCGCTATGGATACGAAACCTGTGAAAGTCTTTTCAAGTTGCTCCACCACAAGTATTTATCGTAATATACGCCGAGTTGATGATGACATACAGAGAGAAGTGCAAGGAGTAAGGTCTTTACAAGGTATGTGCTTTTTTCGCGGAATGTCTTTTCAGCTACACGCGAGAGGATATGCACTGCGCCTACAGCACATGATGTGCATTCTTCACGCCATGCTGTGCAGGAACCTTTTACCTACGCAGTATCGGCTACTGGTGGAGTCCTTCATCACACGTATGAATCGGATGGGCCTTATGCTTCCGCTTTCTTAACGCTACGTACACAACTTTTTGTATATAACGAAATATTTTTAGCCCATCCAACAAACATTTTGCCTCCAACAGAATCGGTTACCTTAGAGGAAATTCTGCGTGAAGTGGCTCTGGACGGAAGCTGTACTTTGCCCCAGATTAACTTTCTTTTGAGCAATCTTCGGCGTCTATATCCTAACTTACCGGTTGACGCTGGGAGTATTTTGAAAGCATCCCGTCGGTGTCCAGTGCGACTAATCAGAGGCGGCAATTACATACATATGGGTTTGCAGCACGCCATACGTGGCGTTTGGCGCCGAACGCATTCACCCCGTCCGACGTTGCTAAAGTTGCAGATCCATATAGACGTAATGACCGTGTTCAAAAGCTCGCGCAGACAGCTGTGGCCAATCCTTGGAAGGCTGATAAATCCGTCAGGTTGTGCTTTTATTTAGTCTTTGCCGTAGATTAGCGCAACCCATTAATGTGCAGGAGTTCCTGCGGCCAGTGGTGGATGAATTGAATGAGGTGTTACGCAAAGGTGTCTTCTTGTATGGTAACGACGATGCTGTAGGTATCCTTCTGGACTGCGTGATTGCCGATGTACATGCACGCGCATACGTTCGGCAGATGAAACAACATTCCGGATCTTTCGTATGCGAGAAATGCACAACAACTGGTAAGCAACGTATAAAGTTTGATAAAGATTTGCAGGTTCGCACGTTGATGATAGAATCACCTCCCCTTCCGATCCCAAAAACTCATTAAGTAATGACATGGATTTTAGATCATGCAAACAACAGGAATATCACATCGGAGAATTGCCTTTCGAACCTATACGGATTAATACGATAAGTTGTTCCCACTTGGTTAAATGCACACTTTGTGTCTGTGGGTAACACGTAAGTTAATAATGCTGTGGCGCTGCGAACAAACACGTGGAAACATACGCTTGCCAGCAAAAGCCGACGACCTCCTCAACGAACGACCTCCTATGTGTACGGCCAACCTAACGTTCGAGTTTCCGCGCAAGTGTCGCACGTTTGAGGACGCGGAACGATGGAAGGTAACGGAATTTAGACCGTTTCGTTTATATCTGGGTGCAATACTTCTGCGCGACGCGTTGTTTGGAGACCTGTACAATAATTTCCTTATGTTATCCGTCGCCGCACACATTCTGTGCTGCCGTAGGTGCTGTTTCCATTACCTATTGCATGCAAAATCAGTATTGAGTAGGGTGGTGCGTAACGTCGCGAAGCTGTACCGTGAGAAGGAGGTGGTATTTAAGGTGCACTGTTTAGTGCATATGTGCCAGGATGTCAAGCGCCTCAGACCCAAGGATAAATTTTCCGCATTTCCGTTCGAATGGTTTCTACGACGGCTTCAAAAGCCCATAACTGGCCCGACATCCGCGACGTCGCAAATTTTTCGTCGCGTATCGGAGAGAAGGTTAACGTGTGTCACAGATGATGGCTGCTTTTTGGATGACACTGGATCGACCTTAGTTGTGCGTCGTGGTAGGCGACAAACCGGTTTCTTACATTTCGGTGCGCTGATTACGTATGCAGATCCAAATAATACTGTTATCGCACGTAGAAGACTTTCGGTAGTGGTGGGCTAGCGTTCTAATGAATTATGTGTGTAGCATTTCACACAGACTACGTCGATGTTCGGGAAAACTTTGCCATCCACAGACCTACGTATTTTTTAATGTTGGGGTTCCTTAGCTCAACCGACATGGGTTCCGTTAATTGCAATCGGCTGCAAATGTCTTAGACTGCCGTGCGCGGATTACATTGTATTTTAACCCATCGTTCACAGCTGGCGGCACAAGGATATCAAGAAACACACGACGTATGTAAGCTGTCTTAATTTATTATTTATTTGCTTTAGTTAACAGTCCGTTTTCCACTTCAAATCTGGGTGCGCAAAATGCTTGTACACCAGTAACGGCGTTGCGCCGTTACAGATACCTTTTCAACACCGTGGCATCCACTGCATATGCTGCTGCACCTAATATGGCAAATAAATGTTTCTCCACCGGACACATTCACCTCTTCCAATAAGCTTGTGGAATTGCTGTGCTCTGCGTACATCTTTATTCAGATGTATCGCATGGTCGAATTTCAAGTTTCTTCGGTTTCAGTGGTTCTCTCACCCTGGAGGGTTAATAATGAAAATGTTCTGCTGGGACCCTTATCAACAAAAGAGTTACAAGATTTCCTGATGCACCGCCTGCCACCTTCTGCGTCTGCTGTGACGTACAAAGTACGAATCCACGGTTGTACAGGTGAGGCTACAGAACCATTTATTTTTACGCGTATTGGCTGATTGCCTTGAAGCTAAAAACTTGGAACAGAGCTCGCTAAAAGCAGCCGAATTACCAGCAGCAACGCAACGGTTCCAATACTGCGATATGGATGAGAAAGATGTATGTTGTAGCTAGATAGTGTATTACCCCAGCACTGTAAAACATTTCCTGTCTGTAAGTTACCGCCACCCGCAACGCGGGATAGTGTTGAAGTCGTGAACTTGGATTTATCACCTTCACCTCCAAAGTTGTATTTGGAGGAGGAATCAAGCGGCGCTTCTGATAAAGAAAATGAACACCTATTAGCCTATCCGCATACCTCCAGGTAAACAACGCATTTGTTTTTGCGGCAGTCCGATTCACCCAGACGTTTCTCAGCGTTCAGCTGTTAACGAAACATCCTGTGACAGCGCATTGCTGTTGCAAATGCATGGTTGGTTCACAGCGTCTCCGTAACACTTACTTTCAGCCAAATTGGGAAGCGTTAATCGCGAAGTGATAAAACTGTGCGAACGAAGGACAGCTGTAGAGTTGTCCCTGAACATGCTGGCTAGCCGAACAACCTCCTCGTGGTGCCAGCTGGGTGGTTCGGGTTTAACCCGTCCCAGCACATAGTTTGGCGGCAGTGTTCCAGAACGTGGTGGGTTTCGCCCGGCAAGCGTTCTCCCTATAAAAAGCCACCAATGTCTGCTTAACAACACTGGGACGTGGCGGTCGTGTCTCGCCACAAAATAAAGTCACTAACTTGTGGATATCCGGATAATTCTCTCCAACCCACGGACACCAATCTTCTACTCGCATATTGGTGACAATATCAAACATTGAAGGTTGGAGCTGCACAACTACAAGCACAAAATACACAGCTTCACACACATACACACACAATGACATACCTACATACCCCCTACACAAGCACAAACTGCTATGGCAAAAATATCGGAGTTTTGCATATTCTTAATCATGCATCGTTATGTCAAAATGATCATGCCTGTAAAGGCCTGCCTCACCTTGTTGAGAATAAAAGATGTATTTATTTATTTATTTACTTCAGGCGTCAAGTTCCAGCAAAGCGTGCCATTTCCATTACCAATGGACACAATAGCGCAACTGTCATTTTTAATTAACGCACTGGAGAACGATGAGTTCCTGAACAGCATGCTAAATCTCATGGAATTTTAATGCTTCACAGGTGCATTATTTATCCAACGTAAGCGGCCGGACTATTTCAGAAAGTGTGCTAAACGTCATGCTTACTTGCACGACTATCAACTTGGTCCAACAAGTGAACTGGCGGGGCGTGCCTGGGAAGTATAAGATAGCGAACACACCAATCGCGCGAGCGATTCTTGGTATGTTACTTTATAAACAACCATCACGTCCTTAACCGATTCCATTATGAGCAAAAGCATACCAAGATGCGCAGAGCCTGATATCGTCGACAAGTTGCGACGCTGGATACAAAGAATAAACGTGCGTGAATCCTGGATTCGAAAGGAAACGAAAAGGTTATCACTGCAAGATTCCGCTTTGTAAATTATGAAATCCATGTTGCATTATGTTTTTGCGAACCGTGTTGTGTTTATGGCATGCGAAGTGTACGATGGCATAGCTTTTATTGTTATTAGAAGGAAGGATACTGCGTCTAGGCTTTACCCGGTACGGCTGGAAATCCGAGAAATGTGAACTTGCAAAGGGAGGCGCCACGTTAATTTTTTTCGCGAGCGCCCGATGTGTGCCACAATATTTTGCAACTCAGGCGCCCAACTTGGGCTCGAACGATCACTCCTCGGGCGCCTATCGTACCTCCAACTGGCTTTCATAGGACACTGATGCTGAGTGGGTCCCTAATCACGTGATCTGGAAGCGAATTCCAGAGATCTATAACTCGGCGTGACAGACAAGTTTCCGTCCTACTCCTATTAGACCCTGATTTCAGCAGATTCAGTGGGTGACCGCGGAGATTAGGTAACGTAGCGGGCCTAAATAGCCCTGACAAATCCGGGCCCATCTTACCCGTCAAAATACCATAAGTGAGAATCAGGTCCACTCTTATCCTTCGGTAGTGCACGGAATACCTCCCAAAATGAGCAAGTGTTCAGGAGACGTCTGCCCCCGTAGACCCTGCAGTAATGGAGTGCCCACTCGTAACACCCTCTCCAAGTCCATTTTGTCGCGGTTAAGACATGGTGGACAAGGCTGGATACAATATTCCAGGTGGGGTCGGACGAATGACGAAAAAAGCTTCACAGACAAATTGGCCGTCAAGATTCCAAAGGAGCGGCGGGTAAACCACATCATACAAAACCCGACAAGCAACCTTCTTCCAACTGTCGGTAGAATGAGGTGCTGTTGGGCGTAAGACCCCTAAATCAACCCGCTGAGGGACAATAAGGAGTTCACTACCGCCGAAAACATATCGGGTGGGAGGATTAGCAGCTCCGATTCGGAGAACGGAGCAGTTGATCCTATCTATGGGCATCAATCATAAGGTAGACCATTCCAAGGGCCTATCCAAGGCAGGGTGCCTTGCCTCATGACCCCCCGGAATATGCACAATATTCCAGGTCTTAAGGTCGTCAGCAAACATTAGTGATGACACCCCTAGCTCTTCTGGCAAATCATTAACATTGATCGTGAACAACAATGCCCCAAATACCGAACCCTGCAGGACGCCACAATTCCCCGATGCTTGCACCGTTAGATACAAAGCGGTTAAGGTTTCATATGCCCATACACTCTTTTCAGCTTTGTCTGGAAGTGAGAAAGCCACAAACTTGTCCGTACGCTATCGCAAAAAGCGCACGGCGGCAGCTTCGTCAGCCTGTCGCCTAAACAGGATAAACCGATATTTTACGCTTGACAAGAAGGACAGTTGAAAAGGAACAGGAACAAGGAAAGCTACCGGAATTTAACAAACTGTGTAGCACGACTACAAAGAGGAGGAGTTCCATAATTCACTCATGTGTCCCCAGCTCTTACTACATTTGCCATGAAGATGCACCATACATCCGTGCCAAAATGCACGCACTGATATGTCTTAGGGTCACGGTTTCATTGTCAGGTAACGTTTCTTTGTGCTCCGGTTTGAAGGATGCCTCTTGACACAGCCAGGTTTAGCTTGCAGTTTTTAGCTACACGTGCAACTTGAAGGGACGATGCAAACGATGTCATTCTTTCTGCCATCATACGCTTAATTTTATTAGCGCAAGCCTCAAGTCGTCGCTGAAAATAAATATCAGAAGCGGTGGTATTACTCGGACTCAGTTGTCTATATCTCCCTTTAACAAGTTGGCGCTTTAACTATTTAGATGCTGTAGTTGTTAGGAGTAGGTTCAGCTGCGTACTCATAAACGTTTCGGTTTCCACGCCTATCAGTAGTTTCAACTGCATCCAAGGAAATGTTTTATCTGGTCACTAGTGATAAATGAAATGAAAAGCCGGAGAATAATTCAGCTAATTTTCTAGCTCTTGGTGATAACAACGTTTTTACTAACTTATGTTTAAAGGTGGAACCCAAAAGTCGTCTGTTAAGAGAGACCGAGTGACAATCATTCAGCAGCTTGGAATCTCTACCCTATTTATTGCGATGGTACTCAATTGAAAAGTTTTAATAAAGGTCTTCATATAGCAGAATGTATATTGTGTAAATACCGACGCACATCCTTCAGAATTGAAACTGGCTTGTTAGGTCGAAGAAACTTTGTTTATTTATTTGGAGCACGCGATGTCTAAAGCATGGCGAGTGACGCAGCAGCACTGCGAACAAATGGTTCAGCATACCAGTAAGAATTCTGGACAGGTTGTTTGTTAAGCCGATCTGTAAACATTCTGTTGGCATTCAACCACCTATCCTAAGGGAGTGTTGTACTTACTTTATTATGATGAGGGGCAGAGTGCGCTTAATACCCTGGTATGATGGGCTGGCGCTAATAATATATAGACCAAGGTTAATAGGCTGAGATGGACCAGATGAGGGGCAGAAGTGGTTCGTAGATTAAAAATGGGTTAACCAAAGGAGTGGACGCAAAACGTGAACAGCGTGGTGAGAAGCTAGTGCTAGTGAAATAAAGGAGGCTCTCCTCTTAGGATACGCTTAGCCTAGATCAAGCCGCAACGGCGACGACGGTAATCCAGAGAGAAATAATTTAATCACTGGAGACGGTGAGTATAAGCTAGGAACCTCATCCTTGGCACACATTAAGGTCCACGGCGTTGGATCTTCTCAATCATATGGCATGCGGCATTCGTGAAAAGCTCGACAGCTGGCAAGCCGTACTAGAGAATCGGGCGCACATGTAAGGCAAACAGGAATCTGAAGAGTTCTAGAGTAAGACGGGAAAAGGCTCTTCGTAAAGCATGAAACATCCTGTAAGCAGCGGCGACTCTTTTCCGGGTGTCCTCAGCTATTTTAAGGTAAGGATACACAATTACTCCGAGGTCCCTTTTCTGAGCAACATTTCTAAGCAGGTACACCCGAATAGTTCACGAGCGTTAATAGTGAGTACGAAATATTTATCCCGGTTGATGGGTAAATGCCATTTTACCGACAAGTCGTGGAGCCTGTTGAGATTTGCATGGAGCCGCTCCGCATCCTCGAGACTGGATATCTCAATCCAAATTTTAAGTCATCAGCATAAATCAAACATTCCGTCTGCAGCTCGGACGGGAGGTCGTTAATAAAGATATTGAAGAGGACAGGACCAAGGACAGAACCCTGTGTGACACCACTGGTCATAGGAAAAGGGTCAGAAAGCGTATCACTCACCATTACCTGCGCAGAGCAACCGTACAAGAAGTCGGAGATACAGGAGAGAAAATTTCCAGCAACGCTAATTCCGCGGAGTTTGAAAAGAAGCCGCTCATGCGGAACCTTGTAAAATGCCTTGCTAAAATCAACGAAGACAACATCCAATCGTTTGCCAACATCTAGTTATCTCACCCATTTCTCCCTCGCTACAAGCAAGTTTGGGATGCATGAGCGAGCACTTCGAAATCCATGCTGGGCAGGAGAGATGAAATCTAACCTTACGAGATGGAGACATAGCGCGCGTTTTATTGTCCGTTCCATAATTTTGCAGACAGCAGATGTCAAACAAATAGGACGATGATTCGCTGGATCTTGTCGGCTTCCTCCTTTATAATTAGGCTTGATGATGCCCAATTTCCAGGCAGCCGGAAGACGTCCATTATCAAAAGACAGACGGAATATCTGACAGATAGGTGCGGTGACGTACTCGGCTACAGTTTTAAAAAACAATGGATGTAGGCCATCAAGGCCAGGCGAAGAATACGGGTTTAAATTAAGAAACGGTTTCAGTACAAAATCAGCGTTAATATCCAAGTGCTCTAGCAAAGAAGGAAGCAATGACAAGAAGCTGCCAGATGGAGACGTTTCTGTTGAATGCACAGAGAATATTGCTTAACTAAAAGATTGGATTTTTGTGTTTTCGTAAACTAAAGCAGCATGCTCACGGGAACACAAGGCAGGGATGCCGCTGCCGGCTCTGGTACTATGCTTGCTGTATGAGAAAAGCGCTTTAGATGTGGTCCTGCGAAGAGTAGCTAAAGACAGTTCGTACAGTTAACGTTTATCCCGTTTCGGTAAAGTACAAACATTCCTGTTTGTTTTATAGAGAGACTAATCGAGGTCAGATCGGGTTAGCCTAAAGCGGTTCCACAGTTTACGCCTTTTGTTCATAAGGGATCTAAGTTGTCGGTCTATCCAGGGTGGGCCTTTAGGAAGCGGTCATCTCTTGGAGATAGGGACGATCTGTTCGATGAGCAACGTCAACTTGGATTTTTCTGACAGCTGCTAGACATCTTATATTTAATGACTCAGGTGTGGCGCATCCACTGTTCTTTTATCCTTCCCTGCTTTGCTTGTACCCTGTCCTCACTTTCTGCCTTAATGCCATTTCAATGCTTTCATGCGCTTATTTGCTTGTGCCACTTAGCCAGCTATCATCGCAACTGGCTTGCTTGTTGTCGAGCCGTTGCCTTCGTCTTTTATTTTTTGTCTGTCTTTGTGTTTCTTCACTCCTCTTCGGCAATGGAGGATTAAAAGCCTTATTTACGACGGATTCACCCGTGATATTTTTTAACTTTACCCAGGCTAAGGCTCTTTTGTACTGCCTTTCCAAGCCCTCTCAGCATGAGTCTATAATTATCTGCTTGGTTACTCTGTTCTTAATTGCGCCTCAGCCTGTTCTATGAATCTATGCATGATGCCTTGGATAAACTTGGTATGATCTGCTTCTCTCACCTTCTGACTGCTCTGAGGCTACTGAGGTCTAAGCACTGCCTTACCCTTAGCTACACTACACCAATCCTCTACCTTTCTATTGTCTAGTTCTCCTCAGAAAGTGTTGCAGACTTTGAGTTTCAACGTTCTGTTTGCGTCCTTTTTTCTCACTTCTACCTTGATGCGTTAACTTGCCGGTTTTTCATTTCGCTTTGCTGTAGACACCAACCACTTGGAAACGTAAGTTCAGAGAAACTATTACAAATAAAGGATTGGATCAGCCGGGGCCTGCCTATCAAGACGCCTCCAAAGCAACTGATTAGCACAACATACCTGAATCAATCAGTATCTAGCTAACCTGTAGTCCCGCCTGTCAAGCTTCATCTCACGCGCCTACAGCGTGGCAACACTCTCAGGCTGCTCAAGCGATAACGAAAATATGACCATCGTGGTACCAGCTAGATGGTTCGCGTCTACTTTGTTCTAACAACTCTTTAGCGACAGTGTTCCATGACGTGGTGGGTTCTCGCCTGGCAAGGATTCTCGTTATAAAATCCACTGACGTCTGTTTGACAGCACTGCGTAGAGGAGGATGTGGCTGGCCTCTAACTAATTCACAGCCTCATGCTTACCCAACCAACCACTTTCCCACCACGGTTGTCACTCTACCCTTCTCCCACTATCCAAGCGGTCAATCGCAGTGGCATTGACACATATTCAGACTGATATAACAGATAGACACATGTACACCCACCTACCGGTATGAACTCACCGTTCCAAGGTTCACGTCTAACTTGCACAATCTTCTATACCTTACCCGATATTTTGTTTTACCTTTGACCTGATCATGCCTACATAGCCGTGGCTGACATTGCACGAGAGTAAAATGTTGTATAGGCATGTGTTTATTTATTTTCCCTTATTCTTAACACGCTTCTACAGATTGGGCTTCATGCTTCAATCACCGCGTCCGCTCGGTGCACACAAACGCAGCGGACCAGTTATACACCCATGCATACCCTTCGCTACTAATCTCTTTAACCCCTATTTTTAGTTCTCGTACTATAGGAACTGATTCGTCCAAGCAGTTGTGCCTATGTCTGCCGTAGCGTGCCTTGATACACTAGAGGATAAACTTCATTCATCCTTCGGACCATATAAACCCACAAAATTGACTTAAGCTGTTACCGCTCTTGACCTGCTCCTTATGCCCATAGGTCCAACTTTGCGTCATTCTGGTTATCCTTAACTTAGTCTCGGTTTTGGAGGTGAGCTCCCAAGTGTCTTTGCCTGGAGCATCCAAAGCTCCGCGACGTTGTTAAGATGGCTTTGGGCATCCTTTTACATACAGGAATGTGTTTCCGTCATTAGCGACGGTCCGAAACACTAGTGGCTAGGATGGGTGATCGTGCCGACCGTTGGATGATGAGTTTCTAGCCGTGTTTGTGGTATTATCGGTGAGTTTCTTGGATTTGGGTTCAGTGGCGTCGTGGTTAATACTCTAACTACTCAGTTTGCACAATGTTGGAGAGTGGCTGCAGGAGTGCATAGGAAGACCCGCAACGCCTACAGACCTGCATCCATTGTGAATTTCGGGGAAGATCAAGGCTCCGCTTGTCTGCTATGTGGTGCTTTAAGTTGGACGACCATTTCTCTTGCCGCTATGAAACAGAGCTCTGGTGACAGGCTGTGACTATTAAATGCTGTTATTCTAACAAGTTACCAGCCATCTGTATAGTTTGTAGCGCAACCCTACTTTTCCTTGGGCCGCACCCCTTATCGCTTTTTGATCATATCAGCCCTGACAGCTGAGTAGCTACCACGTCCTTCAAGAGCAGCGTCTAACGCATATACTGCCTTTGCCACTGTTTCTGGCCTTCGCTTTGCATGCATCGTGCTCAGGAGGCTGCGTAAAGCTGTGGACATATGCGGTTCTGACTGTTGTGTTAAGACGGAACTCCTTTAAGCGCTGCCTTACTTGCTTGCGCTGGCTCCATGGAACGTCAGGAAAGACGCGGACCTAACGCAACTAGTTCTGGAGTCGCGCCGCCGAAAGCAACGTTGCTTCCACCACCTGAAAAAATTTTGCATATCCGAAGAAGCCTAGCTTCGTCACTATGCTTGGAATTTGGGTGGCGGGTAATCATCGTCAACCAGGTGGGTTTAATCAAAATACTTAGAAGGTTACATATGATATCCATTGGTTCGAGTCAATTACCTATTTTCCATTCAAGTAATTCAAGGCTGACTCTGAAACGTTGGTACATTTTATAGCTAAGGCTTGCGGTTGTTTCTGAGTGTCTTGCTTTGGGGTAAAACCAGTAGTCGAGAGACTAAGCAATTAGCTATGCATCCGTGCAGTATTCCCTTTTTACGTTAGTTATGGGTGTGGTTATAGTAACGTCAGCGGCTGCGTTTTGTGCACTTGAAGCAACAACTGTCCAGCTGCCACTATTATTTGCATCTTTCCTGGGTTTCGGAATGTTTTAATGGAAACGAGTGGGTTTGGGGTAAATTGTTGTAAATTGGCCTGGGGTGAAGTGTTCGGGAATGCTTAGGCAGTTTGGGTAACTATGACAGAATAGCATCCGACGTTGTTCAGATTGTTTGCAGTGGGTTACGGTGGAGTTGCCTGTGTCAGACATCCTGCTATGCTTGTTCCTACCAAAGCTAGTTTGGTGCCTAGCAGCTTCTGAACGACATCCGCGAGCCAAACATACCCCTGGGACATCGCAATTAGCGTTTTAACTAGTAGCACCGTCCTACGCTTTGCTCAGAGCAAAAAGGAGCATGGCCTGTTGCTCAGCTTACACTGGCTTGGTTTGAATTCCCAGTCTTCGCATGAAAATAGATTGAGCGATGTCCACAGAGACCGGTTATCTTGACCGGCTTACTGTCGGCTGCACAGACGCCTTTATGCATCACGGATTGCTTGGCAGCGCTCATCAGTGCACGTGAACATGTGATAGTTAGTTATTCTCAGGAACCTGGATTGAATTATTAGGGCGTCAACGTCAATGCGTCGCGGCAGCTGGCTGTCACAGCGCTCTTTTCTCACTACTGCTGTCTCGCATACATTGCCCGATTCATCGGCTTGCACATATGCGCACGAAGACGCGGCGTGTATTTATTGCGTCGAGTTAGGCGACCAAACGCACGAGATGTTTGCAAGCATTACTATATGTTTTGAACGCGATGTTTAGTAGGTGAACAAAGCGAAAGGTTTCGTAACGTTGTTATGCTGCGGCATGGAGGGTTGGTTACAAGGTCTGTTGAGAGGACACAGCTTCTTCTACCCAACGAGACAAAAATTATTCTTGAAGAGCTCAAGAGTGGGCTGATTGCAAAAGCAGTACACGACGACAGAGGTTTCCCGATTGAGAACAGGAGTAACAGTATGATATATGAAACGTAAATCCAAGAGCTTGAAGGCTTTATTTAGCGCTCGTAGAACTGTTTCGAAAGAGCGCGCTTACAAGCATGAGTGGAGAATTGGAATCGCTGCAGAAAGTAAAGCCTGCGTCGGGTTAAAGTGCGGCCGTACGACAGTCATGCGATGGCTGGAGTGTCAGGTGATAAGAGCGAATCGGAGAGCCGTGTGTGGCACTTCTGTGCCGGCAGAGACGGTGACGATGCGCAATGTAGGTAGGCAGTCAAAGTTGAGTGGGGCAGGAAATAGAGGAAACATCGATGTGGCCACCTGTGTGGCTAAAGAAATGAAGCAGGATAATTAAGGACTAGGAAGCAGGGTGTGTGTTAGGCGAGCATTGGTACGTAGCAGCAGGCGCTAATAGAGAAGAGACATTATTTAGGTCGTCGTGGGCTAGTAAAACCTTGGAGGACGGCCTGGCCCACCAAGTATTTCTTCAGTTTCGACGCCGTAGGGAGAAACAGTGAGAGTGCGCTAGACTGCTTTTACATTGTTTACCTCAGCAGCTGCACCAGACCTCACAACTTGGTCACGCAATAGACTGGTCTGCGACGGACAGTCCTCACGCACATAGAAGCACGGCTTACACGGTCTTTTCTGAAGGAGGGCTAGGTAGCATAATGGAGGTTCCCTGGTTCGCCTGTGTAAAGACCAGAATAATAGCAAAACGTCTTTGCGCATTTAAGCGGCCGATGCGAATTGTTCTTGGATTCCCTTACTTAAGTCGAGCTTTGCCGTTTTCCTTGCTGCAGGCTTTGATTTCCAAGCGCAATGGAGTTGTTTGCTGGGTATTTTTCGTTCCCATAGCTAGCAGCGTTTAAGACTTTCATTTATAAAGGTACGCAAGCAGGGAACCTTCTGCTATATTAATAAAGTTTCCCTGCAAACCGACCAGGCTTGTAGAATTGCCATCCGGTGTTTTGCTAAAACAACTAAGCCCTATGTTACATAGCTGCTCTGATGGCCCCTGCCAACAACCGAACCAGATCTCCGAAATACATAATAGCCAAATGCTTTATTCCTGACGGTGCGAGATAAGCCTTCAAATGCATGTGCATTGTAATACCAACTCGTAACATCAGTAATGGTACTTAAAGGTTACAATGTAACCAGTACTTACTGGATGTATAAACCCGTATGCATATGGGTTGTGTATACGGTTGTATATATAGGTCACGGCGTTGCGTGTGACTGTTACCATTACAGTGACGTTGTGAGTTTGTTCTGCTTATTTGCTAATCCGGGAAGGGATCAGCAAAAATTTGATATGGTTGAGTGCCGCCGAATATGTAAGGTCCTCAGGTGCGGCAGGAGATAGTGAGCTTATTTAGGGACGATCATCCGCCGCGTCGCAGAGCTGTTAAGCAGAAATTTGTGACCATTATAGGTAGAATGCTTGCTAAGCGGACACCAATCCCGTCCTAAAACATTGGCGCCTAAATATTAATTAGGCCAGAATTAACCCGAACTATGCATCTGGCATCACGTTGTGGGTGTCCAGCTAGCCAGCAAGCTTTAAAGTGCAAAGCGATGCACCAAATTATGTTCAAACGTCTTGAGGATAATACACAACACGGTCTGATAAACCTCAACCACCGGACTAAGTTTTAATGGCATACCATTGCAATCTTTAGTAAACTACGCGTTATAAATCCTTATGGTGAATATTTCGGACGATTATTTTCTTCTTATTAGAGATATACCTTCAGTATTTGTTAGCAGTGGTGGCTTAACGCTGTGGATTTATTATATTTGCTAAAACTAATAGAGCTCGCCGGATGCGTCCGAGAAATTATTAAATATTTAAGCACATATATGCTAACTGAATCCTCATTTGTCGTGAATTTCCATATAAACCTAGTTGCTGTTGACCCCAGAGGGTTTTTGCTACCACAGAGACATACACATTTGAAGCTTGGCTCAACAGCGGTTTGGTTGACTTATACCCTCTGATAACTGCTTGCCGATTCCTTTTGCTTATTGGTTATATGAGAAAAGTTCCTGGGAATTTGCATCTAAACAACTTGTTAGCGGGAATCGTGCATTACTGCGTACAGATCTTGCCTAAGTATGAAACCGTAGAAGTGTACACTTAAGAAACCCTATATGGCCCCGGCATTCTGCTGGAATCGCTGCAACTCAAAAGCAGTGCTTGGCATCGCTGGGTAGATCACCATATTTATAATTTATAACGCAGCGTTATTTTCCTTTTTAATTTTATTTTTCTGCAGTTTTAACGACTTAAAAGTGTGTATTCATAGACTGCCAGCTTATAGCCATTGTTTGCAAAATACTGCACACATCTCAATGGTTTTGCACTTAACGTGTTCAGCAACGAATGCTTGCCTCGAGCATGGTATTTGTTGTTTACTGCTCGAAGCCGCTTTGCCTTAAAACGAGTTTCTCCTTTTACTTGTGTAAACGTTGGCGCAACTTTAGAGGTTGGCTCGAGGTCTTATTTTCATGCGTAATTGTCGGTACCGCTTACGTTGCTTATATTTTTCCATTTAATAAGCCTCTTTATTAGACCTCTTTTTCATCTTATTTACTTTTGAGTTATTTTGAATAGTAAACATTTTAATCTTTCTTATTAACTCTGGTGCTATATTTTGCTTATTTTCTTGAACCTGTAAGTACCCGAGAAAAGGTAACGCAATAATTTTGTCTGAAAGACTTTAACTGAATTTCATTCAGAACTGTTCGCTACGGCGCGTTAAGTAAACTACTTGAATACGGTGCTTAGGGTTTACGTTGCTGTCATCAGCGTGCACCAATAGCGCTTGAGGAAGTACAATTACGAACAATCGTGGGGGCGGGTTCGTTGACTGGACAAATCTTTACCATAACCGTTACATTTTAGTATCGTAAAAGACATAATACAACTCATCGCTGTAATGTTCGGTACGGTACTCACACACCAGCGCAGTTAATCTAAACTTCCTAGTAGTCCATCCAGAGCATGCCCTCAAGCAACACAGCGACCTTATCCTTTACGAGCACATGTTCTAACCCGCTTAGAAATCTACGCTTCGTTTACTCATTTATTTATGACTCTTGACGAAAGCCCAATTTTGGGTTAAACGGCTTAATTCAATTATTTCTAGCTCTCATCTATAAATACTTCCGGTTAAGCTCAAAGCACGGTCTTTGACGGTTGTATGCATGGCGGAATGCTAAGCTGTACGCAAAAAGGCCTAGGGCCTAACACAAGTCCAAAACCCAGGACGAAAGCTGCTGCATGCAGGTAAAACTTCCAACGTATAGTACCTTCGGATTCGGTGGGGGGCTAGACGGTGAAAGTCCCATACTTGGCTATCCAGCGCACGCGTGAGCGTAATGGGTACAGAAGAGCCACGTTTTCCTGCGGGAGAAAAATATATGTATAGCTGGGGCAATTTGTATGTAGCAACGACCATGTGTAAGTTGAGTTGAAGGTATTAAAAGTCTGGGAGTGGATGGGTTAGATGCATCAACTACAGCAGCAGAACATTTATCGCAAATCATTGACAACCATGATAATGTCGAACCTTCTGGCGCTTGGTCAAGCCTTAATGGTGCTTTATCAAACTTTTCTAAGCTCAACCTCGCCGGCAGCTTCACGTTGCTAGCTCATATTAGACAGGCCGTACAGTGTGCGAAAATTTCGAGGACAGAACAATGCAGGTTGCCACCAGTCATGAGAACTAAGGAGGAAATAGGTTCGTACACATTTGCTCGCTTGATGCGGTTGCCACGGAACTGGGCAATCCAAGCAAGATAGTTGCCATCGATACTGATTCCTTTCAGTTTAAACAAAACGCTCGCTTGCGGATCCTGGTCAAAACTGCTAAGCTCCCTACACAAAACCTTAGACGTTTATAGTAAGCTAAGAACTTTGCTACTTTTACCTTAGCAACGAGCAACCTCGAGGCAAGTGGGCACCGTTTCAACACCCATGCGGAGTGCAGAAAGTAAAATTCCAACCCTCGAGCTAACTAGGGTGCTATAGGACATAAAACAAAAATTCTGTAACCTACTGACGATAAAGTGACTGAAAAATGATGGGCTGGACCTTTAAAATGCCTTCCTTCTTGGATGGTGTTGCGACTGCCACTCTCCAAGCTGAAGTGAAACGGCCAGCTTCAAAGCAGCGACGAAAATATTGCCAGATAGGTAAAGCAACATGTTTAGACACAGTCCCGCGAACAAGTGTGCGTCATCCGTGCCGGTTTATAAAAACTAAATAAATAAATAAACAGGTATACTTCTAGACCGGCTAGAGGCTGCACCCTTAAGGATCAGCTCAATCTATACATTTATCCGATGTTCTTGCATGGAAGTGTGCAAAATACCAGTATATGTTCCTAGTTGGCAATTAGAAATAAATTGGCATTGTTTTGTGTACAGCTGCTGGGGTCGCATTTTCCCAACTTGAAATTGCTTTGGTTCCAGCGGGCGATATTGAGCTCCTTGTTCTTCTGTCGTGAAAGCTGCGCCGAGGTGTGGTTGTGCCTACTTTCTTCGGAACAGGAGCCAATTCGCCAAACATTCACTTTAAATTCATTGGACTTTTGGTGGCCCGGTCAGCCGCCGCAATTGTTGGTATGCACCTGGAAGAACCGAGAGTGGTAGAATTATAAGGCATACGAAAAGTTAAAAAATAATTTCCAGAAATGCAGATGAAAATAAAAAGAATTTCTTAAGAGATACATTATGGCAGCGTGCTTCGCTAGAAAAATACAAATTAACAAAAGATTCAGCCAAAATTTTCTTGCGCTGATATTGCTCTCCGGCGCGAAATTTCAACGTGAGTAAATATCAGGACTGAGGAACAGTTTTGGCCCAAGACGGACGTAACAACCCACAAGGACGTACATGGAGCATGGTAGAAATCCGAAAGGACCGAACTACAATCACCACAACCCTTGTCCAGTATGGAGAACTAGACATATCCTAATACTCCCATACATTATACATCTGAAAAATCTGAACAGCGGAAAAGTTGAACTTTTGCTCACTTGGACCTACAACAAGAAGAATAATCGCGATGTCCGTCTCCTCCATCGACCTCAAAAATCAAGGCGACCCCGATCAAATTACCTAACCACCTAACAGAGGAAATTAGAAGCCATTACTCTGCGAAAAACCGAAGGTAAAACCAGTCGTCAAGCGGCTTTGCCAGTTCAACATTAATGTTCAAAATGCTTTACGGCAGTGATGCAGGACGTGGTGGGTTTTCGCGTGGCAAGCGTTCTCCCTATAAAATGCCACAAGTGTCTGTTTAACAACACTGCGACGTGGCGAATGTGACTCGCACTGAATAAAGTCACTGTCCACAACTACATACTGGCAAGTCGGCTAGACTCACATATCAACTCTTCCCGACACTGTTTAACTACACACGATTGAACCCGATGTATCGCCGTGATACACATCTGTTTTTAAACCTTGATCACACCTGAGTTGGTGTGTCTCTATGAAACTGAGAATAAACTATTTGTTTATTTATTTATTTATAAGCTTTAGAAACACTTAGAGACTTAAAATATACTAAAGTCTATATTTCTTGTGCTTTATGTTGCTCAGTATCTACTGAAAATTGTATGCTGAGGTCTTCTAACTGTGGGATAATAATAAGCTCTCCTGACTTCTCATGCAGACATACTGTTCCTTACTGAATTTATAACGCTTTCGCACAAAATTATAGCTTATTTTAGTATATTTGCATGTATGCTTGCAAAGTGCACTTCTCGGCTACCTACGCAGTCCCTAGTTGTTGCAGGGTATTACGAGCTAATTAGAGCATTCCTAGCTAGCTTTGCTTATTTAGAACATATAACGCTTCGCTACATTTCACATTTTATTTTATTTTCCGCTATTAGCTTGCAAATCAGATAGCCATTTTTAGCGAAAAAATAGTGGCCTTATTCGTAGACCAGCATTCGAATGCGAATAAAGCGCAAACTACTGCATGTATTGCATTGTTTTAGTTTCAACGTAAGCAGCGGTTGAAACTTGTCCTGAGCAGCCTATCCTTGTGCTACTTTACACAGTATTCTAAGGTTAAATAATTAAATAAATATTTTTATGCTCGACAAAGCGATACACTCCTTTTGGGCATGATCAGCATATGACATTATTGTACATGATAACAGAATAAGCAGCACCAACAGTGGAAGTAGTGCAGTTGGAGACAGTAGTGTGAGCCCTTAGGGCACAAAGGTTGTATGAAATCTATGTACACAGCATGCAAGAGGTAGAGATGGTAATCAGATCATTTATAATTAAATAAATAAATAAATAGTTTATTCTCAGTTTCATAGAGACACACCAACTCAGGCGTGATCAAGGTTTAAAAACAGATGTGTGTCACGACGATGCATCGGGTTCAATCGTGTGTAGTTAAACAGTGTCGGGAAGAGTTGATATGTGAGTCTAGCCGACTTGCCAGTATGTAGTTGTGGGCAGTGACTTTATTCAGTGCGAGTCACATTCGCCACGTCGCAGTGTTGTTAAACAGACACTTGTGGCATTTTATAGGGAGAACGCTTGCCACGCGAAAACCCACCACATCCTGCATCACTGCCGTAAAGCATTTTGAACATTAATGTTGAACTGGCAAAGCCGCTTGACGACTGGTTTTACCTTCGGTTTTTCGCAGAGTAATGGCTTCTAATTTCCTCTGTTAGGTGGTTAGGTAATTTGATCGGGGTCGCCTTGATTTTTGAGGTCGATGGAGGAGACGGACATCGCGATTATTCTTCTTGTTGTAGGTCCAAGTGAGCAAAAGTTCAACTTTTCCGCTGTTCAGATTTTTCAGATGTATAATGTATGGGAGTATTAGGATATGTCTAGTTCTCCATACTGGACAAGGGTTGTGGTGATTGTAGTTCGGTCCTTTCGGATTTCTACCATGCTCCGTGTAAGCCCTTGTGGGTTGTTACGTCCGTCTTGGGTCAAAACTGTTCCTCAGTCCAATCCCAGACCTCCAAGTATTCCCGGACCTCGGAGAAAAGGGAAAGTGAGGGACAACCGAGAGAAGACCGCAAGAACAGGTATGGCGTTGAACATTGTTAATGTCTTGTGTGACAACATTTGGGCTTCAGACAAAAGCATGTACACGGTGCAACAATAATTATGTTGAAAATGTCTTTTGAATATCCTGTAGAATCCTTAGCCGTATGGGTGGATTGCTAACGTCTGCGTAGAGACAAGGGCGTTGTACCAGTAAGTAAAGTACGAAGTATCGGTTTAGTATGAGCCAATAGTTGTGTGGGGAGATAACAATGAGAGTTAGAATGTTGGTAGTGATTGTGATGTGCACTAACAGCACGCAGCTAAAGTAATCCGTGAGGGAGAGCAGAATAAGGGAAAATACATAGATTGCAGCGAGATAGATCTAAAGATCAATTGTTGGCAGGGCAGCGGAAAGATTGGATGCAGATATTCTAAAGGAATAAAGGTTATTGAGATACGGAGTGGCTCCTAACAAGCACTGGATCATCGCATATGAATTGGGCCTATGGCCACTAGTTACTTCTGAACAGAGATGCCGAATTTACAACGACCGACAGATGGTGGCCCTAGGAGAGACTCAGTAAACAGATACAGCCATTCCAATCAGAGGCTTGGTCACTAATATATGCCTATAGGGTCGCTGAGTGTATCAACAAGCCAATGAAGGTGAGTGATGGGCATTACAGCGGAATGTATGATGGAGAGACAAGGAGTGCATCCAAGCAAGCTGAAGATCTGCGCACAAGGGACATGGGGCATACGGCGAATTGCTCTAGTAAGGAGGAAGACAAGAAGAGCGGCAAATGGTGGCGCTAGGATAGAGAGTATCAGTGGCTAGCCAAGGCGTTCGGGTTAAACTTACTGAGAACCAGTGGATACCTACAGCGACAGAAGAAGTCAACAAACCAGCGAAGGTGTGATGCAAACAATTCAAGAGAGTAAGTGTTAGAGAGATAAGGAGTGACTCCTGGCGCAATGACCAATGTAACCAACAATGACTCGTTGCAGCTGAAAGTGATGACAGGTAATAGGACGAACTGATAATGGCACTAAGGGAGAGAGTATCAACGGCTGGTAATGGCATTGCGGTGCAACCTTAAAGTTGCTTGTGGATACCTAAAAGTGTCTCAGAATAAGTCAACAGGCTGCAAATGTATGTGACGCACGCAGTCCCAGAGAGGAGTAGAAAAGTGGCTATTGGAAAGCTCCGGATATGCGCAGGGATAGTTGGAACATAATAAGGAAGGCTGCTGCCAAACAGATGCGCCCAAGGTAATACGAAGAGCAGATAATGGTACTGAGGGAGAGAGAATATCGTCGGCTAGCAATGGCATTGGGTTGAAGCCTTTTACTTGCTAGTGGATACCAAATGTGTCCCAGAATAAGTTAGCAGACAGCAAATGTGTGTGAATCAGGCAGTCTCAAAGGATGAAGGTTGGAGATAGAAGAGAGTGACTCCGAGCAATCTCCGGAGATGCTTGGAGCCTACGACCACAAGTTGCTACTAAATAGAGATGTTGAGGTTGATTTGATCGACAGATTATGGCGCTATGAAAATATCTCGGCTGTCCAATATAACCATCCTATGAAGCAGCTTGGTCACTAGTGGATTCCTACAGTGTCAGCAGAATACATCAGCAAGCCAACCAAGGTAAGTGATACAGGCATTCTAAAAGATTACAGGATGGAGAATCACGGAATATCTCCTAGTAGCGCTGGGTATGCGCAAAGATGTATGGAGCCTACAAAGAATCACTGCAGAAAACGTGATGAATATAAGAGGAACGAAGGATAATAGTGCAAAAAGGGAACATCCGTGGACAGCAGCTGAATTCGCATTGAGCCTTCTAGTTCTTAATGGATACTTACGGTGGCAGGAGGGTCAACAGACATGCGTAGGTATGTGATGCAAACCATTCAAGGGAGTAAGTGCTGGAGCGATAATGAGTGACTCTTAGCTCAAACAGGAATGCTAATCCAAAAGATTCGCTTCAGCTGAAAAGTGATGACATAGGTAATACGAAGAACTGATAACGGTACCAAGGGAGTAAGAGAGTACCGTCGGCTAACAATGGCATTGGGTTGAAGCCTTCTAGTTGCTTGTGGATACCTAATGTGTCCCAGAGTAAATCAACTGAAAGCAGATTTATTTGACGCAGACAGTCCTGAAGGATGGAGTTTGGGGACAAAAGAGTGGCTTGGAGCGTACGACCACTAGCTGTTTCTAAACAGAGACTGAATTTAAGACGATCGACAGATAGTGGCACTAAAACAAGCTATCAGTGGCCAGACGTGGCCATTCTAATTAGACGCTTGGTCATTAGCGTATATCTTCAGTGTGACAGAATGCACCAGCATGTCTGCGAGCGTAAGTTTTACACGCATTCCGTAACGGGAGAGGAAATCCAGAGCCAAACAAGCAGTAGAAGTAGTAGGAATATGTAGTAAATGGAAGCGCGATTAAAGGAGAATAATCATTGTGGTTGTGAGTCACAGGGCAACAAGTATATTAGAGAAGGTGTCAGCTTGCAGATTGAGATATACTTGGGCAACATCTACTGGTAGTTATGGTCTTACGCACGCCGGCTTCACCATCTAAGTAATAGCCAGTTAAGTTGATGCGATTAACTAGAGGCGGATGTCTCAAGCTAGCCAGGTGTGGGAGGTTTGAGGGATTGTATAGGCATTCGGTATCCAATGGCTGGTGCCTAGATGATGAAAGACTGTAGGGGTTGCTGAAGGAAGCAGGCAGGTAGGAATAATAGGAGTCGGGAAGGGGATAGTGTGGGCAGGTAAGAAGTGGCGATTATATGTGGTCTGGTCCAGTTTCAAAAAGCTCGTCCTCGGGTCGGTTGATATTCAGTAGTTTGGAAACTTGTGTGACAGAGAGGTATTTGCTAATAGAGAGGCGGAATTGGTTTCTATTCATAGATCCCCTTATTGTGAGAGCTAACCTATTCTATACGTGTGCGTATCTGTAGAGGTAGAAGTTGGAACGAATACTATTGCGCGTTCTTAGCAAGATAATGGAATGGGGTCTATCACCTAGGGGGTACGAAGTGATATGTGAGTCTGGGACAGGGGTTAGTGGGCTCCCAATGGGATTGTTGATGAGCGAGTATAAGAAAGCGAGGTTGGTTTTCAGTCGGCGCAGCCATAACGGGTCGAGCTTACGTGTGTTGCATCGATCACGGTGGCTGATACTTGCGTGCCCCAGGAGGCGTTTTGTGCCGGAACGTTGAACCTTTTCGAGGGCTATTCTGTCGCATTTTCTAAAGTTGGTGAATACAATAGAGCAGTACTCGAGCAGAGGGCTGGCCCATGTTTTGTAGAACACCGTTCTAGCTGCTTTTATTGTCATGGTTTTGAGAATGTATCCGATGAGAGAGCGTGCTTTAGCTGCGGAATAGACTACTTGTTCCGCGAAGTTCAGCGAACAGGATTAGTGCACGCCTAAGTCGCCAACTGTTAGGCAGTTCCCTAATGGCGTGCCTTGTAGCATTAAGGTATTGGGTGGCATGGTGCATCAGTATGTAAGGACATTGCGTTTTTCTGGTGTGAATGCCAACTTCCATGTGTAGCACCATGCAGGTAGTGCTCTTAAGTCGGATTGTAAATGGGAGAGGGCGGTGTGGAAGTTTGACAGATGAAATGGTAAGACAATTTTTATGTTTGAAAACCTGGAACACGTCCTTAATATAGAGCAGGAAAAGTAGAGGGCCTAAAACACTTCCGTGAATTACGCCACTTTTGACTGGTTTTGGAAGTGACATAAAGCCCCATCCATTACTGACTGTGAGCGAGCTGTATGATATGATGAGAACCAAGTGTGCAGTTTGCTAGGGATACCGTGTGATTTCAGCTTCATTAAGAGCTCGGTATGTGGTACTCTGTCAAAGGCTTTTGTCATGTCGAGGAAGATGATGACTAGTGCTTGCAGGTTTACAAATTGTTGAGTTACCTGGTTGAGGTGCTCAAATTGGCAGGTCTGACAGGATTTAGACGGCAGAAATCCATGTTGTTGTCGATTAACAAGGTTACGGATAAGCAGGAAGGTAAGTGTGGTTTCGTTGACTATTCGTTCCACTACTCTTAAAACTATAGGCTTGTGGCTGGTGGGGCGAAAGTTCTCTATGTTCTGCTGACTGCCCTTTTTGTGCCTGGGGATGACGGTGGCATGTTTTCTTGTGGTTGGATAAATCCCCTTTGTCATGGAAAGCGTGAATAGGTTGAGAAGTAGAACTGGAATGTCCTGGCCACCGAGTATCAGCGGCGCAGATGGGAGACCATCGGGACCACGGTGTGATGACCATTTGTCTCTGCTGATTACTCGAGTGGTAGAACGTAGGTCCTACTTAATAGTGTCGAGTGAGCCTTTGGTGCGCCTAGCTGGCATGGCAGGTGAGGTTCCATTAGCGTCTGTGAACGAATTGTAGAAGTATTCATTGAGGATCTCACATATTTTTGATGGATCCCTAATAACGGATGTGCCAGAAAGTCTGAGTGCGGCAACAGGCGTAGCTTTTTGATTGCTTCTTTGTCAAAGTAGTTGACAGAGTGACTTGGTTTTATTGTTATATTTAAGGGCAGAAAATCTTCTTCAGCAATCTTGGCTGATTCCAGCGCAGTTTGCCAGTTGGCTAGGATTTCTTTCTTGCGAACAAGGATGTGGAATTCTTTAGTTTTGGAATATCTACGGCGCATCTCTTTGAGCTTCCTAAGTACACTGCAGGCTTTCGCTGATTTCGCTGTCGTCTTTAAGCGGCTTCTGCAAGTGAGTGGGGCCATCACATCTAGGCAGCTGAAGAGATTTATATATAGGACGTGTGCAGCTGCGTCTACACCAGTAGCTCAAAAGAAGTTGTCCCGGTCCGCAGATCGCACTAATATCTCAAAGCTGTCCCAGTTAATGTAGTTGAACATTCGAAGCTGTTTGACTTAAGGAGTTGTGGCACAGTGTGGAGCAGAAATTGTAAATATGCGTTTGACCACCTTGTGGTCGCAGCCATGTATATTATCTAATATACCAGCAACTGCATCAGAGACACCTTGCGTAAAAACAAAAGTCCAGGGTGTTAGAAAGCCTAGTGTGATCGTGAACTTGTTGGGTCCAGTTATTTGCGTGGACGGTGTAGACGAAACTTCTGTATCTGAGTGGGGCAACCTGGTCGTTCCAGGGATAAGTGGTATATTGAAATCGTCACCCACCATATTGTGACGTGGGGACATTAGGGAGATTTCAGTGAAAAGCTTAGTGAGTTCATTAAGCTTTTTTCTAGATGTGTGTGGAGAGTTGTATACGCAACCGAATTAGCCAGTTCTGACTGAGTAACACAGGTGACCTTTCGGATCAGTTGACACATTTTGGCCTGGAAAATACACAGATTTCTTAGCTAAACTTCGCAAGTTGCTTCTCTTAGAGCCGCTTATCCATATTCATGAGGCTATGTCTCCAACAGCAGTGAGCAAGTGGAGCCTGTTACTAATAATAAAAAAATGAATATGGGAAAAGTTAGTACAATTTAGCAAATTGCTTTGGGGCGGGAAATCCATATTGGTCTGCGTTGGTGGGGCATTGCCACCTCAGCTTCTGGGGCTTTGGTTTGCTGGAACATGAGGGTTGGTTATGCCTGATGTGTTGATGCACGCTATTGTGCAGCTGTTTAATTAAGTTCGAGCTATTTTCCTATAAGTTTAAGTTCCGAAGCATGTGCCAGCGGTGTTCATCTAGATGGAAATGTTAACTAGTACTTTTCTGTCACACCGTCGGTTTCCTTTGTGGTTTCCCTTGCAACAGTTGTTCTAGCACCCTAATCAAAGCTTGATAAGGTAAATACATAAATAAATAAATAGTTTATGCTCAGGTTCATAGAGACACACCAACGCAGGCATGATCATGAGGAGTAGAATAGTAACAAAAACCAGTGGGAGCCGGTTGTTTACCGGCCATTACGCATAGCGCATGGTAGGCTTTGGAGCCAGCTAAAAGCTAAACAACACACAGGCGGCCAAGATAAGAAAAGTGGTGATGGAAAGTTTCTGGTGGTCCAGCCAGCAAGTGTGACAGGGGCCGCTCTTGTTGGTTAGCTTTGTGTCAGTGAAACGGAATCCGGAATCGCGAGTGTTTTACTAGAAAATGCGGTTAAAGAAGAGGAACTGGTTTTCCTTATACCTGTCAACTAGTGTTGCCAATAGTGAAAGGCATATTTACAGCAGCTAATGCTAAGTATATGTAGCCCAGTGAGGATAAGTGGAGAGCACTATATCTGATGGTTGAGCCTAGAACTTTCATAGTGTTCTCTTTGTCAATAATAAATAAGTAAACAAATATTTTATTTTTGGCTATGCGAGCTACGTCCATGGAGGCGTGATCAGATATGTATAACCGTACAGATATTTTATGGCAACTGTAACAGTGACAGTAGAAAATTATTCGTACGTCCATGATTGGAACTGTACTGGTGATAATGCGAAATAATTTGGCTGTCGTGAGATCGGGACTTCAGCTAATGGTAGGTCGAGGATGCTAAATGATCCATAAGAAGATAATTGAAGAGCCCGCTCAAGAGAGGTAAGACAATACAGTGAGTTCGTGCATAAGTAACGCAAGGGTCAACGGTGATATCGTAGAAAGCAAAAAGACGACAGTATATGCAGATGTAGAAGTTCCAGTGTAACGAACCTATCTAGGATGGTGACGCTAGTTGACCTGCCAATGTGACGTTATTGGCTGTGACTTTATTCGGTGGCGAGTCACATTCGCCACTTTGCAGTGTTTTAAACGGACATTTGTGGCTTTTTATAGGGAGTACGCTTGCTAGGCGGAAACCCAACACGTCCTGAAACTGCCGCCCATCTAATGAACGTCAAGTTGTAGTTGGCTATGTTTCCGGTTGAACGTTTGTTTGCTCGGTTATTCGCAGTCAGGTTGCGTCCCATTTTTCTGTTGGCTGATGCGCTAACCGGGTGCGTATTGCGTTCCTGAGTCCTCTCCTGTACCCTAGTGGTAGACCGGGAACTAAACGTTCTTTTTGAATATGCTGTGTTGCTCCTTTGCAGAACCACGTGAAGTCTGCGAGGGCCATACATTGAAATATGTTGAGTTGTCGTTGAATTCTTGAAGGATAGAATATGGTTTCGAAGAAAGAATCGCAGATCCCCTGGGGTGTGTTGTAAAATTGATTAGAAATATAGGAAACCATGGCCAAGTGAGCGGTCAACGCGGATTGAAGAGCTCATAATGACCAATTGTTCTGGCTTTGTATCAAAGGAAAATGTGCCTTCCAAAGTTAAAATTAGTTCTCCAGGCAATAGTTAGGTGGAAGAAATAGTAGTAGACAAATTGAACTCAAAGTTCAAGCCTCGAAAAAATTGTATCCGTGCATGATAACGAATGATTGTCCGGTTAGTAAGTTATAAAAACGTTCTACAACCCACAACTCATGTCCGGATAAAGGAACTGTGTGGCTTGTACTGTTGTCGCCATGATGGGTCATTCATTGGGTACGCGTCGCCGTACCTGTTACAAACTCGGGAAAAAATGGAAACGAACAGAAACAGCTACACAGACAGAAGTGTGGGATACGTCTGGCTTGCAGTCGAGCAATTGTGGCGATGACTGATCTATTGTACCCCTATACATGTACTTGTTATTTAACTATCGTATATACATGTGTAGCATAAGTGGCGAAATAGGACGAGAAGCAAGCAGAACAGAATCAGTAGAGAATGAAAGATTGTTTCAAAATAGGAATGAATATGAAGAAAAGAGAGTTTGTGGGGTCCTAATGAGCAAATGCTCAATCGGTTAGAACCCTAGAGAGGAGGACGAGGTGTGCAGATTTTGGGAAAAAATCACTCAGAAAGATCGACAGAGATGCGTTGCCTCAGTCTTAAATTGGTGGGAATGTAAGAAGTCGGGGAGGCCAAACGCATGTAAGTTAGCATCGAATGAAGAAGGGATGCAACAGAAATCACAGGAAGGAAAGAAAGGGTCAGTAAAACTGGTTCTATCAAAGTGAAGTGTATAGGCCGACGATGTTCTTCAGGTGATGAATCATCCTTGTTAAAAAAGAATGAATAATACCCAGTGATGTGATTAAGCTGACGGTAACAGAGAGTTACGTCCGCTGTGACTAGATCATTTAGATTTTAGAAGTCCGCGGGGTCCGAAAACCGGAGACCATCCATACAAAAGCAGGCAAGTCAGTATGCTGAAGCTAGGCCGACAAATACAGCTAAGTATAAGATAATGAGCGTCATCATAAATGCATCAGATTAGGACGAAAGTGGCTAAACGAAACGGCGGTTAGCCTCGGGGTTATGTAAACAGGCTGTTGGGTCTGTTAAACCCCGAGCGTTCGAGACATAATAGCCAAAAGCAAAGAGACCATTAAGACTAGAATAGAATGTCAGCACATAGAAAGAAAGCCGTACAATTTAGATCTAACTGCTGAAAGAGAGCCTCGCCATAAAGAGACATGTTAAGCATGAAAGTGTGATACAATAATAATGATTAATCATGACCAAAGATGCTTTTGAAGCAAAGATTACAAGGCGGTACGTCGGCAGACCTTAGGTCATTTAGATCTCAGAAGTCCGAGGTGGGTCAGAAAGTAGGAGGCCGTTTAGACGCAACCGAATAAGAAAGCAAGATGAAGCTAGGCTGCCAACTTAAGGAGTGAATAACAGTAATGAGTACATAAGAAAAGAAGCTTTCGGGACGAAATAGACTATATGAAAAGCTAGTTGGCATGCCAAGGAAAGGTCTTGGGATTAGGGGGAACAGAGTGTTTGGCATGTAGAACCTAGAGCAATAACGTCCCGGATGTCTGGGAGCAGTTAGAAACAGGGGACTGGTCAGCCGAAGGTAGATTAGAGCCAGATCCGAAGAGATACCCATTTACTTGAAAAAGTAATGCAAACATAATGCGAACAGAAAAACATTCTATTGAGAGAAAGCAAAAAAGCCAATGAAAGATTTATGAAAGTTATATATATTATTTCGCTGTTTACAATGTGCTAGTGGTTGGAAACGGCGGAGTAAAATAGCTAGCACTGCGGCTCCATGAAAAGGCATCAATAAGAGCCAGCTAGCAACCGACATCTACGAAGGCACATAAAGGTAAATCTAAAGCCGGCATTTAGACGGTTTTGGACAACTCTAATGCTAAGCTTAGGTGCAACAGCAGCAACAAAATCTTTCATCTCACGCAGGGCTTAGGTCTGGTGGGATGCCTTTACTAGGAGTACCTCAAAGAACATAAGCCTAATTTTTCCACGGACCCAGTGGACTAATAAAGTGGAAAGTGATACTCGTAAATCTAATGGCAAGGAATGAAGATGTAGTTCAGATGTAGTGATTAATATTCGCCCCCACGAAGGCTTGGTCATGGCCCTGCAATACCCTATATAGGAATATCTACGGGTATGCGAACCCGACAGTCACTAGGCTAGGCTGTACTGCTCGTTGAAATCTTTAAACTTAGACGAAGTGACCATTAAAAAAGAGAAGCCGGAGGGTTGTGGAAACCAGTTGGTTTATTCAGCCTTTGAATCAACGTGTCAGTGAGAGGGTCGAAGCACGTCAGGAACTAATCAGTAATGATTAATTATCAATTGCATTCAGCATACTGATGTTAGCACCTGTGCGATGCGTGCGACCGATCCGACTGAGCCCTCCGTGGACTTGTGCTTGCGGTACCGGATAAGTTAAAAGAACAAGAGTCACTGATGAAGAAAATTCACGGGGTTATCTCTTATCATCCCTTACCGGCTGCTTTCGTGCTGGCGTCTACTCTTTCTGTAGTGCAGTCCTAAGGAGGAATTGTCCGTAGGATAAGTCAAGTAGGTCAGGAGGAAATCGCCGTAGACCAAAATCATCTAGTACTCGGTTTGCCATTCATAAACCCTAGAAAATGTGTGCGACGGATACCGATAAATCTCTTAGGTGCTAAGACGGTAACGACAATGAATGTAGATGAGTTGTGAGCTCAAGATGCTTAAGTGGCATGCACTACGCCGTGGGCGTCCTCAAGCTACATAAGGACCAGTTTCGAAAAAGCATTCCTGCGGATCGCAGGTACGGAAGATGCTTTGTATGTTGCCATAACATAGAAATCTTTGTATCTCTTTCCTGAAAACCTGCACGTTTTGGCTTTCGCTTATTCTGAAAGGCAACCTGTTCCATATGCTCACGTGCACAACTAAGAAGAAACAAGATCGCAGTCTCTTCTTTGCCTTTAACAGAGTAATGGTAGGGCCCTTGTTTCGGAGTTTATCTTCAGATGTGCTTCTTAGTTTAAGACACTTGATATTACTGTGCAGCTTTCTATGAATTAGCTTATGTAAGAAGCACAGGTTAAGGATAATGCGCCTTTACCATAGGGGCTGAATTTTAAGCTGTTCGCACCTTTGTTGGTAACTCAGCGCTTGCTGCGATGGAATTAACATCTTCCTAAAGCGTCGCTGAGCTTGCTCAAGCAGAAGACGGTCCGACTTTCATAGGTTGCTGCATATAAAAGAGTAATATTCCAGATATGGCCTGACGCGTCTCTTATAAATTCCAGCCTTGCACCTGCGGTTTTTAGGTAACGGCGTATGTGGAGCGATAATCCCTTACCCTTGCCACTTGATAATGAACTTGCTGTGCAAAATTGAGGCTCATGGAGTGGAGTACGCCCAAGTCTGTTGTCATGGCATTCTGTTTGATAGTGATGGTTTATATTGTTAGGGACCCAGCAGGTATGGAACATTTTTGGGTCATGACATTAGATTTTCGGGCAGAGAAATTCGGTTGCCAGTGTTCGCACTACTTTTCAAGTGCTTTAAGATCCTCACAGCTACTAATAATTGCGGATATTTCATTACAAGGGAAAGACGTAGACAACGTTTACGTCGTCAGTAAAGACAAAGGAGCGACGGTGCTGCAAACTCCTGCCGTGGTCATTGATATAAATCACAAATAGGGTAGGACCAAGAACGCTCGCCTGCACCACGCCAATGTGGACGGCGGTCAGTGTGCATTTATTTTGCTCAACCTTACTGCGTAGGTTCTATTAGATTGGAACCCAACCATTCTAATAGAGCAGTGTATACCCCGTAAGCCTCTACTTTACGCATCAGACGCATGTATGGTACCCTGTCAAACGCCTTTCGCATATCAAGGTAAAGAATGACAGCTGAAAGATTAGAGTCAATGACCTCGGTGATTAAATTAAGGAAGTCCAGCTGACAGGTTGCACATAACCGAGCACTTAGAAATCTGTGCTGCCATGCATTTCTGTGCCCGTTTGCCTAAAGTTGAATCATGAAGGTTTTGAGTCAACCTCTATCACGCACGAGATAATAGAGGAGTGGTTATTAAAGCGATAGTTAGCAACTTCCTATAGTATTCCGCCTTTATGCCTTGGCATACTTCTAGAATGTTTCCAAGCGGTCGGGCATTGATCCTAATGCATTGATAACGTGAAGTTTAAAAAGAAGAATAGGGATATGTTCACCACCATTCTTAAGTAGACTGGATGGCATTCCGTCTGGACCAGGATTCCAGGATGGCTTGGTAGTTTAAAGCGCCGAACGGACACCGTTTATGTCAAACTGTACAGAGGACAAGGACTGGCTACTGGGTACTTGCAGGAGCTGAATGATTAAAGCTATTTCTACAAACTGCGATGCTTTAAAATGTGAGCTGAAGGCTTCACATGCAGTTCGTGCGTTACTAGAAATGTCCTTGGGACAACCCTTTAGGGTAGAAACCTGTCGTCCATATTTAGGGGTTTGAGAGCGTAACAGCCAGCCGAGATTCCTAGCTTTGTTCGCACTATTTAGTGCGGCTGTTTCTTGATTGGTTTGCTGCTGTTAAGTTCTGGCAGGAACATGATGTGCAATCGCACTCGCTTTCATGATGTGGCCAACATTATGGTTTTGTTATAGGATCGTCTAAGCTGATGCATTCTGTTATGCATTCTGGTTTGATTCACACTCTTAGATGATTGCCTTATTAAATGTGACACGGGAGCTAGAGAGTCGAGCCTGTGAAGTATTTCCTCATAAAACAGATCAGTCGTGCGATCCACAGAATCAGACATAAAGAATTCATCCCAATTACTTGCTCGGATGAGTACAGCAAAGCTTGTCCAGTTAAGGAGTTGCATCGGGCGGTATACTACGACTGGGTCTGTTCCTGTTGGGTAGGCATTAGGTTGCTTTAAGTAAACCGAGAAATGCACTAATCTGTGATAACTGCCCGGAAACTCCCGGCCGAATGCCACACGCGTTGCTGGGATGCCTAGAGTAAATATTAGGTCAAGAATATGTTCCGCCCTGGTTGAAGATACATGTTGCGTCCAGCCGCCTAAATTGATACATGCTAGTGGGTCTGCATACTTTGTTGCTGCAGCAGGTGGGAACCAGTTTAACTCAGGCAGGTTGAAAACTCCTGCAACCAGTTGGTATTCGCATGAAAAATTTGATGCGTGCGCAAAAGTAACCATAAGTGCGTTGTCACGCTTAACTGAGGTATCAGGTGGTCCATAAGCACACCCAAATAATACCGTTAATCCCAGGATATAAGCCGTTATCCATACTGCATCCATCGCCTCAGCCGCTTTCACGATTTCGGACAATTTTGCTGATTTTAGTATTTTTAACATAAGTGGCGCATCCGCCCCCTTGTTTATACACACTAGGTTGCATAAACAGCTGATACGCTGGAAGTGAGTAGTCCTCCTCCGAAGCGTAAGAGGAAGCCATATTTCTGTGACAAATATTGTATCAGGGTCGGTGAGCACAGACGTAGGACGCAAGATATGCGTTTTGTTGTTTAGGGGCCCAGCATTTATAAGTAGAATTGCGAAAGAACACTTGGGGTCTACTAGCATAACAGATGACCAAATGAGGCCTTCGCTATCTGCAGTAGTTGTAGGAAGTGAGTGCTAAGACATTGCACCCGATAGTTGGGCGTCGAGGAGTTTAGTGCCGGGATGAAACTGGCGCGGCTCATCCCCACCTGGTCTAAAAAATATGCAGGTTGCGGAGTAGGAAGCAGTGGACTATTTGGCCCTTGTACCTGGACCGGCGGCATAAGTCTAAAAGGATGTAGCAAGTGAACAACAACCTGGCTGCCCACGAAGTTGAGCGGAGCTGTGTGGCTTACCAAATTTACTGCTCGCCAAAGGTGAATCGGTTGCTGTGGTGGTACGCGGTGTCGTCTCACAAGTAGCTGGGGTATGATTTGGTAGAGTCCATCTTGGTGGGCCGAAATACAGTTGCCTTAGCTTGGTAGCATTGCGGAGTTGTACGCAATTCAATAATATAGTGCGCAAGCTTCTACTATCGTCTGTTCTCATTTTGATTTGGGCTAGGAATTTACTGCTCCATTTTGGCCATCCTCTCAACTTGTATCGAATTTTCCTCAATGCCGTTGGCTTTGACGATTGTGCTCTTAAACTCGCTCGTCTATACGCCATCCAAGACAATAAATGCAAGTACGCTGAACTCCAGATTGTCCCAATCAAGCTGCGGCCAATGCTTGTCCACGGAGCTTGATATATTTAAGGCATGTGTAGGTGACAAACCCACCGTAGGTTAGTGACTAGGTGTGTTTGCTCTGCAAGCTCGTTTGGCACTGGGGCCTTCGTAGTATTAGACACAATGCTGCCTAAGCGGTTAGATGTCACTCGTTGTTTCTTGCTGGACGCGCGGGGCTCTCGTTGACTAACGCCTGTTTTGATGTAAGCTGCTTAGAATTGTTGCACTGCGAAGTTGTTCACGGTTAGCTATGAGAGTATGTAATACTACTCCATCCTTTGCGTTTAGATTGATGGGAGCCGCAAATCTGGTTACACGCTTGGTCAGTCTTTGAGCTTGCAGTGCGTTCTCTGTAATGCCATCAACCACAATGATTGTACGCCTAAATTCGTCTATCAATATATCGTCTGGAACATTGAACACCAGTGCGCACGCAGCATTATATGGTGCTAGGGTCTCCGGTTTTCTTATTTTCAAAGTTAGCGTCGTTGAGCCCAGCGGATCCGATGAACTCGGTGATGTGGTTCATATACGGGGTCCTTCGGCTCGTGGCGTTTGCGACTCTATTCTCTGAGTGTAGGTTATGTTGGGCTCGCTTCGATCGTCGTAGAATTTTCCTAACAGTTCCGATCTAACTGAGCTGTCTAAAGGTTGCCTTAGAGTTTCGCCAACCCCTGACCCTTCCGGTTTAACTGATCGACTTGTAGCAGTAGCTTAGCACTTAGTATTAACTGTGGGTTTCCCTAGATTGTTCTCAGGTTGGCTGATTTGATCTATGTATGATGTGGCTCTATGGATATTACTGATCCCAGGGTTTACAGGTTCCTCCGAGCAATCAAGCGATCCAGTATCCATACCAGACGAAATTACAAGGTCCACGGTACTTGAGCGACCTAGGTTCACTGACGTCGGAAAGCTGCCATAATTCGCCCGAAAACATCTGCTATGTGCGAAAGTCCCAGTTAGACTATCGTGACGTCGTTGCAACGCCGTTCTTGCTGGTACTTACTTTAACTCAAGAAACGTGGTGCGTGTTTTAATTTCCATTTGATAGGAGAGAAACTTGGGGAACGAGCTTTCATTATCGAATTTTACTAAGTGGGGCATTGGTTTTTCACAACCTTTTTTCTCAGCCTAATCCAACTCAGAATATGGTGTTCCAAGCCAAGCACTTCCCTCAGTATTTTACGAATGGTGTGAACATTCAGGCGGTCTGGAACATTATAAACCACTACTTCATTTAGACATTTTAACCCATCCATCACTTCGGTGCAAATCGTACTAATGAACCTTCCAGCCAATTCCGCTCGCTTAGCCTCCATACAGTCCTTGTGGTACATCATAGTAGCTATGGCCGCCAGTCTATCAGCAAAAGTTTCTATTGTGTTGAGGACCAATTTGAGCTTCACCACTTCGTTTTGAAGGTCGGTCATTTAGGAACTCAAAGAAATGATGTGCGTTAAGTTAACGGTGCATGGTGTAGTTGTGCCCGATAAGTTCCTGCTGCTAGTTTAGATTTGGCCGGAGTAAGCACTACCGGTCTCACAACTTTGATAGAGACGTTAAGGCGACGTCCACTGACCTTGCCCAAAGGAAGAGGTGAGGGAAAGGAAAGGATAACAGCAGAAATAATGTAAGTTTAACGAGAAAGAATTTGAAAATTGCGTTAATATCTACTTTATAGACACCAAACTCCTTTTGAATACTGGACCAATTTTTGAACCATGTCTTCGTATAGTCTGCAAAACTGAGGATGAATCTAGGCGAACGGTTTCCCGTTGTTGACCACCATGCGGTTTCGTTTGCTGGAACCGAAGCTGTTGGTACGAGTAAACGGAGTTTTGGTTTCAGCGACGCTTTTGCAGCGGCACACGTAGCTTCGTTTGTAAGGAGAGCAGTTACTAGCCGAGATGGCGTTGGAAAATGAGAAACGTGATTTCTAAGTCAGGAAAGCAGTTAATTTGGTTAAGCCGCGCTTGGAACTAGATAAGTTGGCCATCCTGAACCACCCATTGTTCTTAGTCAAATGCTAGTAAATAGGAATGAACATATGGATCGGTTCAGGGACGTCTGCTAAAAGTGGCCGCCTGAAGTGAATGCCAATAAGCTTTCTCCCGATAGTTTACTGGAGGATTAGTATCCACGATTAGACACAACTTTGGTAGAAGTGACACTTTTATTATTACCTCAGCAGATTACGATCGGTTTATGAAGCAATTTGATTATTTTATTGAAGGCTGAGTAGTCGATAGATGCCAGAGATTGCGCTATTTGATGTAATATTGCACAGGTCGAGCTAAAGTAGCCAACGGAGAATGCGTAGCGTTGCCGCAGAAAGGACCTACTACAAGGCTAGTGGTGTTCACTGTGGTCTATTTGGTCAATACTAAATTGTAGCTGGGTCGTTAATTGACGGTTTATTTGCCGAGCTGATACCCCTAGCGCATGACTAGGATTCCTCAACACGTCCCTCCATAAAAATGGCTAATTTGCACACCGCACTTCCCCAGGTGGATTTTACTGCTGAACTGGACTCGGTAACTACTTTTGAGAGATTGGTCCGCATATTGTCTTCTATCCTACAGTCCTGGGAATGTGCAGCGGATTCCATCGTCCAAAGGGAACGGGACTGTTTTCTGGAACATTGGCAGATGTTGGCGCCATTCAATTGCGAGTAGCATGTGGTAGATTTGGTTAGCGTCAGGGGGGTCTCTGATGGATATCTTTACCTTTAACTTATTTGCTAAGGGATGGTCTGGTTGCACGCTACCACCGTTACCGCTGAACTTGGAGGCAAGGCGTATTAAGGCCCGGCGCTCTGCTGGGGTGTAGTAGACCACCCAAAGGAGACGTGGTCAAGGATTTGGTTGACCAACCGGAGCGCTCCCCAACCTGATGAGCTTCCCGACAGCAACGCCAAGGCAATCTAGTGGTAAAAGCCTGGTCACGCAATTTTTAAGTCAACCTAGGTCGTCATGCATTCTCTCAGTGTGAAAAGCGACAGTGGACTCAGTGACGTTTGCAACAGCACACTGCTATCTGTATAAGAACCGCCCCGATAAAGTGTGTTTACTCCACATGCTCTACCATCCAGGCCACATGGTTGCTCGGCAGGAATCCGTAGGAGCGAAGGCAACGGAATTTCCTCTCTCACTGAGGGAATTGCAACGCCAGGTGATGTGTCCAGCTTCAGGCGCTTGTTTGCTGTGCATTTTATTACATTCCAATTTGGGGGCGGAGAATTTGCGCGCTTTTCTTTCCCACTTAAGCTTATTATTTAATGACCCAGGAGCCCGTGACTTACCTTCCATTTTGGACGGGTCGACAGTGCCGTCCGAGGCACCTGTATCAGTTAGCTCCGTGTGAAATAGAGCCTCCGGCAGGACGAACGCCTGGTCAACGGACGGATTGTCAGCAGAACGACAGTCCGTTTCAGTGTCCACACTCGCAATATTCAGGGATTTCATAAGCACATACACTTTAGCGTTGAGTTGGGCAAGAAAGGCAAGCTCGGATAACACCTTTTCAAATACTGTGAACCTAGATGCCACTGCTTTGAACTAAGCACAGGTGAAAGCCGGAAACTCCGCTTTCTGAGCGCAGCAAGCGCCACGCCTAAACACAAGGTTTCAGTTGAATGACGGATTATTGTACTGAGTCCCTCTGAGGTCGGTACAACTTTTGTGACTCCAACGGGAGCACATATCGCCCCGCCTACCACCAGCTGAATCCGTATATGCCCTTGAAGGGACAGAAGTACGGCAAGCTGCATTCGACTCACAAACAAGGAGGCTAAGGGTTCGTCCGCCTTGGATTTTAGCAATACGACCATGTAAAAGCCGAAAACAGAGCAGCATTTAAGGACGCTCGTAAAACCGTAAAACAAACACGACAAAACAGGGTGCAAAGCGAGATTTAAGCTGGGAACAACCGCAAAATTTACAGTAAGCGCAAGAGACACGCTTTGAACCGTACTGCGTTCATCGATCCATGATATCTTGGATCTATGGAACTTTGACAATAGTCAAGTTACATTTCTTGTTTATACAAAGAGTTTTCCACATTATTTCAGCTAAAAGCTCCATGAGTGTGATAAGATAAAAAGTCGTTACCGCATAGTACTCACCAACGAATAATTGAGAAAACTGCATGACGTTGCGCACTCATTATTATTTGCCGCATCGTCAACTTCCTCAGCGCTTCTGTAGAAAAGGCCTACCATACGGCATAACACTGCGTCATCCAACGTGGCTGATGTGAACCAAATAAGCTACGTCGCTTTATTGCCATTTCAAACAATGCGCAATGTGGGTGAAACGCATGCATATTTCATTCAGCTGCAACCGATTCCTTTTGAAGTTAGCATTCCATGTCATTATCATCCGCATACTACACGTTAGCTGGAGGTAGGGAACGCCTCAGCTACTGTGCCGCAATACATAGAAAAAAGGAGAAAGAAGCAACTGGTGCAAGCTGGTTGAGCTACCGGTAACGGAAGGACATGGTTCCGGTAAGCTACCAGCCGGCTGCTGTGCACCAAAATATACTATGCAAAAGTATATAAGCCTAAGTAATGAGATCGTGGTTGGAGGGGAGGCTAAGAGGGATGGGGTGGGACAAAGAAACTCCCAACACAAACGCCACTGAGGTCGGCTCCTAGCCATGTCAGCAAGTGTGTCCAACCAAATGTGTTCATCGTCTTTCGGACCCCAACCAGGGAGCCGAGACGCTCCAACCGAGGCCAGCTCCGAAGTGAGGGCCTTCATTCCCCTAGACCAAGTCATCGCTTGGCCACCCCTCCTCTTATTCCATCCACACCCCGAGGCGCAAACAACGCACGTCGCGGGAGTCGGTGGGCTGGCAGGCGTAACGCGTGGCCGAGCCATCGGAGCCTGGTGCGTGCAATGACGGTGCTGAGCAGTTCAAAGCCTTTTCCTGTGCTGTGAACAAGGCGTCGAACACGCACGTTGCTCACGCGGTGTTCCCACCAGATGTGAGCTAAATTACGAAGGTAGCGGTGGTCGAACGTAACTAGCCTCTTCAGGTCCGCTGCTTTGAACGGCCAGGTTTCACAACCGTACAGTACGGTCGAACGTACTGCTGCATTGTACACTCTACCCTTCAGGGCAAGAGTGATGTCGCGCCGGCTCCATAAGTGACGAAGGTTAGCAAAAGCGCCCAGAGCTGTTGCCATACGATTCGTGATCTCATCTTCAATCCCACGGGCGCTGATACAACTTCCCAGGTAGTTGAAGTTGTGAACGACTTCTAGCTGATCCCCACCAACGGTCAGCGTAGGGGGCGGTCCAGACCAATCTTGGAGGAACGCTTTGCACTTTGAGGGTGTGATGCGAAGCCCGAAGTGACGGACAGCTAGTGCTAATCTGTCCAGTGCCGCTTGGCGCATTTGTGAGCTGTCACAGATTAGGGCAATATCATCAGCATACTCTAAGTCAAGAAGTCGTTCTCCTGGGAGTAGCTCCACACCTTCTAAGTAGTGTCCTGTAAACGCGAGTTGCATGACTTCGTCAACAGCGAAGTTGAAGAGGAAAGGTGACGGCAAGCATCCTTGTCTCACGCCGCTGGAGATACTAAAGGGCGACGACAACTTGCCGTAAGCCCTCACTCTGCCCGAGCTACGAGCATATAATGCTCGGATAATATTCACACATTTCTCGGGCACACCTCTCCTGAATAGACAGTCCCAAAGTGCATGTCTATCCACCGAGTCGAATGCACCTTTGATATCGAGGAACACGACAATGGTGGGCCGCCAATATATGTGACGGTGCTACAACAACTGACGCAAGGTGAAGATGTGGTCAATGCAGCCACGACCTCGACGAAATCCAGCTTGCTCTTCACGAATCTGGCTTTCACGAGTGCCAGTCAGTCGGTGAAGGATGACAGAGGCAAGCAATTTGGAGACGACGGAGACCAGACTGATTCCTCTATGGCTGCCGCATTCCAATCGTGAGCCACGTTTGGAAATTGGGGCTGACGGAGCGGCTCCAATGGGTTGGGACAGCTTCCTGCTCCCAAGGTTTGACTACTAACTCGTGTAAATTATTCACAAGAGCAGGTCCCCCGAATTTGAAGAGGGCTAGAGGAAGGTCATCAGGTCCCGCGGCTTTGTTCAACCTCAACAGTCCGATCTCACGTGCGACTTCTGAGCGAGAGGGTGGATTAAAAGGGCAGCCCACGGAGCAAAGCGATCAGTGGCCGGGGAGCAATCGAACCATTCCGACAGAATAAATTGCTTTTCAAAGTGCGCAACTCAACGCCCTAATCGTTTTGATAAGTTGTGGATAACCTGCCCGCTCTCGTCACGTATAGTTTCACTAACACCAGGTCTCCTGCTGCCCGTTTCCCGTATCAGACGCAATAACTTACGATGGTTACCAACGGCAACGGCCATTTCCATCTCTGATGCACGATGAGACCACCAGGATTCGCGGTCTCTCTTCAGGCTGGCACGGAGTTTTGCTCGGAGCTCTTTGTGAGTTTCATTGTGTTCGCTTCCAGCCGGAATATGCCGGCGAGCATCGATAAGTTCCAGAGACTGTGAAGACACCCAATGTCCATGTTGGCGATTAGACACACCACATGAGGATTTTCCTGCTGCTAGTAAGGTCTGGTGAATATGAGACCAGTGAGCTTCAATTGCATCCAGTCAGCGTTTATCCAACTCGCATGACAGCGTACTTTGATACGCGTTCAGAACAGCTGGCTTCGCCAGTTGGCTGGTGTCAATGCGGTAACAACGACGTCGTCGACGTCCACCAAAACGCATCCGAATTTCAGTACACACAAGTGCATGTCTGGTGTCCAGACCTGTGCTCCAAATCGAGCGGCAGTGCTGGACGCAGCCTCTCCATCGGTAACTTATCGCAATGTGATCGACATGCGTCCATAGCTGGTTCGAGGCTGGTGGGCGCCAAGTCACCCTTCGGCGGGTGCTGTGTCTGAAATTAGTGCTCGCAAGAAGTAAGCGGGCATCTTCACACATATGAAGTAACCGCTCACCGTTATCATTACGGGAGCCTATACCATGGTTGCCGCCCAGATGCAGCTCATCTGTGGATAATTGTGCAACTTGACCGTTCAGATCCTCGGCAAGCACTACAGTGTCCGAGCTTCTGCTGTGGCTAAGGAGCTCGTTCAGTTGATGATAGAAGTCGTCTTTTGCTGAGGCATCGCCACAATTTGTTGGTGCATAGGCAATGATAACGACTGGACACCTGCTAGTCCCACGCGACTTCGAAGCTTTGAACGAACCAGCCAATCAGACCGCACACATCCGGCTACTTATTGTAATCCAATCAACCAAAGTAGCTTCAGCCCGGGGACTCAGGGCAATACCAACACCGGCTTGGCCGGTGCTCGAAGCTGCATCGTCACCGGATAGACGCAATGAGAAAGTGCTGCTAGTGTCACCTGAAGGGGATCGTAGAGTGATCACAGAGCTAGAGTCTTGCAGGCAGGTCTCCGATAAGCAGCAGATATCGACCGATAGGGTCGCTAATGTTCGGGCAAGTGCTGCCTGTTGACCGATCTGGAGCAATGTTCGAGCATTGAGGCATGCCAATCTGAAGGAGGATCGAGGGCTCCAAATGGAAGCCGATGAATTGGAATGGGCCGCTTGCCTGGACATGGGCCTATTGACAGTGCAGGAATGACGCCCCACGTTCATCTGTGAGTTGAAACTAAAAGACAAGCGAATATTGAAGCAAGGTGGGGGAGGGCCTGGAATTGGGGGTTGAAAACAGGGGATATAAGTAAATTTGGAACGGGACGATAAGGGTAAAAAAGCGCGAGATGGGAAATAAGAAGACGAGAAGGCTTGAGCAGTAGCATCCAAACCCCTATCCACCCTGCCCGATGCAGCGAATAGGGCACCGTTGATTATCCTCTGCGGTGGCCAGAACATCAGCGACTTGTTTGAGAAAAGATTCATTGTATTGCGTCGGCAGGGTACTGTCAGGTTGGCCAGGCCTAGACAGGAGAACGATTAGGGTTCTCAACCAAAGCCTTTGGTTCAAAAACCTGACCGCAAGGCAGCCGCGTTTGGCGTTGGGCTACAAGGAGTCCGTTTTAAGGAATAAGGTGCCACCCTCATTCCAACCCCCAACCGGGAGGACCAGGAGGCTGAGTTTATCTGGCCTCTAACCATTGACCAATCTGGTATGAGTGGCTCTAAAGGTGCAAAAGCACCACCCAGCATAGCTCAATGGATCACTGAGGCACACAAACCATCGCACCACGGTAAGGTCCAGTCTCATTGCGATGGAGCATTCCGGGTAAATGTATTTAATTCTTAGTTCCGATCGCGGCCGCCGTGGATAGATACCAATGGCACGTACTTGCTACAGAAGCGTTCTATATGCTGGAGGACCTACCGTGCGGCTTATCAACTAGCGCCTATGATGGATACCGCAAGGCTAGAAATAGGTGTAAACAAGGCCTAAGGGAAGCTCGGATGTTGTACGAAAAGTAATTGATTGATGGAGCTTCAGAAAATCCGAAATGGTTCTTCGCTTTTGTTAAGCGACGTTGTAGTTTAAATTCCATAATACTAACGTTGATGCAGGACGATGGAACTTGTGCGTATGCGGAACCAGAGGAGACTCGTGTACTTGGGGAGAAGTATGCAGGGGCTATTGTACTTAAGGCCGCGTTGACTAGCGTTGAACTTGTCCTCAGCTGCGTTTACTATGGTGGAAACGCAAGGCCTTTAACTGCTGCAAGCACTGAAACCTTTTAAGGCAGCTGGACCTGATTCAGTTCACCCGAAGCTTCCGCATGAGTTGGCGGTGGAAGTAAGTGGACCGCTGACGATGGTGTTTTAGAGGTCACTTGACAGCTGTACATTACCTTCTGGATGGAAGGAGGCTGTCATCTATCCTATCATCAAAAATGGCGACAGGAGTCTGTCAGCCGATTATTGGCCAGTCAGTCTGCCTAGCGTCATGGACAAACAGCTTGAAAAGCTAGTGCGAAATTTGTTGGAAGCTAACCTGAATAGATTTAACGTACTCAGTAGTAGCCGTGTTGTTTACTACTGTTTTCGTGCCTGGTGAACTTGGTGTTAGCTCATGAAGCATTAACCGAGGCACTAGACAACGGCCACATAGTGAATGTGCTTTACGTCGACTTCTCGAAAGTATTTGCTTAGATACCCTACTTAGGGCTGGCACAAAAGCTGAGCTCCTGCGGCGTATCTGTCTGCGCCCTTCACTGTGTATCTGGATTGTTGCAGGGAAGGGGGCCGTTTGTACGTGTTGGCCGCAGGCTACCTTTAGGCAACCGGTCCTCAGCGGTGTTTCACGGGGCGCGATCCTTGGAGCGATGCTGTTCTCCATCTAGATAAACGATCATCCTGGAGATTTTGGGGTATTATCCCCGTTGTTTTCTGCTGACCTTATGCTATGGAATGTTGTAAAGGTCCCTGGAGCTTTGACGTCAATCGACATGCCCTGGACGGACTCAGGGACTGATCTACTTTGTGGCTACTGCCTATTAATCAGGCCGTGTGCCGTCCTTCGTAAAGGAAAAACCTTACCACCTTGGAGGTGAGTGCACGGTAGGGTCGAAGGTCCCTTGTCTCTAACCAGGTGGGCCTAGGCGTCGTCCATTCCTCTTTGCTTTCTGGTGACAACTGGAAGAAGACCGCAAGTAGGGGTTTCAAAATGCTGGGATTAATACGCTGCCCTTTCGGTGCCTTAACTGCCTTGATCATACCTGCGTCGGTGTGTTTCTAGGAAACTGAGAATAAATTATTTATTTATTTACATATTCGTGAAGCTGTCTTTAGGTTCGTTCGGCCCCATCCGGAATACTGCTTCCAGGATTGTCGACCTGCCTTGTTCGGGACAAAATGGAGCTCGAGAAGGTTTGGAGAGCAGGTGCCAAATTGGTCGAGGGGTTACGGGGGCAAACGAACCCCGAGCGTCTGCTTAGATCGGGTATTTATTCAATGCACAACCGACAGCTTCGAGGAGACCTAATCCTTACTTGCCGCATTTTAACAGGGAAGGTCGGACCGGACTTGAGCTGGCTATTTAGCCCGGCTAGGTTGCCTTGTCTTTGCGGTCATCGCATGTAGCTACACAAGACTCGTTCCCACCGGATCAGGGAAGAAACTGGGTTAGCACGTAAAGTTATGAAGCGCTGGAACTTGGTTCCAGAAAGTGTAATAAATGAACCTACTGTTAAGGGTTTTGAGCGTCAGTCAAACATAACGGGATGGCAAGACGAAACCTTCCCTTTTCCTGAAATATACATTTCCAGCGTTAAGTTCAAATACTCTCGTTCGCGCTGTTTGGTGTTAGCATTCATGCGAATGACCTTCCTTCCTCTTTATTTTTTAGTTTCGTTCCACGTCTTCTTACTTCGCCTGACATACAGTAGAGACTGCTAGTTTGGGGAACGTGGGGCAGTAATTGGTTGAACAGGGTTTGGTTTGGATGTTTCGTTTTACATCCATCAAGACATTGTAGCAACTTATCATTTTGGCTCAACGAGCCGCTCAAGGTGGAACACTCAAGGGTTTTTCCTATTGATGAAGTCCTAACTGTAGCTGAATCCTAATACTTTCCGCAATGGTGAGTCTACACAGCTACTGGTTGACAATACAAAAGTCTAGATCCGCGCTCTACAAAACAAGTGCCTGGCCTCTGCTCGAGTACTGCACTATAATATTCACTAACCTAAGAATTGCGACAGAATAGCCCTCGAGAAAGTTCAGCGTACGTTCACAAAACGTCTTCTGAGGCATTCAGGTCTCAGCTACCGTGATGGATGCAACATACTCAAGTTCGACCCGCAATGACTGCAACGATTGAGTACCTACCCCGCCTTCCTATATTCGCTTATTAACTATCCCATTGGGAGCCCGCTGGCCCCTACCTCAGCTTCATAAAACACTTCGTACTCCCCCATGTTATAGACTGCACCCCATTATCCCACAAAGAAAGCGAAGTAGCATTCGCTCCAACTTCTACCTTTAGGATACGCACATGTATGGAATAGGTTACATCTCACTATAAGGGCACCTGCGAATGCAAACCAGTTCCGATTCTTTATATGCAAATACCTCTCTGTCACACAAGTTTCCGAGCTACTGAATATTAACTGTCCGGAAGACGAGCTTTTGATAACGGACCAGACCACTTATCCTTGCCTTTCCTTACGTTCCCATGCTATCTCCTTCCGGATTCAGAAAATTTATATCTGCCCGCTTCCTTTAACAACCGAGTTTGTCCTCCAACACAGGCACAAGTCACCGGATACTGAATGCTGCTGTCTTTCTCCACATCACTCAACTCTGGCTAGCTCGAGGCATCAATCTCTGGCTAATCGCATCACAATAACTGCCTACCGTCTAGATGGTGAAGCCGGCGAGCTCTTAACCCTCCGAATTTTTACTTTTATCCTGGTTTCTGGACCACCTTTGCTTCATACTAAAGGGCCTCCACTAGGCTTATGATGTAGTACCTCTCACAAACGTCCCATTTGCCGTCATTCTAATTCCTTCGTCTTATGCTTGAGGTCTGTCATATTCTCATTATTACACACTTAAGGATTCTGTATAGATACGTATGCTGCTTCTAAACATCATGTTGCACCATGGTATGGTCGCAAAGCCTAGAACGTTCATTCCTGCCACTTCCTTGCTCTATCTGTTTAACAGTGGCACGACTGAATGTCCTCGATGCACCTTCTAGCCTGTGGCGCACTACCATTTCAATAGGCTCTCTTTTATTAATATAGCCACCTCAGTCTGTAGCCTGTCCACTTCTGAGGACCCTCTCGACAGATCCAACGGTATGTTCACAACAAATCAAGGTTTTTGTAGGCTTTTCAACTTCTCCTCAACGGATTCTTTTCCTTCCAGAATCCATGCTTTCATTTTCGTGCTCTCTGTCTGCATTCACTTTTCAATTAGACCGACAATTCTTCTGACATTGCTCTGATATAGCCTCGCCTAACGAGTCTCCTCCATACTTCCCAGACGTTAGCAGTCTAGTCTCTGCAGTCTCAATACTCCCTTTTCATCAACCTGACAGCTTCATTCGCAATGCTAACCACCTTATTATACAGCCAGTTCACCACGAATTGCTTCTTTTCTGACGACACAATACTTTTCTTCCCACCTTAATTTGGTGACCTAAATAAATAAGTATTTTATTCCCGAATATGCGAGGCACGCCCATAGTATCATATTGCTAAATAATCCGGTTTTCTCTGAACAGTCTCCTATTTTCTGACCTCTCTCGAACTTCAGGGATCTAAATAATATATAGGCTTCGGCGACGAAAATTTCTATGACCCTGAATTTAAGAGCTTTGGTGGTCATGCTTCCTCCTTATTATTATACTCCCTTATATCGTTAACATATCTATGCTGTCGAGGCTCTCTGTTAGCATTTCGACATTAATAATACGGCTGTCACTATGAACCGATATCATAGTCCCGAATTAACGATCTCCTACTTTCCGACTACTGTGACGCCAATGATCAGGGAGCGGCAGACTCAACAGTCTGTTCTCATCAACTCGCGCATAGCTTTGGCTTTTCCACTTCTCAATAAGGCCTTTGCCTTCGAGACTCAATTAATTCTTTTCCGCCTTCTCTAATTTACATTTCCTCTTCTAATGGACGGATAATACTTCGTTCCCGGCAGCACCCTAGCCTCGTCTGACCAGCCTCATACTTTCTGATTACTACAGACATCTTAGACGTTAACAATCCTGTACCCCTTTTCCTGACATTTGCTCCACTTGCAAATTGCCTTCACATATATTCACTTTCGGCCCAAACTGATGCTTTTCTGAGGACACGCATTACTTTTATTCCCACTTAATATTGGTGACCCAGCTTCAGCTCGTTGACTTATTTGATTTTGTGTGAATAGTCTTCTTCTTTATGAACTCTCTTGGTCTTCCGAGTTATAAATGATTTAGTAATTGCTAATGCGATCCTCTGTTACCCTCACCTCCAGAGCGCTGCTGGTCGTGATTCATCTTAAATAGTATGTCTTATTTCTTAACGTATCTTTTTCTGCCAAAGCTCTCTTTCAACATTCACACCTTACTAGTGGGACTTTCTCTCTATGAGTTGACATTCTAGTCTCGTCTCAATGATCCGAGGACTACTGTGACCCCAGTGATCAGGGATTGGCAGACTAGCAGTCAGTTCACATCACCACGGGAATATGGTCGACTTCTCCACTTCTCAGCAACAAAGCCTTTTCTTTTCGCATTGTGTTTGAATTGCATTTACAATTCCACAGATAATTCCGTGGCGTGAATATTAGCTAGCGTCGTCTGACCAGTTTCCTGCTTTCTGGCTACTTCCAGCCATCCAGGACGTTAATGATCTAGGCTTTCTAGGCCCAATACTATGTTCCCCTTATCCTGAAACCTTTGCTACGCTTGATTACCGGCATCTCATATGGCCACTTTCGGCCCAAACTGCTGCTTTTCTGAGGACACGCATTAATTTTATTCCCACTCAATCTTTGTGACCCAGCTTCAGCTTGTTGACTTATCTGATTTTGTCTGAACGGTCTATTTCATTATGAACTCTCTCGCGCTTCCGAGAAATGAATGATCTAGTAGTTGCTAATGCGATCCTCTGTTACCCTCACCTCCAGAGCGCTGCTGGTCGTGATTCATCCTAAATAGTATGCTCTTTCTTCTTAACATCTCTAGTTCTGCATATTCTCTCTATTAGTATTCAGCCCTTACAAATGCGGCTTTCACGCTATGAGCATACATTTTAGTCTTGCCTCCATTGGCTTCTGATTTCTGCTTACTGAGTTTATGCCGATGAGTCACTGACAGATTCAAGGGTTTCCCTCATCAAGCTGTTTCTATGCCTTGCCATTTCTCTTCCATAGTCATCTTCTTTCAGACTCCATTTTTTCCTTTTCGCGCTCCCTGTTTGTATTTTTTTATCAGTTGAATGGATGACCCTTCGGGCATGGCTGTAATCTCGCTTGGTGTGATCACCCCTAATTTCTGATTGTTTCCAGACATCCGAGACGTAGGCGAGCTAGGCTCTGTAGTCTTAGCACACCCTGTCCCTTAGCCTGAGACTTTCGCTCGATATGCTTACTGGCTTTTCATATGGCCGCTGTCGTCTCGCACTTCTTTTTATCTTATAACACCCATTGCAAGTATTCCCACCTTGGTTTCGCGGCGTAGCTTCGGCTTGCTGACTCACCCGGTCTAGCCTGTATGGTCTTCTGTTTTCTGACCACTCTCGGACTTCTGAGAGCTAACTAACCTGGGCTCTGTGGACATAACACAATGTAACTCTCACCGCAAGAGCATTGCTGGTAATGATGTATGCTTTTTATTGTACTCCCCTTTCATCTTTCGGCTGGCTAGCCGAACGACTTCCCCGTGGTGCCCGCTGGGTTGTCCGGGTAAATCCCGTTCGGGCAAATAGTTTGGCGGGAGTGTTCCAGGATGTGGTGGGATTTTGGCTGGCAAGCGTTCTCCCTATAACAAACTACAGATAGCCGTTTAACAACACTGTGACATGGCGGATGTGACTCGCCACTAAATAAAGGCACTGCCTCGTCCCTTTTTTGGAGAATCATTCACAAACCACGTACGCCATCCGATTGGAAGCGTTCCATTGATTTTTTCCTTTGATGGCGAACAATACGAACAAAAACACACAGAGAAACATTTACCTAATCGCACAAAATGGCTGCTTCCAAATACAGACATTAACATACTTTTACATGACAATAGACACCTTCATTCCTATGCTATTTGCCAAAATGTACTAAGTTGTGCAATTGCCGATCATACATGCCTGTATGAACACGGTCGTGCCCTTGATGGTGTGCCGCGCAAAGATGAGAATAACCTATTTATTCTTTCATAACATGTCTATTTTTGCCGCCGCTCTCTGCGACCCTTCCGACATTAATATAACAGCTTTCTCTATGAGCTGATATTCTAGTCCCGTCTTTATGGTCTTCTGCTTTCCGACAATCAAGACCTCACCGGTAAGTCCTCTGCAGCTTCATAGGTCTGTTCGCAAAATCTCAAGGGTTTGTAGGCATTTCCACTACGCCGCAATGCATTCTTTTATTTCCAGACAATATGCTTTTTTCTCGCTCTCTGTTGTAATTCCTTTAACAATTGGACGGGTATTTCACTGGACCTGGCGCTAAGTTGTACCGTCTGAACAGTCTTTTTCTTGATGGTAGCATCCAGACATCGGAGGTTTAAACGATTTAGACTCAGTAGTCCCAACCCTACGTACTTGTTATCCTCAGCATACGCTATATCTATTCCGGCGCAACCCTGCCACGCCTACTTCAATTACAACGCTCGGCATTATTCATCATTCTTTTTATTAACAAGGATGAACTAAATGTCGAATTACGTCGTTGGCTTTTCACTGCTCCTTAATAGAACCCTTTTTACCAACCGATTTTTCATTCCCTTGCTTTCCTTTGCATTCCTTCTTCATTTGACGCCACCTTATAAATGTCTGTCCTCTATGACTTCTTACATTCGTACTAAGTTAGGACTGAGTCAACGCGTCCCATTCGCTTCTTCTGCGTGCTAATCTTTCCTATAACCGCACATCTCGTCCTGCTCGCACTGTTTCCCACAGATTGGGCATACGCGCTTTAGGAACCCTCAACCTCCGCATCTTCTTTATTCCTAACTTGGAACAAGCATTCTTTCTCTACTGACCTGTAAGCTGCTCGCCTCTGCTGTATTTCGTCCCTTATTGTACATATGTATATGCGGTATTTAAATAACAATTACATCGTATAAAGGTATAATAGTTTAATCATTGTTGTAATTGATCGACCGCGTTCAGGATGCGTTTTTTTCGTCTGTTTGTGTGACTGTCTGTTCGTTACCTTTTTCCCTGCGCTTTTAACAGGTACGGCGTCAAGCGCTCAGGAATTTGTCCACCGTTGCAAACGTAATATACTACGAGGCTCGAAGTTCTTTTATCTGGGTATGAATGGCAGCTTATTAGCCACCTTTAAAACTTTCTAACCGCAAAACTTATTCGTTAGCTTGCGCGGCTACTAGTTTCAAGCGGCTTGAACCATTAGGCTCCGTTCGCCTAACACTAACAACTTCCCCTACGGTTTGCCGGAGCACTGCTTTTGAATTCGGAAGGCACATCCTTCTGCCGATAGAAGGCCAAAACCGTTGGTTGTCCTGAGCTCTTCATTTTACTTAGTCCGTACATTTAGTCGTGGTTGCCTACATTGTCAATGAATTTTCCAGTTAACCCTGGAAGGATCACCGTACTGTTTCACGATACCACAACTTATCCCTCAGGACTTCAACATAATGTATATCCTCAGAGACTTCAAATGGTTCTGCAGATGCTCAACGCAATAAATCCAAAAAACGTTTAATTCGTGACTTATCAATCGGGCACAGCCATCCATTCTAAATAGGACAGGAACCAATAGGCACTTGCCTGACGCATCGCCTTGCCAAACGCATTGCCCATCGCAATGAGGCTGGGTCTCACCGTGATGCGATGGTTTGTCTGCCTAAGTAATCCACTGAGCTATGCTGGATGGTGCTTTGGCACCTTCAGAGCCACTCATACCAGATTGGTCCATAGTTAGTGGCCAGACAACCTCAGCCTCCTGGTCCTCCACGTTGGAAGTTGTAATGAGGGTTGCACGTCAATCCTTAAAACGGACTCCATGTAGCCCAACGCCAAACCCGCTGCATTGAGTTCAGGCTTTTTGAACCAAAGGCTTTGGTGGAGATCCCTAATCTTTCTCCTGTTTAGGTCTGAGAAACCTGACATTATACTGCCCACGCAATACAATGAATGTCTCTTCAAATATTTTCTGGTGTTCTAGCCAAAGCGGAGGATAATCAGCGGTGCTCTATCCGCTGCACTTAACAGGGAGGATAGGGGTTGGTATGCGACTGCTCAAGGCTTCCCGCCTTCATTTATCACCTTCTACGCATTTTCACCCTTATCCTCCCGTTCCTGCTTCACTTTTATCACCTAAGCTTTCAGCCCCAATTTTTGGCCCCTCGCTTGCTTAAATAGTCGCTTGCCCTTTAGTTTTAACTCATAGGTGAACGCGGAGCGTCATGCCTGCCCCGTCAACAAGCCCGTGCCAAGCAAGTGGTCAAACCTAGTTCATCGGCATTCATTTGGAGCGCTAGCTTTTACTTCAGATTAGCATACTTCAGTGTTCGCACATATTTCAGATCGGTCAACAGACAGCAGTTGCCGGAACATTAGAGGTACACTTAATCGATATCTGCCGCTTATCGGAGACCCGCCTGCAAGACTTGAGCTCTGTGCTCACTCGCGATCCCCTTCAGGTGACACTAGCAGGGCTTTCCAATTGCTCCGATCCGGTGACGATGCAGCTTCGAACATCGGCCAAGCTGCTGTTGGTATCGCCCTGTGTTTCCGGGCTGTAGCTACAGGTTGATTGGAAGCCAATCAGTAGCCGGATGGGTGCGAGCTGATTGGCTGACTCCTTCAAAGCTTCGAAGAGGCGTGTGACTAACAGGGGTCTATTCGTGATCGCTGCATACGCGCCCACAAACTATCGATCATTCGGTCAAAGTCCACCACTATCCTAACTGCACGAGCTCCTTAGCAACAGAAGAAGCTCGGACCCTGTAGTTCTGGCTGGAGGTCTGAATGCACAAGTTGGAAAATTATACACTGCCGAGCTGCGTTTGGGCGGCCAACAAGGCGTGGGCTACCATAATGATAACGGTGAGCGGCCACTTCATTTGTGTGAGGATGCTCGCTTATTTCTTGCGAGCACTAATTACAGACCCAACACCCGCCGGAGGGTGACTTGGCGCCCACCAGCCTCGAAACAGCAATGGACGCAAATCGATCACATTGAGATGAGTTACCGATGGATAGGAAGCATCCAGAACTGTCGGTCGATTTGAAGCACAGGTGTGGACACCGACCATGCACTTGTATGTGCTGACATTCGGATGCGATTTGGCGCATGCCCACGACGACGTGGTGACCGCATTGACACTAGCCAACTAGCGAAGCCAGCTGTTCTGAATGCCTATCTAGGCATGCTGACATGTGAGTTGGATAAACGCGCACTGGGTGCACTTCAGGCTCACTGGTAACGTATTCTATAGACCATACTAGCAGCAGGAAAATCCTCATGTGGTGTGTCTAATCGCCAACCTGGACATTGGCTCCCTTCGCAGGCTCTGAAACTTATCGACTCTCGCCGGTGTATTCCTGCTGGAAGCGAACACAGAGAAACTCTCAAAGAGCTCCGTGCAACACTCCGTGCTAGCCTGAAGAGAAACCGTGAAGCCTGATTGTCTCATTTTGCTTCAGAGATGGAAATGGCCGCTGTACTTGATAGACACCGGATGCCCTTCAAACTGATACTGGAATCAGGCAGCAGGAGACCTGGTGTTAGTGGACCAATTTTGACGAGCGTGAACAGCCTATCCACAACTTTCAAACCACTTGGATTGTTAGGCTGAGCACGTTAAAATGCAAGTTAATGGATCGGAATTGTTAGTTTTCTCGCCGTTACCGCTGGCCCCACTCCGTGGGCTTTCGTCATGTATCCACCCTTTCGCTCACAAGGCTAATGCGAGATGGCTATATTGAAGTTAAATAGAGCCGCGGGACCAGATGATTTTGCTCCAGCCCGCTTCAAATTCTTGGGCCTGCTTTTGTGGATGAGTTATACGAGTTACTAGTAAAACTGTGGGAGCAGGAAACTATCTCAACCGACGGAAGCCGCTCGGTCATAGTCCCAATTTTCAAGGGAGGCTCACAATCGGAATGCGGCACCCATAGATAAATCAGTCTGAAATCCGTCGCCTCCAAATTGCTTGCCACTGTCATCCATCATAGTCTGACTGGCACTCGTGAAAGCCAGGTTCTTGAAGAGCAAGCCGGCTTTCTTTCTAAGGTCGTGGCTGCATTGACCACATCTTTATCTTGTGTCAGTTGTTGAAGCACCGTCAAATTTATGGGCGGCCCACCTTTGTCTTGTTCCTCGGTATTAAAAGTGCATTTGTTTCGGTGGATAGACGAGAACCTTTAAACAGTCTACTCAAGAAAGTTGTACCTGGAATATGTAAATTGTTTGCGTGCATTATATGCACTTAGGTCGGGCAGAGGGAGAACTTACGACAAGCAGTCGTCGTCATGTGATACCTCCAGCGGTGTGAGGCAAGGATGCTCGCTCTCACATTTCCTCTTCAACTTCTCTGTTGAAGAAGTCATGGAAACCAAGTACATAGGACACGAAATAGAATGTGTGGATCTGCTGTCAGGAGAACGACTTTCGTCTTAGAGTGTGCTGATGATATTGCCCTAATCTGTGACAGCTCGCAAAACTGACAAGCGGTACTGGACAGCTTAGCACTGGCCGTCCGTTAATTCGGACGTTGCTTTGCACTATCGAGCGGCAAAGCTTGCCTCGAAGATATGCAGTGATCGCATCCTACGCTGACCCTTGTTGGGGACCAGTTAAAAGTCCGTTACAAATTCAACTACCTGGGAAGTTTTGTCAGCGCCCGTGTCAGTGAAGACGAGAGCAGAAAACATACAGCAAAAGCTCGAGGTGCTTTTGTCAACCTTCGCCACTTATGACTTCGGTGCCACCTCACTCTTGCCCTGGAGGGTAGAGTGTACAATGGAACGGTACTTTCGACCCTACCGTACGCTTTTGAAACCTGGCTACTTGATGCAGCGTACCTGACGAGGCTAGTTACGTTCGACCACCGGTGCCTTCGCAGAGTGGCCCACATCTGGTGGGAACGCCGCGTGGGAAACGAGCGTGTTCGACGCCTTGTTTACAGCATAGGAAAGGGAAGTGACCTGCTTAGCACCGTTATTTCACGCACCAAACTCCGGTGGCTCGGCCACGTGTTACGCATGCTAAGCTACCACTCCTACTACGTGCGTTGCTTGCGAGCCGAGGATGGAAGAAGAGGAGGGGTGGCCAAACGATGACATGGTCAAGAGTAATGTAGGTCCTCATTTCGGAGCTGGGTTCGGTTGGAGCATCTCGGCTTCCTGGTTGGGGTCCGAAAGACGATGGACACGTTTGGCTTGATGCACTTGCCGATATGGCTGGGAGTCGACCTCAGTGGCGTACGTGCTGTGAGTTTCTTTGGCCCACCACCTCCCTCAGCCTCCTCTCCAACTTCGTGCGTACTAGCTATCCTTATAAAAGTTTGCATAGTATGTTTTTGATGCACAGTAGCCAGCTGGTAGCTTAACGAAACGATGCCCACCCGTTGTCGGTAGCTCAGCCGGATTGCAACAGTTGCATGTTGTTCCCTCCTTCTTTCTTTTATGTATTGCGGCACAGTAACTGAGGTGTTTCTTACCGCTAGCTACCTTGAATACCGAGGATAAAAGCATACCCCAAAGGAAAGGTTTGACGCAACCTGACTGCGAATAACCGAGCGAATAAACGTTAAACAAGAAGCATATTCAACTACAACTTGTCATTCAGTGGATCCGCGACAGTGTTTCAGGACTTGGTGGGTTTTAGCCTGGCAAGCTTTTCTCCCTATAGACAGCAACAAATGTCCCTTTAACCAAAATGTAACTTGGCGTGTGTGACTCGCCACCGACTAAATTCACCACCCATACCTTTACACTTGCCGGTCAATTAGCGTCACCTTTGTAGAGGCGTTGGTTACACTGTAACTTCTACATCTGCATATACTGTCGTTTATTCTTGCTGCGAGTTCACGCATATGCTCGTATCGCTTTACTTTCTACAATAGTACCGTTGACCGTTGTTTTGCGCACGCACGATCTCAATGTATTTTCACCCATCTCTCGAGCGTGCTCGACAATGCTTCTCTAATGGATCATTCAGGATACGTAACCTATTATTAGCTGAGGTATGACTGCCATATATGCCAGACCGATTAGGACTTAAAACCGGGTACCTAGCTCACGGCAGCCCAATTATTGTTTCATCTTTCCCCCAGCGTACCGTTCTAAGCATGAACGCATGAACAATTTTCTACTCTCGCTGTTACACTTGCCATACAATTTGTACAATTGCATCTACCGGATCATGCCTCAATAGGCGTGCCTCGCACGGTCGAGAATAAATACTTATGTATTTATCTATTGTTCTGCTCTTTTGAAGCCTTCGAATTGGGACGGCGGAACTTGCCACGTACAAGGGGAGCTCAATTTTCCACTAAAGATACCCCTGGAAGCATATCGACCTCAATTGAGCATTTCGAGCGTACAGCTGATTGGACTTCTGGGCTAGCATAGAACGATTGTTGTTTTACCACAACAGATCTACGTCGCACGGCAGCAATGCCGACACCGCTCTGGGCACAGGTTAACTGACGTCCATGTTTATGGTTTATAGTTATCAGTGATCAGCAGTACAAAGTTCGCAATAGAAAAAGCAATACTTAGGAATCAAACATCGGGAGTAAGCACAACAAATTATAACAGCCCGATGGAAAGATATAACGGTGAGATGTGAAAAAATAGTTACGGAATGTTAATACAATACCCTACAGTAATAAATTTTACAGCATCTACAGCGAATTAATACGACTAAAAGGAATAACCCATTGGAGTATATACGGAAACGAACTCATGCAATGTCAACGAAGAAAGCGGGACCAAGTCAGGAGGGGAGAATTCCATGTGCACGTCGGTTCGCTAATTTTATCTGTCATGAGGAAAGCCGTAGAATGGAGGTTGGAACAGATTAACGTTTTTACTCTCACTCCCTTTGGAATATATTTCCAAGTAAACTTTGAAGACAAAGTGGCAAAAAAGGACTTATACAAAATAACCAACCGCGCTGCCCTTATACGTAAGTTACCTTTTGCGGAGGCGAAGGACCCTGGTTTTTCTTGCTGGTACAAGAAAGAGGACTCTTGTTTGTCGAAACCATTTTGCATTCTTGTTATTTGACCTGTACTGAGTTAACGTTGTTGTTCTCATGTTAGGCAGTTGGAAAGGACTAATATTTGTGAGGGCGGGAGAGCGTTTCAAGACCCTTGTGTGCGATAACACCATAGAATGTTCTAATTGCTACATGGTTTGTTGGCATTTCTGATGGTAATAAAGGATAGATAATAATATGGTAAAAAATTTGGAGTGCTGTCTGGTAACAGCTATGATTCAGGAAAGTGCTACCTACCGGTTTATGTGAATAGCAAACACCATTTGAACGCATAAATTTATGTAGTACAGGTAAGGTGTGAGAGTATCTCTTATGCCACTGCCAGCCGTCGATACTCTCTCCCTTAATACCATTATCCATTCTTCGTATTGCCTCCGGCACCTCTGTTTTGCAGGAGCCATTGTCTGTGAGCTCCAACCAACTGCGCATATCCGGGGCATGCTAAGGGCCACTCATTTACTTTGCTCTGGGACTGTGTGCGTCACATAAATTTGCCGTCTGTTGACTTATTCTGGGACAGGTGAGGTATCCATTAGCATGAGAACGCTTTACCCCAATGCCACTGCTAGCCGTCCGTACTATCTCTCTCCCTTGATATCATTATCAGTTCCTCGTATATTCTACGTCACCTCTTTCAGCTGCAGTGGGTAAATGAATACAGCATACCTTTTTGCGTTTGGAGCCACTCAGTATCTCTCCAACACTTGCTCTCTTGAATTGTTTGCATCACCTACGCTTGCTGCTTTGTTGAATCTTGCGACATCGTAATTATCTACTAATAACTAGATGGCTTACTGCAATTTCAGTTGCTGTCCACCGTTTCTCTCTCTTCACACCGTTACCCTTCGTTCCTCTTATCTTCATCACGTTTTGCACAGCGATTCGTTGTAGGCCCCATACACCTTTGAGCATATCTGGACCTACAAGGAGACATTCCCTGTTTCTCCGTCCTGTAATTTTTAGCATGTCTGCATCAAGTAACTTCGATGGCTCGCTGATGTATTCTGGGGCACGGTAGGAATCCCCTAATGACCAAATTGCTCAATGTAATGGTTACATGTGGCCACCGACTGTTCTTCATAGCGCCATTATCCGTCGATCCCCTTAACCTCAGCAATTCTATTTAGTAGCGACTAGTTGTCTTAGGTTACACTCATCTCAGCTTGTTAGGATACCTTCTTTGTCTGTCCAGCGTATATTCCCTGGAATGTCTGTCTCACTTACCTCCGCTGGCTTATTGATGTATTCAGTTATCCTATAGGCCTACACTAGTGACTAAGCGCCTGATTCGAATGTCTACCTTAGGTCACTGATAGTCTTTCCTAGCGCCACACCCGTCGGCCGTCTTAAATTCGGCACCTCTTTTTAGAAGTAGCAAGCTCCACACATGCGATTACACAGTGCTCGTTAGGAACCACTCCGTATCTCAGTAACCTTTATTCCTTTAGAATATCCGCATTCAGTCTTTCCGCTGCCGTACGGCCAACTGACCTTTGGAGCTGTCTTGCAGAAACCTATTTATTTTCATTTATTCTGCGCTCCCTATCGTATTACGCTAGCTATTTGCTGTCCATACACCCTGCAATCACCAGCAATACGCGAACGCTCTTTGCTCTTCCCCACACAACTTTTGGCTCATACCAAACCAATACTTCGTAGATTACTTACTGGTACAAAGCTCTTGTCTTTACGCAGGCGTTAGCAATCCACCTATACGGCTGATTCTATAAGAGATTCAAAAAACACTTTCAGCATTATTATTGTTGCACAATGTACACGCTTTTGTCTCAAGACCAAATGCTGTAACATAAGACTTCAGCAATGTTTAACTTCATGCTTGTTCTTGTGGTCTTCTCTCGGTTGTTCCCCACCCCCTTTTCTCCGAGGTTCTGAAGTTCTCGGAGATCTGGGATTGGACTGAGGAACAATTTTCGCCCAATACGGACTCGACCACCGGCAGGGACATACGCGGAGCATGGATGGACACCAAAAGGACTCATCTACAATCACCAAAATCCTTGTCCAGTATGGAGAACTGGACACGTCTTCTTACTTCCATACGTTATACATCTGAAAAATCCAGACAGCAAAAATTTGATTTTTTGCTTACCTGGCCACATAACAAGACAACTATTCACGACCTTCCACTCCTCAACCGGCCTCACCAATCATGGCGGCCCCGATAAAGCTATCTGTTCAACAAACAGAGGAAATTAGAAGCCATTACTCTGCGAAAAACCGAAGGTAAAACCAGTCGTCAAGCGGCTTTGCCAGTTCAACATTAATGTTCAAAATGCTTTACGGAAGTGTTGCAGGACGTGGTGGGTTTTCGCCTGGCAAGCGTTCTCTCTATAAAAAGGCACAAATGTCTGCTTAACAATACTGCGACTTGGCGGGTGTGACTCGCAACTGAATAAAGTCACTACCCACACTACATACTGGCAAGTCGAATAGACTCAAATCTCAACTCTTCACGATACATGCAAAAATATGTTACGCTCCGTCTACAAGCACTGTTACTTTGCACTTATAGTGCCTTGACCTTTTCAACCACACGATTGAACCCGAAGTATCGTCGTGATACTCAACTGCCTTTAAACCTTGATCACGCCTGCTTTGGTGTGTCTCAAAGAAGTTGAGAACAAACTATTTATTTAAATGAGCAAGTTGCTACTGTCACTAGTACAGCTACCATAATAGGTCTGTACAGTTGCACATACCTGCTCAGGCCTCAATGGGCGTGCTTCGTATAGTCGAGGATAAATATTTATTTATTTATATATGTGCATACCAAAGTTGTGCATGATTAAAGCAAATAGTTACTGGAACTCATGTGCTTGAAAATCTGTGCCACTAATTTTCCCTGTGATAGTTGTAGATGCTATAGTTCTGTGAATTCACGTTCAAAGGCGGAACAGTTATTTGGCAAAGATGTTTGATTTGTAAGGCTGTATTGTAAGAATCGCGAATTTGCAGGCCACTGGTCCTTGGATTGTAAATGGCTTCTTGTAATGCGTCACGTCAACAATGCGCATCACTGAGTAATGCGGTATAGGTGATAGATAAGGTGCAGAGGTTTTGAATAAAGTGACGGAAGGCATGCGACGTGGTACCATGCAATGAAGCAGGAGCAGGAATGCTGGAAATATGTTGACTGTCAGGCATCAATTGTAGCGCTGCTTTACTTCTGAGGTTAATTGTGGAATGATATAAAATGTAGGAGGTGATGTGGTAGCTGCGTTATGACGTACAAAGGTGCAGAGGAAACATGTGTGGAGCAGAGGAACGAAGGAGAAACTGCTCGACGTCTACATAAATTTTAAAGTCCGCGTCATGGTTGGGTGGTTGTCTACAGACGTACTCTAGCCACTACAAATGGTCATCTCTTAGGCGTCCGGCGTCGCGTTCCATTTGGGCAGGCCCTAAGGAGGGCTGTGGCTGCGTTCCCTTGAACCGGATAGAACAGTTGTGTAATGTGATGGTGTACTGCCTTTCTGAATGTTATTAAACCCATGCATGCTGATCTGAAGCTACTTTCAGTCACATTACGGACTGCGCGGCGGGCATGATGGACAGAACTCGCTTTAGACGAAGGAAATGGGCTATAGGAAAGGCGTGCCTGACATGCTTCCTTACATGCGACGAATGAGCGGGTAAAGCCTGAGAACTTGCAATATATACGAAAGGGCTGTCCACTTACGTTAACTGAAATGTCTTGAAAGAGCAACCGACAATAGCCAACGTTGCTCCCGTGACAACCTTCGACAGCTAGGTGTGGCGAACAAGCGGTAACCTGGGGGGCGGATTATGCAGCCTGGGAAATGAAATGCAACACGACTGCGATGGGAATACTTACCCCAAGAAAATGTACCTGTAGGCACATAGGGACTCAAACAAAGCTGACATTGTACGCATGTGAAGGTGAGACATGTGAGTTGTAAAAGCGGCAAACGGGTTGACGGTAGAATGCGGGCTATGTGATAAACTCTGTTACGAAGGGGATCTTAAGATACCGTGAAAATAAATTTAGGAAAACGTGAAGGAAATGACAACCTTGGCTGACTTTACTGACATACCAACGGAAGACATGTGCGTGTGGTTAAAAGTGACAAGCGAATGGAAGTCAGGCACAGTCTATGAAATGAAATGTAAGAGTAAAGCGTTGACCACTTTGTGAAAGTAAATGGCGGCTGTACGTGGAAGTAGTTGGGAACCATGGCGGGCTTCCCTGACATGCCAACACGCGACCAATAGTGAAGACTAGCAAGCGGTAAACGGGTTGTCGGCAGGATGCAGTTTACGAAATGAAGGATATGACAAGAGCTAATTGTACTTATGTTAAGGAGAGGCCGTCGAAAAGGGGACCGTGAGATTACACATGGCGGACGTTGCTGACATACCAACTGGGGACAACTGGGTGCGGTTAAGAAGTGGGAGACATGTTGACAGCATGCGTAGGCTATGAAGTGAATATTAATATTGAAGCGATGACCACTGACCGAAAGGGAATGGAGACTAAAAGATACAACTTGTGGGTGTACTAGGAGCGACGCATCGGGCACGCCAGACTGCAATCAGGGAAGATGGACTGATGTTGATCACAGGCAAGGTAGTGGCATCGGAGCGCGGTGGACAAGTGGCGCATGTGGCAAAGAGGTGCCAACAGGTTAAGGAACTGGAAGCAAAGGTAAGACAGCAAGCATGCACAATAAAGTGAAGTAATTGGCGTCTGCAACGCCAACTAGGTTTCCAGCTGGGCCTACTTTGTTCACATGCCACTGGAGACAACGGTAACTAAACAAGTGGCAAAAGGCAAGTGCAGTATAGGAAGGAAAAAGTAAGACAACCGTGAGGCACCCTTATTTCAAGTAAGGGGCCGGACAGATTGCATAATAAGCAGTGATTGACAAAAGGGCTAATCGAGGGACAGCGGCAGGGTACAACAACGGGTAATGACGTTTTAACCATTCACAAATATTCCCGGCCTAGAGGGTGAGCGGGAGAATCCCTAACAACCCACAAAGCATGAACACTGAGAAATGATTTGAGTCCCGTACTAGAGAGGGTAGCACGTACTCCGCGGCAGGGTTGCCATGTTTACAAGAGCTCCTGCTGTGACGCACCGCATTAACCGAAGTGCGAAAAACAATACCATCCGTAACTCCATGTTTCCTCTATATATACCAGGTGTCACTGGAAAAATACGGACGGCGCGAAACATCTATGCTTGCTGACTAACCGCTGCATCAATGGATGTCATTCACTTACCGGAGTTGAATGGGACGACTTAATCAATGGCTAAGGTAAGCGGTTGGAAGGTGGTACACGAAGCCAATGCTTAAGGCGGAGCATGAGAAACGGGTGTTGAAAGCCACTTAATTGGTTGTCAGCATACCGGTGTAAGGTACAAAATAAGCCAAGCCTCCTGGTAGCTAGCGGCGGTAAGGCACGGTGGAACCGTGGACCGGGAGAAGACGTGTGTAGTATGGACTTGCGTGACACGCGCAAGCTGGGTAACTTACATGAGGTGAACCTGACGCGAAAAGCATTGGCTCATTAGTAGAGGAGGCGCGATGGCACTACCGGAGAAGGAATCAGGGTGGCGGATGTCTAATGATGGTCCAAAAGGCACCTAATTGTATGCTGTGCACGGACAAGAATTCATGCGGTCGGAACGCTCAATGGATCTTTGTAGGTGGATGTCATTTGGGATTGACCATTGGCGGTGCACAGCGGCACATGCACACTAACGGCCTGAAAATTACGCTACTGTATATTATTCACTTACCGTATATGCATCGGATGAACAAATGTAATGTTCATGGTATTCGGAGGCTGTGTGGTGCGGATGCACCTTCAAAGTGGCCGCACGTTTACTAGTGGCGTAGAAGCCACATGTTTTGTGCCTGCGCGATTATCAGAGGTAAACCAGATGACCTGGATACTGGAATAACGTTAACAAAACGAATTCCAAGGTACGCAAACGCTTCCAAACGATGGACTACTTTACATGGAGTAGGCGTACCACGTGACACCCATAGGTGAGATTTCATGAATGTGCCAAGCACCACGGCATAACTTAGTATTGGCATGCAGATGCATTGGAAGCTGCTAAAAAGCAGACAATTCCCATTGTTTATATGCAACCAGTTATGATGCCAATAGAAATCTTTGTTCATTCACTGTAGCGCGGAACCTTAAGCCGTCCGCGAAGATTAGTGGTAGCAGTCCCAGGGCAGTTTGGTCCATCAACTAGGTTGGGAACATCGACACCAATTTGACCAAAGGTTGTTTGGCTTGATGCGAGTGGTAGTAAACAATGAACATCTCAAGGTGCACTTCCACCGTTAAAAGCAATGCCTGGCGCCGGTGCTCTACCCGAGACCGGCTGTGAGCATTTGCTCATGGATCTGCTGTTTTAAAGACACAAGACCATCTATCTCGCGTGGGACTCTGAAGAGTACGGGGTTGCGACGGAGTTAGTTTAGCACTTAACTCAATGGTATGACTGACTCTAAAGGCATTTAATAAATGCCAACCAGCCTATTTACTGTTTCTGTTCAGAATAGACAAAGCTTGCTTGGCGGGTGCACTGCACTGCGGCCCACCGCAAGATCCCAATGGAGACTGCAAGGGCATGCAGAGGAGCATGAGTTATTTGGACCGAAATTCTGTGGGCTTAAGCAGCGAAACGAAACACCGGAACAACACCGTTCGGTCAACCAATTACTGTCCACAGTCTCAGCAGTAGCAGTCCCCGCTGTATAGGTCACGTGAAATAAGGAAGATGTAAAAAGTGTCAGATAAAGAGGAAGGAAAGTAATTTAACTAAAGGATAACAGCAAAGGCTAAGGAGGTTGACAGAATGATGGGACCTAAAACAAACACCGCACCACACACTATCCAACAAATTAATGCCTAGGTATAGCCTGCCCTAGCAGTCCATGCTGGGCCTGTTAAGTAAAGTAGGAAAGAATAAAGTTAGAAGGCAGAAAGAGAAAGTGGAAAAAGCTAATCCAGTAAAAGCCAAAGATATCCGAGTCATTAAAAAAGAACTGAAAAGTGAAGGTGAGTCAGTTAAGAAAAGGAAAGGCCTGGTGTTGTCACCAAGGACCATTGAATTGGTGTGCGAAACCCTTAACCCTAGGTTCACTAAGCACTTGATCTGGAAGCGAATTTCAGCGATCTACAGCTCGGCGCGATAGAAGAGTTTCCATCCTAATCCAATCAGATCGTGGTTTATGCAGTTTCAGTGGGTGACAACGGAGGTTGGGTATCGTAGCGAGGCTAAATAGCCCTGACAAGTCCGCGCCGACCTTACTCGTCAAAATACGTTAAGTGAGAACCAGGTCCCCTCACATCCGTCAGTAATTCATTGAGTACATCCTCTAGCTGAGCAAACGTTAAGGATACGCCTGTACCCCTAGAACTTGCACCAACCGGATGCCCACTCATAACACCTTCTCCAAGTCCATTTTGTCTCCGTTAAGACATGGTGGACAAGCCTGGATACCATATGCCAGGTAAGGTCAGACGCATGCCGTGAATAGCTTCACAAACAAGTTGGCCGTTAGGATTCCGAATGTTCGGCGGATGAACCACAACATACGAAACCTCGACAAGCGCCCTACTTAAAAGGTTGTCAGAATGAAGTGCTGATGAATATACGACCCCTAAATCAACCTGCTGAGGGACAGTAGGTGGTTCCACACCGCCGATAACAAATCGAGTGGGAGCAATCGCAGCTCCGATTGGGTTAACAGAGTACTAGGCCCTATTTATGGGCATCAGTCTTGAGGTAGACCCTTCAAAGAGCCCAGCCACCGCACCCTGAATTACCTCAAGACCCCCGGGATATCCACAATATTCCGGACCTTAAGGTCGTCAGCAAACATTGGACGCGCAATTCCTAGCTCTCCCGGCAAGTCAGCTCATTGATGGAGGACAACAATAGCTCCAATACCAAGCCCTGCGGGACGCCATTACGGACAGCTTGGCTGAGCGAAAGATTACGCCCCATCCGTATGCACTTTTCACTCCCCTCAAGGAAGTCAGACATCCATTGAAGAGCGCGACCGGATATCCCTTAAGATCTCAAATTTAGCGTGGGTCGAAGATAAGAAACAGTGTCAAACTCTTTCGAAAGGTCCACGAATAGCACGCCCACAGCGTGGCTACTGTCTTCCGCTGCGGCCCAGCTTTTACGAGCTACAAGTATATTAAAGTGACATAAAAGTCCCTTGCAGGGTCCATGTTACGCAACACTGTGAAGGTTGAATCTATTCAGGTGGTTCTCCATTGAATCCCTTTTCAGCTTTTCAGACAACTTGGGTATTACGCTTGTCAAACTGACGGGCCTGTGGTTAGCGGGCAGAGCGCTGTCACCACCCTTAAATATCGGGCAGATGGTTGCCTGCTGCCATTCCGAATGTAGGATGCAGCTTTCAAGCCATATTGAGAGTACACATGTGAGAGGACCACTCAGCTCAGTGGCCAATCCATGCAACAGCTTCGGGTGAATTGAACCAGGACATGTAGCTTTAGAGGGATTAATGCCTTGCAGTAGCTCGAAGACCTGAGTCTCCGTTATGGTAATCGCAGCTAAGCCCGAATCCTCCAGAACCCTTGATACCACTACAACCAATGGTAAAGTGGTCTCCAGCTCAAAGACCCCATTATACCGACTACTAGTATACAAGCCTTGTCTTACTGGATTCGCGCACGGGTCCCATCTGCTCGTAGAAATGCTGGTATAGGCAGGTTTGCCCCGTTGCGTCGTTTAACGCAGGCAAAATACTCCAAGGGATTAGCTAAGGCCGAGCAGAACTATCTCGCACCTCTTATACCTAAGGTTGCGTACATTGCTTAGCACTATCTGAAGAATTTGCAATGTCCAGCCCTTGGTCCTGCGCTACCAGGACTGGCATTTCTAGGGCGGAACAAGACGGTCGGCTGAACACACAAAAATCCATCAACCGTAGACCTACTTCACCAATTTCTCGCGCAGTTTTGATGTTCTTAATGGCCTCGTTTAGCTGCAGCCTGTCCACTAGTGGAGGTTTGGTTGAACGATAAACTTAATACCCTTCAGTATGAGGGCAAACTGCAACAGCTTGCTGTGTTCATCCGGGGTGGAAAGGACTACTCGAAATACGCGCGCACGAGAGTTTGGGGCACTAACTGGTTTTAGCCAATCTAGTCAGTTTCCTGACAGTAATAGCGGGAAACCCAGGCGGAGGGAGCATGTTTACGCATCTCTTAAACCGCTGTAGGACATTAACCGTACTTTCGGCAGGAAGCGCGGCAGTGGATTCCACTGCGTTACGGAATATCACGCAGCTGTACTTAACATGCACAGCGGCCAGCTAGGCTGCAATCTACGAGACTGGGCGAAGTTTACAGACGACGCCGGAGCAAATGTAGCATACGTCTTATGCTCCAGCAAGCCGCACATAAACGGTAGGGGCCACACTAGTATCGTCGACTAAAGTTTCCTTGGAGTTCATAGTATTAGACAATGGTCGAGGTTTGTTTCTCGTGCTTAAGCACCCATTGCTTTTCACAATATTTTCACCAAAACGCCCAGTTATATGCCATGCCCGAAAGTACACTTACAGCGTCGAGGCCGGTACCGAAACAAGTGGTCATGGATTCTACTATTGAAAACCAGGTGTGCATGCAATATCATGTATGGCTTTCCACGGGGCTTCGCACTTGGAATACATGCGGCGGCGATTCCCATCCTGGTACGGGAAACGCTCAGGCTGCGGAGTCACCAACTAATACCTGAAATCTACATGGCCTTGCGAACTCATTATTATGCATCGCAACGTTCACTTTCTAAGCACTTTTGTGGCGAGCTTAAACCCCACGGTAAAACACAACATTATCATTCAACATGATGAAGTTGAAGCAAATAAACCGCATCATTTGACTGCTATTTCAAACAATGCACAATATGGGTGAAATGCGTGTATAGTTTATTCAACTGCAAATGATTCCTTTTAATGTCAGCATTCCATATCAAGTTATTTAATGCTTATTCAAGCAGTGCTCATTATTTTGACTGGTGTACCCAAACGCAACGCCTCCGTAAGGCTATTTTTCCTTACAAAAATTTGCCATTCTCTTAGCATTTCCGACTGAGAATGAGCGACAGCGTAAGTATTCGCCAACTTTCATCAGTTTGCTCATTCTTTTTTACAATTAAGCGGAGTACCTTTTTATTTTGAGTATCATGTATCCTATCTTTACTTTGTCACTATGGATAAAGACCTACTTATCATTCCGTTCCACTGTAGTCTTTTTCATTGTAATCATTGTATTGTAGAGAGCAGAAGGAAAGACCTATGTCAGCTCCATCACCTCCCAATCATAGCAGGTGTTGGCGCAACCAATTAACAAGTTAACTTGTCAGTTACATAAGAAACAACAAGATCCCTGCAAATTCAAGAGGTATAAATCCAACAATCGTTTAAAACATTCCTCCGTATGCGCGTTGACGACAGAATTAGGCAAACAGTTCCAGTCGTTCACCACACGAGTCGATAGTGTAAAATCAGAGCGAAGCCTGAGTCTACTAGGTTTAAACAGTTTCCAGCAGTGGCCCCGAGTCGAACACTCAGTGTTAACTTGGGAGAAACCTTGGAGCTCCTTTCCTATCTCGCCTCGCAGAATGCGCCGAGCGTAGATCAGATCGCCTCGGCAACGCCGATATTCCAGGGAGAACATATTCAAATGCTGGAGACGAATGTGATATGGCAGTTGTCGGAACTCAAAGGTGTACTTAGAACCGCGTGGCTGAACTTTTTCAATCAATCCATGTTCAAGCTTTGTAGGTAGATGAACTGCGGGTAATCCATATTCGAGGATTGGACACACATGGGAGGAAAAGATAAGTCTGATGATCTCCGGCATCAATCGTGAGAAGGTTCTTCGGATAGAACACAGTAGTCTGTTAGCCGCAGCAACCTTTTTCAAAGTATCTTGGGTGGTTTTTAGATCATAGCATACTATAACACCAAGGTCTCTTTCCTGTTTCACATTATTAAGCAAATAACCACCAACGTGGTAAACACCGAACGGTTCAGTAGCACCAATGGGGAGTACAGAAAATTTATCGCGATTTATAGGCAAATTTCATTTAAGTGGCCAATCGTGCAGCCGATCCAGTGTATTTTGGAGGCGGTCAGCATCCTCAGCGCTGGTTACCTCCATCCATAACTTCAAATCGTCTGCATAGATCAAGCATTCGGTCCGGAGGGTTGAAGGAAGGTCGTTAATGAAGAATTTGAACAACTCTGGTCCAAGAACAGAGCCCTGAGGAACGCCACTGCTCATAAGGACGGAGGGTGAATACGTATCGTTGACCTTAACTCGCATAATTCGGTCTGAAAGGAAATCCGAGATCCACGACAAAACCCTTCCAGAGACACCAATTGCTTGAAGTTTGAACAAAAGCCGCTCGTGAGGAACTTTGTCAAACGCTTTGCTGAAATCTACGTAGATAACATCCATACGTTTGCCAGCATCCATTGAGTTCGCCCATTTCTCCCTGGAAACTAACAAATTGGCGGTACACGAGCGTGACTTACGAAAGCCATGCTGAGCAGTAGAAATCACATTCCGGTCGTCGAAGTAAAGGCTGAGAGCTCCCTTGAGAATCCGTTCCATAATTTTACACATTACGGATGTTAGGCAAACGGGACGATAGTTTGCTGGGTCTTGGCGCTTCCCTCCTTTAAATATGGGCTTGACAATACCCAGCTTCCAGGCTGATGGAAGGCGCATCGGAAGGTGCATCGAGATAGTTTTATGGAGAGTCACTTGTTGAATATTTGTGGTATATATTCTGTGGCGTCCAAATGCTTGTCTTGTACTAAAGGTCTCGCCTCTCGTTAAAAGCCCGTACAATGCTCTGCATGTGACGTCTGAATGCATATCGCTTGTTGTGGCATCGGTCCTGATCAGTACGACTCACTGCAGCTGATGACTTTTTCAGCTATTGTTTTCTTTTACGATGGCTGCCGTACCTCCTTAAACAACCGACGTCTTGTGAATGCGCTGTTCTCGCTCAACCCTCATGCCACTCCAACCAATCTTAAAGCAAACTCCACCTAGAACCACCTGGTTACTCATCATTCTCCCCCTTCTGCCTCCGCACTAACCTCCCACACAGGTAAGCAGAGTCGTGTGCCGTCTGATTGTCGGAGCCCAAAACCAACATACGTTGCGGTTGTAAGGAAAAGCCTCACCGCTTCTGGTGTATATTCAGGCTATGTATAACCCTCACTAAGTCAAAGTCTAAATCTAAGCCTTCCTCTTACTTTACAAGATAAATTAGTTGGAAACTCTGGTCAAAAACAGCGCAAATCCTCCTCGACCACACATCCCCAGTCGTGCCCAACCACCCTCTCGTAACCGATATCTCACCATCATGAACGCGCCTGAATCGACCAAAGATACCCCAGCCGGAAGGATGTTAGGCGACCAAGTGTTCCTTAAAGGACTAATCACTGTTTTGTTCGACGAAGACGAACGGGGAATCAACATTATCCCGGCCTTCCGCTTGGCTAGGAGACAATAACGTTCCATCAAGGCTCGCCCCCTTAAGACGAGGAAGAATGTCGGCGCATTCTCCTACGGACCCCACGTCTCAAAGGCGAGGGAGATCTCCCCCGAAGGATTGGATCCAAATGGAAAAAGCTGTTGTGGAGCTGAGGCCCCTGTTGAGAAAAGGTGTGCCTGATAAATATGTAAACATTATCAAAACGCTGTACGCGCATAGTTCGGGCAGTGTGAGGGTTTATGGCAAACTGTCGCCACCCTTCAGTATCACCAGCGGTGTGAGACAAGGTTGCCCGTTGTCACCTTTCCTCTTCAACTTCGCTATTGATGAAGTCATGGAAATCGCGTTTACAGGACGCGACCTAGAAGGTGTAAAGCTACTTCCTGGTGAGCGACTTCGGTTTTCGAACCAAAATCTTTGGTTGAGAACCCTAATCGTTCTGCTATCTAGACCTGGGCAAACTGACAGTATCCTGACAACGCAATCCTATGAATCTTTTCTCACACAATTTCCTGATGCTCTGCCCACCGCAGAGGATAATCAACGGTGCCCTATCTGCTGCACCGGAAAGGGTGGATAAGGGTTTGGATGCTACTGCTCAAGCCTTCCCGTCTTCTTATTCCCCCCTTGCGCTTTTTCATCCTTATCGTCCCGTTCCAGCTTCACTTTTATCCCCCGTTTTCAACCCCCCAATTTTCGGCCCTCTCCCACGTTACTTCAATAGTCGCTTGCCTTTTAGTTTCAACGCACATGTGAACGCGGTGCGTCATTCCTGCCCTGTCAACAGGCCCATGTCCAAGCAAGCGGCCCATTCCAGTTCATCGGCTTCCATTTGGAGCCCTCCATCCTCCTTCAGACTGGCATGCCTCAATGCTCGAACATTGCTCCAGATCGGTCAACAGGCAGCACTTGCCCGAACATTAGCGACCCTATCGGTCGATATCTGCTGCTTATCGGAGACCTGCCTGCAAGACTCGAGCTCTGTGATCACTCTACGATCCCCTTCAGGTGACACTAGCAGCACTTTCTCATTGCGTCTATCCGGTGACGATGCAGCTTCGAGCACCGGCCAAGCCGGTGTTGGTATTGCCCTGAGTCCCCGGGCTGAAACTACTTTGGTTGATTGGATTCCAATCAGTAGCCGGATGTGTGCGGTCTGATTGGCTGGTTCGTTCAAAGCTTCGAAGTCACGTGGGACTAACAGGTGTCTATTCGTTATCGCTGCCTATGTGCCGACAAACTGTAGCGATGACTGTAAAAGACGACTTCTATCGTCAACTGAACGAGCTCCTTAGCCACAGAAGAAGTTCGGACACTGTAGTGCTGGCTGGGGATATGAACGCACAAGTTGGAAAGTTGTCCACTGATGAGCTGCATGTGGGCAGCCAACATGGTATAGGCTCCCGTAATGATAACGGTGAGCGGTCACTTCATTTGTGTGAGGATGCTCGCTTATTTCTTGCGAGTATTAATTTCCGACACAACACCCTCCAAAGGGTGACTTGGCGCCCACCAGCCTCGAACCAGCTATGGACGCAAATCGATCACATTGCGATACGTTACCGATGGAGAGGCTGCATCCAGAAATGTCGCTCGATTTGGAGCACAGGTGTGGACACCGACCATGCACTTGTATGTGCTGACCTTCGGATGCGTTTTGGCGGACGCCGACGACGTCGTTGTTACCGCATTGACACCAGCCAACTGGCGAAGCCAGCTGTTCTGAACGCGTATCAAAGTACGCTGTCATGCGAGTTGGATAAACGCTGACTGGATGCAATTGAAGCTCACTGGTCTCATATTCACCAGACCTTACTAGCAGCAGGAAAATCCTCATGTGGTGTGTCTAATCGCCAACATGGACATTGGGTGTCTTCACAGTCTCTGGAACTTATCGATGCTCGCCGGCATATACCGGCTGGAAGCGAACACAATGAAACTCACAAAGAGCTCCGGGCAAAACTTCGTGCTAGCCTGAAGAGAGACTGCGAATCCTGGTGGTCTCATCGTGCATCAGAGATGGAAATGGCCGTTGCCGTTGGTAACCATCGTAAGTTATTGCGTCTGATACGGAAAACGGGCAGCAGGAGACCTGGAGTTAGTGAAACTATACGTGACGAGAGCGGACAGCCTATCCACAACTTATAAAAGCGCTTGGAACGTTGGGCTGAGCACTTTAAAAGGCAATTTAATCGGTCAGAATGGTTCGATTGCTCCCCGGCCACTGATTGCTCTGCTCCCTGGGCTGTTCCTTTGAATCCACCCTATCGCTCAGAAGTCGCACGTGAGATCGGACTGTTGAAGTTAAATAAAGCTGCGAGACCAGATGATCTTCCTCCAGCCCTCTTCAAATTCGGGGGACCTGCTCTTATGGATGATTTACACGAGTTACTAGTCAAACTGTGGGAGCAGGAAACTGTCCCAACCGATTGCGGCCGTCAGCCCCAATTTTCAAACGAGGCTCACGATCGGAATGCGACAACCATAGAGGAATCAATCTGATCTCCATCGCCTCCAGATTGCTTGCCTCTGTCATCCTTCACCGACTGACTGGCACTCGTGAAAGCCAGATTCGTGAAGAGCAAGCTGGATTTCGTCGGGGTCGTGGCTGCATTGACCACATCTTCACCTTGCGTCAGTTGTTGTAGCACCGTCACATATATTGGCGGCCCACCATTGTCGTGTTCCTCGATATCAAAGGTGCATTCGACTCGGTGGATAGACATGCACTTTGGGACTGTCTACTCAGGAGAGGTGTGCCCGAGAAATGTGTGAATATTATCCGAGCATTATATGCTCGTAGCTCGGGCAGAGTGAGGGCTTACGGCAAGTTGTCGTCGCCCTTTAGTATCTCCAGCGGCGTGAGACAAGGATGCTTGCCGTCACCTTTCCTCTTCAACTTCGCTGTTGACGAAGTCATGCAACTCGCGTTTACAGGACACTACTTAGAAGGTGTGGAGCTACTCCCAGGAGAACGACTTCTTGACTTAGAGTATGCTGATGATATTGCCCTAATCTGTGACAGCTCACAAATGCGCCAAGCGGCACTGGACAGATTAGCACTAGCTGTCCGTCACTTCGGGCTTCTCATCGCACCCTCAAAGTGCAAAGCGTTCCTCCAAGATTGGTCTGGACCGCCCCCTACGCTGACCGTTGGTGAGGATCAGCTAGAAGTCGTTCACAACTTCAACTACCTGGGAAGTTGTATCAGCGCCCGTGGGATTGAAGATGAGATCACGAATCGTATGGCAACAGCTCTGGGCGCTTTTGCTAACCTTCGTCACTTATGGAGCCGGCGCGACATCACTCTTGCCCTGAAGGGTAGAGTGTACAATGCAGCAGTACGTTCGACCGTACTGTACGGTTGTGAAACCTGGCCGTTCAAAGCAGCGGACCTGAAGAGGCTAGTTACGTTCGACCACCGCTACCTTCGTAATTTAGCTCACATTTGGTGGGAACACCGCGTGAGTAACGTGCGTGTTCGACGCCTTGTTCACAGCACAGGAAAAGGCTTTGAACTGCTCAGCACCGTCATTGCACGCACCAGGCTCCGATGGCTCGGCCACGTGTTACGCCTGCCAACCCACCGACTCCCGCGACGTGCGTTGTTTGCGCCTCGGGGTGTGGATGGAAGAAGAGGAGGGGTGGCCAAGCGATGACTTGGTCCAGGGGAATGAAGGCCCTCACTTCGGAGCTGGCCTCGGTTGGAGCGTCTCGGCTCCCTGGTTGGGGTCCGAAAGACGATGAACACATTTGGTTGGACACACTTGCTGACATGGCTAGGAGCCGACCTCAGTGGCGTTTGTGTTGTGAGTTTCTTTGTCCCACCCCATCCCTCTTAGCCTCCTCCTCCAACCACGATCTCATTAGTTAGCCTTATATAATTTTGCATAGTAATTTTTTGATGCATATTAGCTGGCTGTTAGGTTACCGGATCGATGCCCATCCGTTACCTTTAGCTCAGCCTTCTTGCCCCAGTTGACTTCTTTCTTTCTCTCTATTTTTCTGTGTATTGCCGCACAGTAGCTGAGGTGTTCCCCACCTCAGACTAACGTGTATGACGATGATGATGGTGAAGATGAAGTTACGAACCGTATAGCAAAAGCTCGAGGTGTTTTTGCCCATCTCCGCCATCTGTGGTGAAGACGCGACATTACTCTCGCCCTGAAGGGCAGAGTTTATGATGCAGTCGTCCGTTCAACTCTCCTATATGGTTGTGAAACCTGGCCCATCAGATCGACATACATAAAGGTACCCGTCATATTCGATCATCGCTGCCTTAGCAGCTTAGCTCATGTCTGGTGGGAGCACCGCGTGAGTAGTGAGTGTGTTCGGCGTCGCGTATTTGGTACAGGAAGAGCGAGTGAACTGTTCAGCACCATTATATCACGCACCAGGCTCCGATGGTTGGGCCATGTGCTGCGCATGCCAGCACACTGCCTTCTGCGGCGTGCATTGTTTGCGCGTTGTGGGTGCGGTTGGAAGAGGAGGAGGGGACGCCAAGTGATGACTTGGTCGAGAGAGATGAAAACCCTCACTTCGAAGTTGGCTTCGGTTGGTGCATCCCGACTGCCTGGCTGGGGTCCTAAGGACGGTGAACACGTTTGGTTGGACACACTTGCTGATATGGCTTGGAGCCGAGCCCAGTGACATTTGTGTTGTGAGTTCCTTTGTCCACCCCCTCCTGCTTAACATCCCCCTCCAATCACGATCTAACCTGTTAGGCATAATATAACTCTCTTTTTACGGCACGATAGGCAGAACGATGTCCATCCGTTACTGGGGACTCAGCCGGCGTGCCACTGTTTGTTTTCCTTTTCTTGTCCTTGGAAATTGCGTCACAATAGCTGTGTTTTCCACCTGCAGCCAACGTATATAATGATGATGTTGAGGCCCCGTCGGGCGATGCGTCAGACAGACATTCATATCTTAGATTTTCGCATAGCTCGGAAAACTCCGAGAACCCGTTGGAGGCCGATTCTCATCACCCCAGCACAGTAACGCAAAAGAACTGACTGTGTATGCTGTTCGTCAATGTACGCACTCTGCCAAATAAACTTGATGAGATCCAGATGCTTACCGCAGATGTTTGTTCTGACTTTATGGCTTTCACCGAAACGTGGTTATTCCAAAACATCATTGACTCTGAAGTGTCCATCCCTGGATACAACCTCGGACCGATCCTCATGGGAAGAAGTCGGGAGGCGGCATAATACCCTACTGGAGGGCTGATCTAAAGTATCTAGTTGAGATCTCCTGTGACAATGACAGCGATTTCGATGCTCTTTGGTTCCGTTTTCATGACGGATGCAGATCTTCCTTGATTGGTGTCATCTACAAAGCGCCACTGGCGCTGGTGCTCGCCTTTTGGAATTGATCAGGAAGCACGGTGCAGTAAATGATTACCTCATCATGGGAGATTTCAATGCTCCTAATATCCGCTGGGACCTCTGCAATCGTCTACCTGATTCCTTTGATGCAGCGCATCAGTTCGCTCAATATTGTTGTATGGGTGCGAGCCCTGGCCGCTTCGCGTGGAGGACATGCGTCGTCTTTCTGCGTTCGATAACGGTTGCTTAAGGAGGATCGCGCGTGTTTGGTGGCAACATCGAGTTAATAGTGATGACGTTCGACGTCGCATCTTGGGAAATGCGAGTATTCCCTTCAACAAACTGGTTTTGTTGCGCCAGTTGAGATGGCTCGGTCACGTCCAACGCATGGCACCTGAGCGTCTACCGCGTCGCGCTCTATTCGTTCGTCAAGGACCTGGCTGGAGGCGACCACGTGGTGATCAGCCTTCCACTTGGCGGCAGCACATGAAGTCGCTAACGTCGTGTCTAGCCGCTGTAGGATCCGTACGTCTTCCAGGATGGGGACCCAAAGATGAGGAGTGCCAATGGCTTAGCACTCTTGAAGGTATGGCCCGCAACCGGAATCAGTGGAAGAGTTGTGTACATTATTGTATTGATTCACATGTTTAATTCCACAAACATTAAAACGACAAAAAAAGAACAAAAGCGGCGTGTGAAAAACAAACTAAGAATGTTTTGTTCTACTTTTTATCAAAATGTTCCATTCTTCCTGCGGCATCTTAGTTGAAGTGTGTTGCTCCCCTTCAACTAGCATGCCACGATGATTATGACGCGATGAATCTTGCTTATCTCCTTATCTTCATGATTATAGGCTGGCTCTGTGTCTGGCTAATAGACTGTTGAGAATACATACATACATACATACTTCCTCGATACGGTCCTCGACTGCAATCTGTAACATATCTCTATGCCGACCCATATTCTCGCCGGCCAGTCGCCTCATATCCTGAATCTTGTGCTCTTAGCGCAGTCAGACGTCATGGACCTAACAGCCTTAACCCATTGTTGAAGCGATCATTGCACCGTCTTATTCCAATGGGCTCGTCGCTTTACCACACAACCCATGTGCAGTCCGCCGAAATTTCTGGCGTACTGACGCTCTTCGCCTTAAAACGATTGCAGGTATTATGACTTGGTGTATTCCCGAACATCTCAATGCTGACAGTGACTAGAATCTTCTGTGTTCCAAGCTGACGTCACACATTGAACAAGTCCCCGTCACCAAAAAGTGAGCGCTCTCTAGAGGTCCTCCGTGGATCGATCGTGAATTGAGATCCCTGATGAACAGAAGACGGAAGTTGTGGGACCGCTTTAGGTTCACATGATCAGAGCGTGACCACCTCGGTTACAAAACGGTTAGGAATGCCTGCAAATACGTGCGAAACGTCAACACTATGAGCTCTCCCTAGCCACACTCTCTAGACAGACTCCCAAGACGCTCTTCACCTACCTTAAACGGAACAGCAAACCGGGCAATGGTATCCCTGCCCCGTGTCCCTTTGAGCATGGGGATCCAGTTCACGAGGACACCGACCTACCCAATCTCCTGGTTCGGCAATATTCTTCAGTGTACTCGACAACAGCGTCGTTCTCTGACACTTCTGTGTACGTCGGCCGGTGGCCGAGTGGTTGGCATGTTTGCTTTCCAACCATAAGGTCACCGGTTCGAATCCGCGTAGGGGTGGGCGTCTTCGCGGTATACTCAGCCCGCGCGCGACTGGTGGTGGTCGCGCGGCAGCGAAGCGCCGTTACGGCGTATAAGCTGACACATTCATTCATTCATTCTGTGTACACTCCTTTCTCTGTTAGTGAACGTCCATATTAACACTGACGTCGTTTTGAAACTTCTCTGTGATCCTTGCTCATCGCATGGTCCTGACGGCTTGCACCCCTTGTTCCTCAAGACTCTTGCCTCATCTGTCTCGCAGGTCTTTTGTCGATCGTTTCAGTGCGGACTTCTCCCGACCACTTGGAAGATAAACATCATCAATCCCATATACAAAGGTGGGAACCGGCAAGCTTCAGCTAGCTATCGGCCCATTTGCCTTACATCGATAGTGTGCACAATCGTGGAACGGGTCCCGCAACGGGCACTGCGCCCTCATCTCTAGAGGTTGGATCTGATATCCAGTGCCCAGCACGGTTTTCGCAAAGATCGCTCCTGCATTACCAACTTGCTTATGGTTAAAGAGAAATGGACAAGTCCACTGGGTGTTAGCAAACACCTGAATGTCGTGTTCGTGGATTTCAGTAAGGCGTTTGATGAGGTCCCGCATGAACAGCTCCTCTTCAAACTCAGAGGAATCAGCGTAGCTGAAAACTTTTCTCTCGGATTTCCGATTTCCTACACTGTCGCTCCATGCTGGTGAGAGTGAACGAAACGTATCTCGATCCTGTACATATAACCAGCGGTGTCGCACAGGGCTTCGCCCTCGGTCCCGAACTCTTCAACATATCCATTAACGATCTGCCGTCTGATTTCACTCGGATTGCTTGATTTGTGCGGAGGGTCTAAAGATTTGGAAGTAGGTATCCTTTCTTGAGGATGCTGATAGACTACAAGTGACTCTCGATCTCCTTCACAATTGGTCACTTCGGTGGCGCTTACTCATTAATCAAAATAAGTGTTCCGTCCTGCTTATTGGCGCTCCTGAACCATTCGGCGCTTATCACATAGGTGGTTTCTTGTTCAAAAATATCACTTCAGAAAGATATCTTAGTGTAATTGTCTCCCCAGATTTCAGATCTACTCAGGAAATCATAAAGACGGTTGCCGCTGCCTACAGGATGTTTCACGCCATCCAAAGAGCCTTCTGCCGCCTGACGCCGGAGTTTTTTAGACTTCACCTCGAATGTGCGCCCGATTCTAACATATGGCCTTCCTGCTGCCTACCTGCCTACCAAATTTGAACGTGACATGATTGAAAAGGTCTAATGGCGTGGATCGAAGTCCATTTCCGAGTTACCTGACCTGCCTTATCCCCTTCGGCTCCGACGTTTGGATCTATTTTCTATGGATTACCGTCGCCGTCGCGGGGATTTGATTTTTATCCGACGTATCATCAGGAAAGAGCTAGGAAGAGAGTTGCAGGGATTCTCCCACTTCAAAGTTGGGAGTTCGACTAGAGGCTGCCGATGGAAAATATTCGAATCAAGGAGGCTCAAAGTGCGGTCCATTCTTGCTCTATCCACTCGCATTGTGAATGACTGGAACCGGTTACCGCCGCCCGTCGCTGATGCGCAGACGGCGGATTGCTTCAAACGACTACTTGATTCCATCTGTTGAATATACCGGGATCGTGTTGCTTCAGCTACGAGTGCGACCGCCTCTCCGGAGTTACCTTTACGCAATGACTCGAGCATCCCAACAATGATCGGGAAGCCATGGAGCTGCCAAGGGATTTCCTTCCTGCTATCTACTACCCAATGAACTAATATGGCACGCTGCTTTGTATCGGAGCGAGGCGGTTGATATTATTTCCATTGACCGCCAAAGCATTCACCTCCGTCGCCAGAGAAACTGTTGTGTCGGAACCCCACGATTGCTTCCACCCACTAACGGTAGTGAGAACACGAACGACCGGGTAAAAACAATGTTCACGCCGCACGCCCAACCGGCCACCAAACGTCTGTGTGAGCAACTCAATGGCATGATACAAATTATGGCATATAAACAGGCTATGCAGGAAGGCTGACAAGCGATCAATCAAAGCTAGTCATTCCAGGGGCGAAGGATCGATACGATGTCTCACAAACGAGCGAAAGGTACAGGGTAAGGGAAAAACCCAAGCTAGTCACAAATGTGAGGCAACAGAAAGCGTATGTGGGGAACCGTAAAAGAGGACGGGATGAATAGGGGTGAATGGAATAAAACTCACAAAATCACGGGGAGTGGTGGAGTATTCTTGTCTCCGCTATAACAGACACTGTCACATTCCCACCTGTTGTGTAAGGTGCGGTCATATGAGACTTTCTGGCAAGCACTACGGTGAACGAGGGCATTTCTAGAGGGTTGGAGGATGTGCATTCTGGTGGGCACGACATTTGATTCTCAATGGTGTTTCGTAGGGCTCTGTCCTCGGTACCCTCTCGTTCACCTTATATGCTAATGGCTTGCCTGAGGAATTGGGGCTATCGTCTCTCATGTTTGCAAATGACCTTAAGTTCCAGGGCACGGTAGACTCCGTTTTGTGCATCGTGCGCCTGATAGTCACTGGGATTAGTCCACTTTGTGGTAACGTCGCAACGAGACTGGACCTTAACCTGGTGCGACGGTTTGCGTACCTCATTGACCCATTGAGCTATACTGGGTGATGCCTCCGATCATCTTGAGAGCTACTCCTACCAGGTTGGTCAATGGTGAGAGGTCAGACAAACTCAGTCTCCTGGTCCTCCAGGTTGGGGGTTTGAAATGGGATGACTTCCATTTCTGTAAAACTAAATCACTGCCACCCCGCTGCCTTGCGGACAAGCTTTTGAGCCAAAAGCTTTGGATGACGACCCTAATCGTCCTCCTGTCTAGGTCTGGAAGCCCCGGCAGTATCACAGCCCACATACCATCATGACATTTTCTTCAAACATAAACTTCATCCTGCATCGGCCGTCACGCAGATTATCAAGGGTAGCCTTATCTGCTGCATACAGCAGGGCGGATAAGCGAAAACATGCTACTGCTGGCGCCTCCCTTCTTTTTTTCCACCTTTTTCTCTTACTCCCATCCCGGCCCCTATTACTAACCTTCCTTCTATAATTCCCAGCTTAATTGACAGCAGCCGAAGTACTACTGGAGTAGAACCATCTGCAGCCACCATCCCACAGCACCTATCGGACGCCTATCGGCTACAGTCCCTTATAAGGCCACGCTGTCCCGTTTCCATGGCGACATTCCACGTCCGCACTCTAAGACAAACGGGTCAGCAGACTGCACTTGCGCGTACCTTGGACACACTGGGTGTTGATGTGTGTTGTGTGTCCGAAACTAGGATTAATGATCCTAACGGGGTTATTGAATGGACTGCACCCGGATTATCCTCTCGTTATTGGTTGCACGCATCCGGAGACGCCGATGCGGCACTCACGGGTCAAGCTGGTGTAGGTATCATTCTCAGCTCCAAGGCTGAGCCATCGTTGGTTGATTAGATTCCGGTGAACAGCCGTTTATGTGCAGCCCGTTTGACGACATCAGCTAAGGTGGATTCACGAAGTAAAACAAAACGCTGTTTGTTTATGCTTTCCGTTTATGCTCCCACGGACTGCAGTTCTAATGCAGCCAAGGACACATTCTATGACGAACTGAATGCGCTACTACGCAGTGCTACTAGTTCAGATATTATAGTACTTGCAGGGGATATGAACGCACAAGTAGGGCGTCTGAGCTCTTCAGAAGCTCAGCTGGGTGGTAATTATGGACTTAACTCCGAACGGACTGACAACGGTGAGCGTCTGCTGCAACTGTGTGCGGAGCACCACTGAGTATGAGTGTGGAATTCGGTTTCCTACTGTAAGGTGGAATCTTGCGCTGTTGCTTCACCAACCATTTCGAACGTCACATGCAAACTTCTAAAGTTCTCCATCGATACTTGATTCACCATCGATTCCAGGGCGATCGCTGCGATGATGGACTCTTCCTGCTGGTGATGCATATTTCCAGTAGTTGGGAAAATCTTTTCGCTTGGCCGATATCCTTTGCAGCCATGTACTTCACTATAAATCATAACCGAGCAGAGACGTGGCCCAACGCCGCAGTCTGTTCTCGGTATAGACTAGTATACCAGACTTCGAACCGAATATTGCCAAGAGAGGCTTGTGGTCGGTAAGTAGGGTGAAACTTCTCCCATACGATTTATAAAATTTCTTTATTGCGAATGCTATCATTAAGCCTCTTTCTCTATCTACCCGTACTTCCGGTCGGCTGGTGGCAATGACCGGGCTGCATGTGCAATCGCTTTTTTGTACCGTCAGCGAACGTGTGTTACATCACTACCCCAATGCCATAGTTCGAAGCATCTGCCGCCACCACGATTTCAAGTGTGGGGTCGTGGTGAGTTAGCAGTAGTTCAGAACTCAGCACCCTAATCACATCGTCAAAGGATTCCTGACAATTCTCGGGCCAGCGCTTGTCCTCGGTCGGTAGCTCATTAAACGATCCACGCACACTGCATGTGTGGCAGAAATTGGCTGTATGACTCACAATTCCTAAGGAAGACCTCAGCGTGGGGACATATTTGGGAGGGGTCATTTCCTCAATAATTTTGATATTCGCTGGATTCGCGCGTCTCCCGTCTGTCGATTATGAAACCAAGGAAAGTAATTGAGTCTGTGAAGAACGTGCACTTCTCGGGGCGCAGCCTGAATCCACACTCTTGTATACGATTAAGTACTAGGTACAACTGGCGGTTGAACTGTTCGCTGAGCTTGGCAATTTTGTTGCAAACGTTTCGTCACCAATCGTGGTGACATCATCAGTGCGTAGTTGAGTGGCATGCAATAGCAAAGAGTAGCGTAGAGGAGCCTCGGTGAAAGTGCGCTGAGCATGGTGCGTACGTTTTTATATCGCCGTGGTTGTCCGTGAAGGCGAGCAATCCTATTGACTGGGACTTCCATCCGCGTTCATCTGGGTTGATGGGCAGATGACGTTTGACCTTTATCCCTCGTGCTTCGTGGCCTTTGTCTGCTTGCTCTTGTGAGCGAGTCTGTCGTCAGTTGTTGTCTAGTCACACGTTCCATCGGATCCAATCGATCGAGTTGTTGGTCGTTCGCCAGTAGTGTTGCGTATACTACGTCCAGTTCGATATGTCGCATTGAATGAATTCGTTGTAGAGTACCAGGCTTCCAAAAACTCTCTCGCATGTTTTTCACTTCCACGTGCTAGAATCTTTACATTTCCCAGATCGGAACGGTGGCCTTCTTGATCTTCATGCGCAGAAACCAACGAGTGCGGATCATGTCTTCTGACAGCCGCCTTGTGTTTGGTAATTTGTATACAAAACTTTTTTCCCGTTTGTCCGACGTAGTTTTTAACGCAGTCGCTGCATTTTACCTGGTAGATGACAGTGCATTGGTCGGCTTGATTGACTTTTTCTTTGGGTCTTGTGACCAATTTCCTTAGAGTGGCACTTGGTTTGTGGGCCACAGTGATGCCCTGTGACTGCAGCAATCTTCCTGTGAGTTCGGAGACGTCCTTGATGTAGGGGAGCACTATCCATTTACTTGCTTGCTCAGATGACTGCTGCTGTTGTTGAGACGTTCGTTTCTTTAGGCTTCTTCTGATGAAATTTCTCGGGTAACGGTTGTTTCTAAACACTCGATATTGGTGATTTTCTTCCTGTTTCTGCGATTCGGCTGTGCTGCAGTGCGTTTCCGCTCTTTTGAACAGGGTTTGAATACAGCTCTTCTTGTGACTCATCGGATGGTTGCTGTGGTAGTTTAATATCTGGTCCGTATGAGTTTCCGATATACGCACATTTGTAGAGAGCCGTCTGTATTTTTAGTGACTAGTACAACCAAAAATGGTAACTTGTTATCCTCCTCTAATTCAAACGTGAATTTGCTATCCTGGAATGTGCTGTTGAGCAAATCGTGCGTGGCCTGTACGGTTCCGTTTTACGATGACAAATTTGTCGTCCACTTTCACATCTAGTTTTGGGCTGATAGATGGCAGTGCAATGCGCTTCAATTTCTGCATCGCTGCTTCTGCAATGAGCCCCGAAATTGGTGATCCCATGGATGTTCCTCTCAGTTGCTGGTACACTTGTCCATCAAAGCGGAAATAAGTGGTCATTGAAGAGGTTCAGGAGTTCCCAAAAGCTTTCAGGTTGTATGGTTGTTGTTGAGCTTAGTTGATTCTCAAGTAGTTCCATCATGATTTCTTTAGCCAATTCGTGACCGATTGAAGTGAAGAGTGCGGTGACATCGAATGAAAGCATTATTTCGTCATCTTCTATTCTGACACTCCACATTTTGTTGAGGAATTGTTCAGCATTTTTGATGCTATGTTCGGATCCAGCAATCAAATGTTTCAACCTCCTCCACAAATTCTTCGCTAGTTTATATGATGGGGTTCCGGGGAGCGCGACGATTTTTCGTAGTGGGACACCATCCTTGTGCACTTTTGATAGTCCATTGAACAGTGCGATGTTTGTATCGGCAGCTTTCATTCTCCATCTCTCCGTGGCGGTGAGTTCGTTCTTTGTTTGTAGTTTCTTCAGCATTGCGTTGATCTGGTTGACCAGTTTTGAACTTGGATCTTGATCGATCTGGCGATATATAGTCGTGTCGGATAGCAGTTCTTTGGCGTTGTTAATATACTCCGGTTTGTCCATTATCACTGTCATGTGCCCTTTATCCACTGGTAGGATTACAATGTTCTTGTCATTCTGCTAGGTCTGAGTGCATCCAGTTCCTCCTTGGCTAGGGTCGGGGTGACTTTATTCCGAGTTAGTACTGGGACAACTGTCTGCCGTATCTGTTACTGGTTTTATTTCCAACTGTCTGTGAATCGACATAGTGCCATCAGACACCATGGAACACAAAAGAAGGTACAGTTATTGTAAAAGAAAACAACACAACACATTAAAGTCTGTGGTTTCGTCAGAGGGCGAGATACTACCCGGTTGCCCAAGCCATAAGAGGGTGTTGACTTAGGGGACACGACCCCGAGCCTTTGGCTGAATAGCCTGCCGCAAGGCAGCGGAGCGAATTCAGGGAATCGCGCCCGTTGGGAGCCGGTGACTGCTCAGTTCGTGCGCCTTTCATTTGTTCCTTTGTCAAACAGGGACCCAATGCTTCCCAGAATTACAGCACAAAGTTGTTGGAATACAATGCTTCGCCTGGATGAAGCAAGGGGCAATGACTTTACTTAGTGGCGAGTCCTGTCCGCCACGTCACAGTGTTGTTAAACGGACATATATTGCTGGGTCTCCTCTGACAGTTCATTTGGTTCCAGTGCGTGTCCTAAGCCAGCCAAGTAATCTTTGGGACAAGCATCTTTGACTATCGGTGTATTGTTTTTTTATACATCCATTCGCGTTTTTTCCTTTAGGTGACACATCATCTCCAGAAGGCATATCGCTGACTGTCTTCAGCCGAAGCTCAGATGGTAGCCTGCAACAGAACATGTACCAGCTTTTTAGCAGCCGCGCTACCACAAGTTTTGACTGTAGGACCACCTTCAACACTCTCGGGCCACTTCCTTTATAGTTCGGTGAGGTACTCAGCCGTGACACAGATTTCGCTAACACATCAACCAAGCAGAGTGTTTCCGGAATATAACACCACTGTTCTTTATCATGGGTTAATAGTTCATGTCCATCACATGCTTCAATTTCAGGAACCCCGTGAAGAAGCATTGTTCTGGTTGAGGTTTCCTTCCGGTAGTCCTCTAAAGTGCGGTTAACTCGATAACACTCGCCCCATTTGATGTCTGGAAAGATACGGATGGAGCAGTATTCATTTCTGAGACTACCTCTCAACAATAGCACTGATCCTACTTCAGGGATGGAGTTCAGTACAACGCGCAGAAGTCTTGGCTTTCCGAAATGGTTAGAGTTGGGGTGTCGCGTAATACGCACTACGTGTACAGGTTTCAGTACAACTCCGATTAGGTTGCTAGTAATTTCCCACTGGTTGAGATCATCCAACTGCCTGGCTCTTATTGATGTCGAAATTGATTCTGGGATATTGGAGCACAGTACGCTCAGTACAGGTAGTTGTTTCTTTACATCTTTCGACATATCGCGGTTAGTGACTGAAATACTTGAAGATGTACCGCAGGTAACCGGTGGTGGTTGCACAAGAAAAACTGCGCTACGCTCCTCAATTTCCGATCCAGTTGGAAGTGCGATTAATTTTAAATGACGACTCTTCTTGGAAGCAATTGTAACCCAACTTTCGCTAGTACAGGCTTGCGCTGTTTCTATGCACTCCATCGGAAGTAGCCTTACGTGTAGTTACTCCGATGGAACTGGGAACCGTATTAGTCAAACTTGAGCCACGTGTGATATTTGAACAGCAGTTGAGCTTCTGCGCTCTTGGTGTCTTGTTGCTTACGGTGTTACTAGCCGTTCTTCTCGGGATAGGAGAAGCAGTTACGGGGGAGGATTGGGTTGTACAATCCGATATGCTTACCCCAACCGTGGTGATTTTGGTGGTCACCATTTGCTCAAACTTGGCTAGTAGCTGGACGTACTTCTGAGATAATAGTAGCACGCTTTTTATCAATGGGATAAATGTGCATTCTACGCAGAACCATAAAGAAGCTGGTTTGTTTAATAACTTGGCATGACTAGGTTTAACTCGGAGGCATCTCGCATGGAAAAACTTGCAACAATTACGGCGCAGAATGTCCCCATAACAAGTACGGAACATGATCCACATAGGTTTTCAGACTGTGGCACACTGGGCATCGCGCTTGGTGAGGAAATGTTACGAACCATTTGAATGACTCACCCTCTATGTTAAAAAGTTGTTGCGTTACTGACGTTGTCGGCAAGGTCACAGTGTTCACGTTGCAGGTGTGTGTTTGCAGACTGTCCTGTCTGACGTGGCAGTAAAATGGGTCACCGTGAACGTGGGGTAGATTACTCGAGAGTGTGATTGAGAATTTTTATGGCTAAGCCTATGGATCGCACCAGGTGAATTTGCCTTGAGACCTGTAGCTGCTCCAAGCAATGTTGGATTTGAACGAGCGACAGTTCGTTCGAAAACCGTTAAAATGGTCTATCGAGTGAGACGAAACAATGTCTCCGATGGTTTGAGTTATCCAACTTTCGGTGCTTGAAAATCGGCGAAACACTCATCGGCATACTGAGCACTGTATTATGGAGAAAGTAGAGGTGAATTGTGTACAACACTTTCGTATATAGTGTAAACCGTTATTGTTATACTTAAGGGAACGCCGCCTCTGGATATGATTGCGTAATTGCATGATAAGATTGTCGCTGGCACTGTTGGAGCACGCCTACGATGACGACTTGTAACGCTGGCTAATCGAACGTAGTTGCGCTGACCTGATGACGCTAGCTTAGCCGGTGATACGGAAAATTGAGCGAGCGTGTGAACGATCCTAGCCGCACGTGTTCGGATAGACGCTGAGACCTCGGAACGGACGCACACGATAGACGCGCGCTAATGACTTAGACGCGAAGGCTGGCCAGCTAACGACTCACACACAATCACGTGACCCGACCGACTCCCAAGTAAGGCGAAGAGGAAAGAAAGACAGGCGGTCCTCTGTAGGCTCTTTTACGACCAACAAAGGGCGAATCACAGCCAATGCTATGGGTCATTAAGTAAGGGAAAATTTCTACCATGACGAGGTGGTAGTTTGTAAAAGGCCATTGTCAATAGGTGCGTAGTTGGGCCGCGTCTCGGAGTGGCTGATCACTGCTACGTTGTGGGGAGGAATTGGACCTGCTTCCCACAGCCATTCTGCCGGGGTTTCTGGCGCGTTTTTTGCGAGGATTTTTGACGGGCCCGCAACACCTCCCTTTGAAGAGAAAGCGTACCGCTTCTGGCGAGGATTGACCTGGAGGGATTTCGGTGACCTCTGGATTCTTCCTGTTCGTCGGCAATGCAGGTTCTCCAGAAGCGGCGGCGATTGAGCGGCTTCGACCGTGGTCTCCCGTTGTGTAGCCAATCCAAAGGTATCCAGCAGGATGTGCAGCGGCAGGCGCACGGGATGGCTGGCTGGCGTGGAGGTTTCTCCGTGGCGCGGTCGAAGTTGGTTGCGATGGCGAACCCAGGTATCATCACCCACAGAGACATCATGCAGCATGTCACCTCGCCTGGCCGTCACTGTTGCTTTGATCCAGCGAGGATGACCTGCTCGGTAATCGCGAGCGTAGACCGGGGCTCCAACAACGAATTCTTTATGCTTGGTGCAGGCACCAGAGTGAGTAGGTGGCTTCTCAGTCGGAATGAGCGCTTCGTTGGTGGTGCGTAGCTTGCGGCCCATCAATGCTTCAGCTGGTGACTGGCATCCTGGCGTAGCTGGATTCGGTGTGGACCGGTACGAGAGCAGGAAGGCTTGAAGACACTCATCCACGGTCCCCTCCCCGCGAGATTTCAAAAGCGCCCTCTTGAAGGTGTCGACAAATCGCTCCGCTTGACCATTAGACTGGGGATGGTAAGGCGGTGAGCGGAGGTGTTCGATGCAGTGTCGGCGACAAAAGTCTTCGAAGATGGAAGAGGTAAACTGGGTACCGTTGTCGGACACCAAAACCTCGGGAAGGCCATGTTGACTGAAGATTCGTTGGAGACAACCCAGAGTGGCGGATGCGGTTGGTGGGTTGACGGCGACCACTTCTGGCCATTTGGAATAGGCGTCGACCACGACCAGATAGGAAATGCCATCGATGGGACCAGCGTAATCGATGTGCACTCGAGACCACGGTTTTGCTGGCGGATGCCAAGGAACCGGTGATTGGTGTGGTGGCATCTTTGAGGCTTGTTGACATTTCGAGCAGCGGCGGACCAAATCTTGAATGTCGTTGTCAATGCCAGGCCAGTACACATAACTGCGGGCAATTGCCTTCATTCTGTTCATACCGGGGTGAGCAGAATGGAGCTGGCGGAGTACAGCTTGCCGGAGACATGAAGGAACGACAACTCGATCTGCAGTCATGAGACAGGAATCGACCACGGAAAGGGAGTCGCGGCGTTGATGTAGTTGTTTGAGTTCACCAGACAAGGTAGTGTTTGGCCAGCACGTCTGAACGTAAGTGACGGCTTTCTGCAAGACAGGGTCTTGAGCAGTTGCACGACGTATGTCGGCGGCAGTGATAGGGAGACTTCGAATAGCGTTCGATAGTTGATAACGAACGTCGTCGTCGACGGTTACAGCGGCAATCCCTGTGTCTTCTACTGCGGCATGTTTTGAAATGAGGCGGGAGAGACCGTCGGCTTGACCAAAATCCTGGGTACGGCAGTAGCGTATTTCTATGTCGTAACCAAGAAGGATGACTGCCCAACGCTGAAGTCGGCTAGCCGAGTACGCCGGAACGCCATTCTTTGAACCGCAGATTGAAAGTAGGGGCTTGTGATCAGTCAGTAGCGTGAACCGTCGGCCATACAGCATCTTGTGGAACTTGGTGATGGCAAAGATAATGGCAAGGGCTTCCTTCTCGATATGACCATAATTCCTCTCCGCAGGCGTCAGGGTGCAACAGACATGCATAACAGCTTTCTTGGAACCATATGGGAATTGATGGGAGAGAACTGCTCCGATCTCGTAGGCAGAAGCATCAGCAGCGACCATAATCGGGAAGGCTGGGTCGTAATGGGTCAACAGTAGATCAGAACTCAGCATGGCTTTCAGGCGAACGAAAACCTTTTCGCATGCGGGGGACCAGTGCCAAGGAACGTCCTTCTGCAACAACCGATTGAGCGGGGCTCGAACATCGTGTAGCGATGGCAGGAAGGCGCTGTAGTAGCTGATAAGACCCAGGAAGGACCGCAGTTGTGACACATCCGCTGGAGCTGGCATCTGCTGGATGGCTCTGACGTTCTCAGGATCAGGATGACGACCATGGGCATCGAAAACGAAACCAAGGTATTTGATCGACGGAAGGAAGAATTGGCATTTCTCAGGTTTCAGGCGGAAACCGTACTCCTGGACCCGTTGAAGGACTGCAGCCAGGCGCTCTCGAAGCTCTTCTGGGGTGCGACCAACAATGAGTAGATCGTCCAGGTACGCGGCCGTACCCGGAATACCAGAGATCATAGCGTCCATTGTCTGTTGGAAAATGGCTGGAGCGGTCTTGACACCAAATGGGAGCCTGGTGTACTGGAGAAGACCACGATGCGTATTGATCGTCAGAAGGGCTTGTGACTCAGGGGCTACCTCGATCTGCAGGTAGGCGTCTGCCAGGTCGATTTTAGCGAAACAGGTGCCACCGTTGAGTATCGTGAAGAGATCGGCTGGGATCGGTAGCGGGTAGCAATTTAGCTCTAGTGCTGCTTTGAGAGCGGTGGAGAAATCGGTACAGATGTGGAGGGATCATTCGGCCTCTTAACCACGACGATCGGCGCTGCCCAGGCGGAATAGGACACAGGCACCAGGACGCCCATGTCTTCCAAACGTTGGAGTTCGGCATCGACCAAGGGTAAGGCTGCGTATGGGACAGGCCTTTTGGGACGGAATACCGGTTGAGCACCAGGTACGAGCTGTAACGCGGCGCGGGTGCGTGTACAGTGGCCAAGACCATCCTGGAATACCGGGGCGAACTGTCTGATGATGTCCGCAGTTCGATCGTTTGGTACAGTCGCAGAATGTAACGCATTGCAGATGGCCCGAAGCGGAAGATCAGCCAAGCCAAGGGTTTCGAGCCAGTCGAGACCAAGCAGGTTGAGCTTCGCCTTTGTAATGTAGCAGATCGCGTTGAACGTGGCGCCCCGGAAGGAGACGGAGCAGTGCAGCTGCCCAGTTAGCTGCACGCGACCACCACAGGCGCTGGTGGCAGATTGGGAAGTCTGTTCGAATGGTGGCTTGCCAAGCGATCGCCAGAGATCCTCGGAGATGATCGTGATGTCCGACGCAGTGTCCAACTGCAATCGGACCGACTGACCGTTGATCAAGACGTCGACGAACTTTCTCCGATCCGCAGCGTTGATTTGGAACGTGGCCAGCAGGCTCAGGGAGCTGCCAACCGGACCAGGTTTGGGTGTGCGTCTGGGTCGGGACCTCTTCTTTGGATCGCGGGTGGGGCCAGCCCAGTTTTGGCCCCCTTGGGAGATGGAGGATGGCAGTAACCATCCCGGTGCCCCACCCTGCCACAACGTTGACAACGATGCTGGCGGAACTTGCAGTCGCGGTGGAAATGCCAAGCACCACAGAATCGGCACGCGTAGGGTGGGGACTTCGCTCGGTCGGATTGGGTGGGGCGCGCGGACGATTGCGCCCTCGGTGCTGTGACTGCCTGGACCATACCAGGTGCGGCGGCGTTCTGGATCATGACAGAATCGTGCTTCAGGTTGAGCAGCGTTTGACACTCCTCGGCCAGGTTCTGGAGTGTGACTGAGCCATCCTGTTGTAGCTTGGACAGGAGGCGCGTCCGGATATCGGCATCGTGTGGAGATTGGAGGCCAGAGACGAAGATCAGGCATTTGAATTGGTCCTCGGTGAGCGAGCCAAGTTGAAAACGTTGGCATTCCCGGTTGACCACGCCCGCGTACGTGATGAAGTCGTCGGCATCACGTTTGGCCAGCTGCAGACACTGATAACCAGCGTTGAACAGAGGACTGCTGGCCAAAAATCTGTAACAACGTTCGGACCTTCTCGTCAAAGGTAACGTCGCGTGGGTTCCTCGGTAAGATGAAGTTGGTATAGCGCTGATGTTCGAGCGTACCAAGTTTGCGAAGAAGCAGCCGGACCTTCCACGCGTCGTCCTGGCAAGCCAAGTCAACGGTGAAAAGGTCCTCGTACCGCTTGTACCAAGATTCGAACGTTACCCCGGCCTTGGCGTCGTACAGGAATTCGCTGATGCCGCTAACCACATGGTCCAATGACTGAGAATTGGCGCTTGGACCTGCATGAAGGGAAGAACTGGAGAGCTTTTCGGTTAGCACGGACATCAACTTAAGTTGTTGCTGCAGCATCAGTTTTAAATCGGCGTATTCGTCAGTCATGGTTCGTCAACTCTGTCGCCACTGTTATAATTGAGGGAACGCCTCTGTTCTGATTGCGTAACGCCTGATAAGATTGTCGCTGGCACGGTTGGAGCACGCCTACGATGACGACTTGTAACGCTGGCCAATCGAACGGAGTTGCGCTGACCTGATGACGCTAGCTTAGCCGGTGAGACGGAAAATTGAGCGAGCGTGTGAACGATCCTAGCCGCACGTGTTCGGATAGACGCTGAGACCTCGGAACGGACGCACACGATAGACGCGCGCTAATGACTTAGACGCGAAGGCTGACCAGCTAACGACTCACACACAATCACATGACCCGACCGACTCCCAAGTAAGGTGAAGAGGGAAGAAAAGACAGGCGGTCTTCTGTAGGCTCTTTTACGACCAACAAAGGGCGAATCACAGTCAATGCTATGGGTTATTAAGTAATGGAAAATTTCTACCATGACGAGGTGGTAGTTTGTAAAAGGCCATTGTCGAAAGGTGCGTAGTTGGGCCGTGTCTCGGAGTGGCTGACCACTGCTACGTTGTGGGGAGGAATTGGACCCCGCTTCCCACAGCCATTCTGCCGGGGTTTCTGGCGCGTTTTTGCGGGGATTTTTAACTGGCCCTCAACAGTTATATACGTTTTCAACTGTGAATACCGTTGTCGTTTTCATGTAACATTTAAAATATCTGACTTTGAATATTTCAGGACTCACAAATGTGATATGTCATCGTGAGTGTACAATCATTCTCTTAATGGAATAGTGATAAAATATCAATCTAACGACGTTTTGAACTGCTGCACAGATGTTGCCTCAATCACGTTCAGGTAAACTGTCCCAACTTTCACCGCTCTCTGTTGTAAGCATAGTGGGTGGGGAACACATTTCACATCTGGCACGACAAGTTTGTATCTGTGTCCGCGTGTGCTGCATGGCCCTCGTAAATGCAGCATTGGCCTTGTCATTGAGAAGTCACCGAGATGTAGAATACGGTAGGTCATAATGATGTCGACTCGCACCCGACGGTAGGACAAGGTGTAGAGTCCTAGTTTCTCGCACCGGTCTTCATACCCCAAGCCACGTAAACTCCGGATGAGCCTGGTAGCAACGTGTTGGACCCGTTCGATCTTTTATGCCTCGCCTCGGGTAATCGGAAAGTAGGCGGGCGAACCGTACTCTAGCATTGGTCTAATGATGGAAGAGAAGTGGCGAGTGGCAACCTCTTCAGACCATTTGCCGAAGCTACGTTTGAGCGCCCAAAGCATGCGCAGTCCGTTACGATATAGCCTGTTCGTGTTGTCCACGGACTTCAAATCGTAGCTTGAAAGTGCACCTAGGTCCTTCACGGAGGGTATGGGATATAGCGGTTGGCCGTCACGCGTGTAGGTTCGGCCGTCAGCACCCTTCCCTAGGCTCATAAATACAGACTTGGCTGGGTTGACCGGGAGAAGAACTTCTGCAGACCATGTGGATAAGCGGTTGAGGTCTTGCTGAAGTAGGCCACAGTCATTGGATGCGTTAAGTTCTCCCCAAATCTTCATGTCGTCCGCAAACAAGGCACACGGCGACCGGTGAAGCTGAGGTAGATTATTGGTGTGGATCAAGAACAGAGTGGGCCCCAGCACAGTGCCTTGAGGCACGCCACTTGTAGAGGGGTACCAGTCAGTTAGATGGTTGTCGACCTGTACTTTCGTCCAATAAGAAAGTCGCGGATCCGCCGGTGCAGCGAGCCACCGACAGCACACATTTTGAGTTTGTGAAGGAGAACCTCCTGCCTGACCTTGTCGAACGCTTTACTGAAATCGATGAATATCACGTCGACGGACTTCCCCTTGCTTATTGCCTTCAACCACTCATGCCTCGTCACAAGCAGGTTCGTAATGAATGGGCGACCTTGCATAAAACCGTGCTGTGCGGGCGTCAGGACCTCGTTTGACTGTAGCGACTGCAGCAATCTCTTCTTCACGATTTTCTCAACAACCTTTGCCAAAATAGGTGTCAGACAAATTGACCTGTAGTTGTCTATTTTGCTAGGTTCGCCTCCTTTCGGAATAGGCCTCGCCACCGAACATTTCCAGTCAACCGGCAACAAACCTTCGGAGAGCGACCTGTTGAAATGTCAGTCACGACAGGAGAGAGGATGGTCGAAAGTGACTTGAGAACCAGTGAGTGAATCCCATCAGGTCTTGCAGATTTGGTGCCGTCAAGGTTGGCGAGTAAATAAATAAATAAATAAATTGTATATTCCTCGACTATGCGAGAAGCTGTTCTCTATAAGGAACAGATCAAATAATGGTACAACTTTTCCATGACATTTCATCAATACATTTTCAGAGAAAAACATGGATGCAATTGCAAATTATGTTACACAGAGTAATCAGAATCGTTCTGCTATTTTTACCTGCCACTGAATCAGGATTCTTTACAATCACATGATAGATATTTGGGCCGAGAGAAAAAAATGTAATGAAAGGGGCTGTTGTCCGAGATGTTATGTGTATGTGTTTCAGAAATTTATTCAGGCACCATGGATACCGTTTTCGAATGCGTTATCTAGGGACTGTGATGTCCCGAACATCTTAATCACGTTTTGGACGGTTAAATGCTTACTAATAGCAAGCTTAAAATTGCAAAGCGTATAGCATGTTCTGATATCACTTGGAAGTTTGTTCCAAATCTTTGAGTATTGGGTTAGAAAGAAACGTTCTCTGATTCTCGTAGAAAATTTTGGAATCATGACCTTTACCTCTTTGTTACGTATTGGGTATCTGTTGTTTACAGATATGTGAACACCGCTTTCAGGACTGCGAATTTGACAATTTATGATTCTGTACAGAAAACATAGGTTCAGCTTCATTATCCGAAGCCAAACTGGGTCAAATCCAAGTGTATCGCATCGCTCCTTGTATGTCAACTTTGAGGAATATCCACATAGCTTTTTCGTGAAGCGTCTCTGGACCCTCTCAAGAGCGTGCTGGTCAGACTTCCGTAGATTAGACTGTATCATTGAACAGTATTCCATACACGGCAATACATATGTTTTGTAAAGGGATATGCGAGATTCCGTGAGGTAAAAATGATGGCAGATATAACCAATGGTCTTCATGGCTTTCGAAACTTGGAAGTCACAGTGTTCAGAAAAGTTAAACGTAACTGAATATCGCACGCCCAAGTCGCGAATTGTCCTGCATTGCGAGATATAGGCACCTTGTAGTAATAAACTGTCTGGCGGTACTTGGCATTTGTACGACAAAATATTACACTTGTCCACGGCAAATGACATCTGCCACAGTTGGCACCAGGAGTCAAGGGCGGATAGGTCATCCTGAATGAGACGTACGGCTTCCTGAGTATTTGCACGTGGTTGTGAGTAGACAACTTTAATGTCATCAGCAAAGATAAATGCAACACCATTTCTTATCCTCTGGAATATATCGTTAATATAAATTAGAAAAAGAAGTGGACCAAGAACACTCCCTTGAATCACTCCACTAGTGATTGCTTTCGGTGTAGAGAAATGGTCGCCTATGCGCACAACCTGCTGTCTACCAATTACATATGAAGACAGCCAAGAGAACATCGGTTCTCTAATGCCTATAGCCTTCAGTTTTTCCAGTAACCTTCTGTGAGGCACTCTATCAAAGGCTTTTTGCATATCCAGGAACAGGATTACGACACTGTTTCCGTTGTCAATGGCAGCCGTTGTGTGGTTTAAAAAGTCAGTCTGGCATGTTGCGCAGGATCGACCTTGCATGAAGCCGTGTTGCGAATTGCTGATAATGTTAGCTTTGTTCAAGAATATAAATAGTTCATCTTTTACTATCCTTTCCATTATTCTAGATACGATGGGTGTGTGATTTATGGGACGAAAGTTTTTAACCTCATGGGCATTGCCATTTTTATGTCGCGGGATAACAACAGAAGTTTTCCATTGAGTTGGGTATACTCCGTTGTTAAAAGAGAGTGTGTGTTGAGCTACCTCTTCAACGCCGCAATGCAGATTATCGAGTTCGGTAAAAGCGGTACACGTCGAACTCGGAACGGACACTTGGTGATTCGCAACTACAGAAGGGAAATGCGCGGCTAACGCGGACGCACGCTCAGTGCTGGTACATCACCTGCCGGCTTCAGGCATCGCTTCACGTATGCAAAGATTCTCTTGGGGGCGGTCTTCGCGGCTACTGCGAGCTGCTCTTCGAAAAGTCGGCGTTTATTCTTTTTTTGCACTGTTGCAGAGGTTGTGCTGACATTTATACCTTTCGTAATCATTGGCAGAGCCAGAGAGGAGGAATTTGTCCCACAGTCTACCCCGCCTTCTAACCATGTTTCCATACTCCTTGTCAAACTAATGGGGATTAATCGATCCGTTCTTCCGACATTTGAATGGCACAAATTGGGAGCACAGTGATGTCAATCTTTTATATAAGTATCCAATAGTCTTCCACAGATGCAGCTTATGGCAGAGACCAATCCGGTTGGCTCGCGGTTCGAGCTAGACCATCGAAGTCCGTTTTCCAGTAGTTGTGAGCTGGTTGCAGCGGATGTGAATACGGCAAAGATAATTCCATATCAGCCATGAGCACTGAATGGTCGCTTGTAGCCAGGGGCTCCAGGGTCCTAACGTCACGCACTCGTTGTTCGGATCTCGTTAACATCAGGTCGGGACAGGACGGGGTTGAACGTGTCGTTATGCGTGTTGGCTGGCATATGTGTTGCGATGCACCGGTTTCAAGTACCAAATCCACGAACTTTGCTTCAACCGCACTATGTCCAGGCATCAAATGCACATCAGGCCATCGTATTCGAGCACAGTTAAAATCGCCCATAAGTAGAGAGTGTGGACGACTCATGTGGGTTCGAAGAATGGGCAGTCAATCCAAACAACGACTCAGGGGACTGCGATAAACTGCGCCCACAAGCAGTTCTCCGCGCCTGAGGCGGAAGGAGCACCACAGTAGCTCACACAAACTATCGTCACTTCGATAGGTGCTCAAAAGTCTCCCACGCAGGGAAGACCGGATGTAAAGTAAGACTCCACCGTGGGTATCTTTAGTCTATCGCATCGGAAATACGAGTAACCTTTGAGTTCAAGTTCTTGGTTGTATAACTCTGCATGCAGCCATGTCTCTGTGAGTCCCACTACGTCTGGCCGCTCAGATGCAACGAAACAACAAAGCTCATCGCGCTTATTCGTGACACTGCAAACGTTTGTGGAGGCTACTCGCATGCCGCAACAGGATCCGCTGGGCGTGCTTGTAGTGTGAGCAGCCTGTTTATCCTGATTCGCAGATTGTTGGAAACCACCCGAAAATTTACGATACGAAGATTTGTCTCCCCCCTCACCAGTGCGTCTTTTCAGCTCAATGATGGTAGACTTGAACCGCTTCCTGTCTACTGGGTCCAGGTCTGGACGAACATGGATCTTCAAACCTTTCAGCCTACTTAGGAAGGACATGATCAATCTTGGATTGGTTTCGTCCACAAAAGTGATATGCTGATTTCGTTGATCACCTTGTATTCCAAGACGGGTAATCTGCCTCACTTTTACCGAGTCCTCATCAGCGTCAAGGAGTCTGTCAGTTAGACCCTGTAAAAACTCGACGTCGTGATCGTAGCGCACTTGGGGTGATGGATCACTGGACTCCGGCGCGTGGAAGATCACGAGATTATAACGCCTCTGGTCGGACGAGGTTGACCGTGCAGGGCGAAGTATACTATCAGTCTCACGTGGTTTGGCTAACTGTTGACTTACAGAACTTAAACGCCCAACGTCCCTTTGTAATTTCGTTCTTTGTTCTTTCCACTGGCCATCAGCACTTGGACTTTCACCTGCTGGGACATCAGTGTCCGTTGGACACAACAAAGGTAAACCATTCAAGCAAGGTGAAACTGGGCTTCTCACAACGGTTGAACTAGGTTCCGGTGAGTTTGCACGGGTAGAGGAGGAAGACTGACCTGAAATATGAAGGCTGTTCGGGATAGGTTGTTGGGCCAAACACACGGAGCTGTTCGCAACGAAACTCGGAGGCCTACACGTCGGCTTTACTCTTCCTGGCTGTATCTTATTTCGGTAATTTTCACATATAGTTTGGAAGAAATCGTGTTGGATCTCGCGAAGACGATGAAAATGCTCAACTGATAATCAAACACATGAAATGCGGTATTTAACTTGGCACAAAACACACGTGAGGGCATTCGCACGGTATCCGACTAGCTCGCAGCAAGTACCACTGGATGACTGCTTCGGTATTGTGAATAATCCGAAAACAAGATGGCGGCCAATTGACGGAGAAAATGGCGATAGCAAGATCGCCGAAACCAAGCGACGAAAACACAAGTATTTCTGGTCGGAAATTTCAGAATAGAAAATGAAACTGACTTTCAGCTAAATTACCACGTAATACTTCCAATGAACGGAGAAAGTCAACACAAAGTGATCTAGTCAACACAGCCCAAAATAACCGACCAGAGGTCGCTATCGATAGAATTCAGAGTGAATGTAGAATGCATTGGAGTGTACTCGAGAAAATAGTATCACAAGGTGGAGCTTTTAATAGCACGAGGAATAAAAATAAATCCAAAAACGTGCGACAAAATGCGGCTGAGCCACATGTAAGAAACCACGAGTGCACAAGTGAGCGATTTGCACGCACGTTCGCTCAAGGTCACAACAAGATCGATGTCATTTACTTTCGCCTGCGCCTCGACAACCGCCTTCGCGATCGCATCACGCCATGCACGCCGATCAACCGAATTCGATTCCCATGACCTGCAATCCGGACTAGAACGTGAGAGTCTCACGTAGATCATGTCCTGGTAACGAAGCTTCCGTTTCCCTACATGCCGTTTCCCAACACTCAGCTGACCATCTAATAGCTGCTTCGGTATCCGCGTCGAATTCATACGTCACACGTGACCGAGCCGCTTCAGGTGTCTCAGCAAAAGTATGCAGTCCACTTCATACACTGCACTTCGGCGCAACGCTTCCCTGTTTGCAACTCTGTCGCACCATCCGATGCGCGGAATTCGTCGCAGACACTGTTGATGGGATCGCTCGTACATACCGCCGGTGAATCGTTCACGTTTCGCTGCCGTATAGAACAACGGACAGTACCATGAATTTGTACACCATCAGCTTCGTGCCAACGGTAAGCTGCTGGTTGTTCCACACTCGGTACTCAAGCTTCCTGAATGCCGCCGCTGCCTTCGACACGCGGATATGAAGCTCACTATGTAGCTGCTGGTCAGTCGACATCACACTCCCAAGGTAGCAGGAGCGGGAGGTGGTTTGCAATACTTCAATACCAAGCCTGATCTGCGGCATTAATGCGGTTGCACCTCCGGTGAAGGCTGAAAGAGACAGACAATTTTACTTGTGTTGATGGTGAGCGCGAATTTGGCCGCTGTCGAAGCCAGAACACTAGTCATGTGCTGAAACTCATCCGCGCTGTGTACAAACAACGTACAGTCGTCCGCGAACAGCAACAGATGGATAGTCGTTTCCCAGACTAGAGTTCTCGCACCGAAGCGACGGATGTTCAGCAACCAACCATCAGTACGGTGCTCCACACGAACACCGTAAGCACAAGCCGCATCAAAAGCACAAGACATCATTTCCTGAAGATATATAGTAAACAGAGAAGAAGCTAAGAAACAGCCTTGCTTCACACCAGATACAACTGCAAACTCATCCGAGGTATGTCCACTACGCTGCAAACTCGCCCGCATATCACTGAGCAGATATTCAATTACACTTACAAATTTACTCGGACAACCAAACTTCCCCAACACCAGCCACAATGCTTCGCGGTTCACGGTATCAAATGTATTGGTGACATCAAAAAACAGGGAGTACAAAGACTGGTGTCGTTTTCCACACTTCTCCTCCAACTGACGAAGCGCAAACATCCCATCGATGGTGCTGCGGCCTGAACGGAACCCACATTGCTTTTCCGTCAACTTCCGTTCTACCCGGAGTGCAGTGGGAGAACAAGAGTTTTCGTGAACGGAATTCTATGGTCCACTCCAGTACAGTTCTGGCTCAAACCGCTGGATGTGTTTCAACAGCTGTTTCAAAAAGTTACTCCTAAGCTTTCGCGTTGACATCTTGATTCTCGGGTAGAAATTCATGATGGATCAATCCCTTTCTGTCGAAAAAGGCGGCCAGCATCGTCTAAGCCTTGGATTTTGTTAGCCGATATTTTTGGGAGGCTGAGAAAACGATGACAGCCATGCCATTTACTGTCGCTTTGTTTCTAGATCGTATTGGTAGCAGCAGGTCTCATCTCCTGTAATGATGACTTCCAAAAATTGCGAATTCCGCTAAGACATGTTAACTTTTCCATCAGAATTCGATTCCGATCGTGTGTGGTACAAACCAGACACAAATCTTCCTCTTCTGAAATGTCTGTGAACAATACTGTCTACATTGTCTTTGGTTATCTTCAACTCTTCTGCTATCATTCTCAAACACAGCTGCCAACTATCCGCAAGCATCGGTTTCACTCGTTCGACGTCGTCTGGGATTAAGCTCGTTGACGGTCGACCCGAACGAGGCGCATCTTCGGCACCGCATTTCTGTCTACAAATGATTTAAGCCATCCAAATACACGATTTACTCACTGCTTCAACATTGTACTCTTCCATTAAGGTTTCGTAAGTTCCCGTCGCCGTTTTGCCTAATTTCCATCGCAATGAGGCTGGACCTTATCGTGGTGCGATGGTTTGTGTGCCTCAGCGATCCATTGGGTTTGACTCACATCTGGTGGAAACACCGCGTGAGTAACGAGCGTGTTCAACGCCTTGTTTACGGCACAGAGGAAGGAACTGAACCGCGCAGCACCGTCATTTCACGCACCAAGCTCCGATGGCTGGATCACGTGCTGTGCATGCCAGCCCATCGACTTCCACGACATGTGTTGTTTGCCCATCGGGGATGTGGATGGAAGAGGAGGAGGAGTGGCCAAGCGATGACTTGGTCAAAAGGAATGAAGGCCCTCACTTCGGAGCCAGGCTTGGTTGGAACGTCACGGCTCCCTGGGTAGGGTCCAAAAGACGGTGAACACGTTTGGCTGGATACACTTGCTGACATGGCAAGGAGCCGACCACAGTGGCGTTCCTACTGTGAGTTTCTTTGTCCCTTTCCATCCCTTTTAGCCTCCCCCTCCACCTGCGATCTCATTTCGTAGCGTAAAACATAATAATTTTTCTTTTCGCCTAGTAGCCGGCTGGTAGCTTACCGGAACGATGCCTATCCGTTGCTGGTAGCTCAGCTGGCATGCAACTGTTGTATTTATTTTCTTTTTCCTTTATGTATTGCGGCACAGTAGCTGAAATGTTTCCCACCTCTATCTGACGTGTATAATGATGATGATGATTTGCCTAATTTGAAGAAAAATTTCATGCTAACCGGTTGCTCAATTATGCATTGACTCCGTTAGTTTGGTCTCAGCGAGTACCACTTCTTTACCTCAGCAATTTACACGATAGGAGGCTTGTTGACATGCCTCTCGATGAGTAGACACCGGCTCATTATTCTATCCAGTGCGGTTTTAAAATACGGGACCATTCACCGAACTTTTCAGATGCACCTTATATTTGGTTGGAACATTTGTCTTTCTTGTCTGCCGGAACAAATGAGTTTTTCGCACCAGACGACCTCATCACCGTCCTTGAAAAGCGGAGATAAGATAGAACTGTTCTAGACGATATAAAAACGAGGAATGTAACCAGGTTGTAGGCTAGGTCAGCTAATCGGCCAATGGCAGCCATACTCCGTTGCACTCCCAGGGTCTCTAGTGTCGCTGCAGTTATGCTTACCTCTGTGTGCCGTATTGCTATCGCCACAAAAGCTGTTATCGCCTTTTGACTAAATTGGTATGCTGTCTCATGGTGCCCCCAGTGCGTCGTTGCAGACTGAAATTTACCTACGCTATCACTTCAAGTTAAATCAATAAATCGTTTTTGTTCACCCATGAAGGGTGGATTTTTAGCTGTAGCATACACGCAGTCGAAACGCTAAAGCGAACGACACTTTAACCTTGCAATGTGCTCCCGGCAGTATGATTCCCTCTAGTAGTGGTAGCAGCCTACTAAAAGCTTACGGGTTTGTTAAAAGGCAATCATGAGGCGATACCAGCGTTGTGGCGATAGCAATACGGCGGCCATTGACCGGTGATCACATACGGCCAGGCTGTTTTTCTCAGTTTCTAGCACAGCGCCCCACCAACCAATTCGCAGGAAACCCTTTTGCTAGCTTATTACCTGCATGAAAGCTGACTACCGATCGATCGAAGCATGACACGTTCAGTGCGGCTATGTGGTGTCCGGCTCACGTCCACTTCTCACAGCTGAGCGTCCGACGTTTCCTGGATCCTGCCATGCGGTCGAGGCATGACGCATCATTATGGCTGTGATGTCTGACTGACCATCAGTTCTCACAGCCGAACGGCTCGATGTTCTCTACGATCGTAGGCACACATATGGCGTTTGTGTCCCATATCACCCCTTCCGGCAAAGCAATTTGCGCCATTGAACAGTTAGCAATTCCGCGTACCGCTTGTACGTCAGCAGCTGAATGCAGCCGCTCCTAGCTCTGGGCCACATTAACAAAACATTCCGTACAATTGGGATTCGCCAGGGTTGCCCTAAACCTCCTTTGTTCTTCAAGTTTATTTTAGTAATGATCATGAATGCCCCCGTTTGTTCAAACTCTACCGGAGTGAAAGCTTTGCCTTGTGATGATGTCCGATATTTTGATATCTGTTCCGATCACTTTTCATTAATATGCTAGCACAGGAGTAGCGTGTTTTGAACCATAAACGCAACCAAACAAGCGGCTGTGATGTGCCGACTGAAATGGTTAACCTGGTTAGTGAATCCTCTAACCCAAAAGTATCATGACTTGAGTAAGTAGACAGTTTACCCACTCCTCGTCTAATGTAGCAGTCCTTGCAGAACATTTGCTGCTCGGTAATAAAGCGAGGGGTATCTCAAGTGTTGTCACTGCACCAAGCTTCTGCAGCAGGAATTAGTTGAGGACACAGTCACGGTTTGTTTCATGGATTGATACTAGTGGAGTTTAAGGGCAAGTGTACATATAGACCATAGCATTTAGTAGTCAAAAGAGGTTGTCGATGTATCCATCAGGTTAGTAACACTGTCCGAAGTATTGGAACTGATGGTTGGAATGTGGAGTGGAGCGCCGCAACTTTTCACACTGATTTTTATGCATTGCTACATCTGTAGGATTCGTGAGGTATAACGTACTTCGGCATTGTTTTTTGTGTAGTCATCGACGGAGTCTCGTTTAGAAAGCAGTCGACTGTCATCGTCACTTTTTTGGTGTGTTTTCTATAATCTATAGCGTTGCGGCTTTGTTAGGTATATAGCGAACGATAACACCGTTTATTGTCCTAGTAGATTTATCTCGATCGGTAAATTTGCGGTAACACGAGTGTTATCTAATTGTGGATCACTGGGTGATATCATATTCTAACAGTGAACACCAGGTCCTGTCGTTTCTTGCTTACTAGTAGCGAACTTGCTGTCTTACGAGGATTTAACTGTACAGCCGGATATTGATCTTTGCGGCAGCTGCGTGCAGTGTGTAAGGCACGAATTTTCAACGTTTCAGTGCGCGAAGCTGTTCATGCCTAACTTAATCGTTGCATTATTTTTATCACTTGTGAGTTTACTGAGAAGGATTATATACGATGATTTTGACAGACAAGTCGAAACAGACTGTAATAAAGCGTATACATAAGGAGGTTGCGTTAAGCTTATGACCTGCTTTTATATGCCTCTGTATGGAGAAGCCGAGCTGTTTTTGACCTTTGGAGATAATAGGCCATTTCCAGTGGACTGCAGTGGCATTTGTGGGATGCTGGAGAACATCTAGAGTGATGAGGGTGGTAGACACAAATTTGTCTGCGGTTGCTGATGCAGCGGCTTGTTTAAACGATTTATGGTTTATTGGGTAGCCCACAGCATCACCTTTCGGGTAAGACGAGTAACCCTTTTTGGGATCACAGGGGCGACAGAATTGTGCCTATGAGTTTCCACGGAGAAGACGCAAAGAGTATTGATTAACAGTAAGTCTCAAAGGACATGTCCGACGGATTAGGAGCACTGTAAAGAACACATCGAGATTATATCAACAATCGACGGTATGACGACTTTTGTTGGGGCGTATCCAGGCATGGCAAGCGGAATCAATTGTGTGTGCGCGCATCATCTGACCTTGGCTGAACCATAAAATTGGTCCGTGTTATTTCACACTTTAAAACATTTCGTTAGTTACTTGGCTCACTTTATTGGTGTATTGATTTGCGCTTTTGATTATAAAATTGCTTAAAAATACTATAGCAGCCCTAACCGGCCTCACTTGCTCCGGTGATCTCAGGTGATTATTCCGGTCAACTCTTACCGGATGCTTGAAGTCTTTCGTTTGGTCGAATGAGCTCTATCTTTTGCTACGCTTTAAGCAACTTTAACTTGTCTTTCGCGTTCACTACAAACATGGATCGTTGCATTAACTTCATCTTTTGCCATTTTTTAACAAATGTAACCTAACCTTTGTAGGGGCTTCAACTAGCAGTGTGCTCTCCGATTCTTTATCATGTTTCGTTGATTTTACTGCCAACCAATTGACCCATCGGCAACTTTCTCTTAATTCTGCTAAACTCCCCACCAATTCTTCATTTTGTTCTTTTTTGATTTATTATAAATCATAGTCTGCAAAAATTTGCCCACGGTTTCTAGTGTTCCGGATTTAATGTGCTCTCCGAGCTTGGAAATCAAGTTGCAAACGTTTCATCACCAAATGAGGGGACTTCCTCCGTGTGTTATTATCCCGAGTACAATTTCGTTGATTTGATCGTCGATCTGTGATCGACGAGCTGTTGACTTTTGAATTGATTTCCTCGATATGTGCCCCGTAACCTTTGCCAGAGACCTCTGATAGACTCCGGCGGTCCTTGAGATGCGTCCACTCCGGTTGTTGCTGTTGTTCTGTTGATGATTTTCAAGCCGTTTGAGTTCTTTACATCTGAGCGTTTGGTAAGCGGCGTCGTTATCGATACATGTGTTTATCAAGCTACCAGTGTTTCAAGTTCCCATGTTAATAGCTGTCTTTGTTGTGCGAATTAGAATTGTATCGTCCCATTTACTGCCTCAATTCATCTGTATGTTAGCAACATCGAACACTGCGTCTTTTGTCAAATGCACCATTCCTTGTTCTCCTACACTGTTGTCTTATGCTATATTACTCTTTGTCTCTCTTACTGTTGACAGAACAATCAACTGAACTGTGTGCTCGACCTGATGAGGCGTTTACCTCCTCAACAGATTGATCGCACACTGATGGACATCATCAGTCTTGTCCCGAACCTGTGTGAAGATATTCTGAGTTCCATTGATCAGCCTCTGAAAATCGCTCGGGATGCCAAGGCAGGCCGGGATTACTTGTTGTGTGATTACAATCGGGACGGCGACTCTTATAGATCCCCTTGGTCTAACACCTACGATCCTCCTTTGGAAGATGGTGCTATGCCAAGCGAGAGTTTACGCAAGCGCGAAATCGAAATAAATGCAGCTTTCGACCAATATCGGGAAATGTATGTCACACTTATCGTGTAACGACGTGTTACATCTCGAAAGATATATTGATGCATATCTATTTGAATATCATGCATGTACCTACTTTTTAGTCCCAGAGTAAGCCAATATTTCAGTGTTCTTCACCTAACCTTCTAAAAACGCATAGTTTCAAATCGTTAAAGTGCACACCTGAGTCATTTGTACACCTGCGTAGGACGCTCATCTCGCACTGCTCCAGCGTGCCACACAATCGATCAGTTTGCATCTGTGCCATGTTACCACTTGCGGACACTATCAATTCGCTATTTTACACAGAACACATTCTGTCACTTGCTATGCGCAAACAGCAACCATGTTCCTTGTCCTCCAGCTCAACATTGTCAGCATCAGCGTAATCATTTTTTTATTATTTTAATTTAACTTGTTTTCGCCTCCCTACTATCGTTCCAACCAACCACTTTCTTACTAGCCACACGTCTCTCATTCTGCTCATCGGTAGTTTGGTTTTCGAGAATCCACGCAAGTCCTGGCTCCTTCGCACCAACTTTACCCACTAACAGCCAGCACACGCTGATGAGGCACAGTCGACTAATGGATTGCATGTTGTCCAACCCAGTACTCATTCTGCCACAGTGCGCCGCTATATACAGTTGTATAAAATGTACGCTCTGTTGTGCTCATCGGGTCGTAGGATTTCATGCTTTTAGGAGCCTTTACATCATTTCATACGCCGAATTCTCAGATCTCGCTCTTGTTCACCAATTAGTTGCGTCAATTTTCTCCCTCCCGACGAGAGTTAGTCGCTGTTTTAGCTGAACACTTCGGTCCCAATACTTTTTGTATTTATCGACTTAAAGCATGGCTTATGAACTGTGTCCTGGTGATCCACCTTTGTGCCAAGTTGCTACAGTATGTGGGAACGAGAATCGCACACCACACTGGCTATGAATTGCTTGAGTTACTTACCGTACCCTCACAGATCAAAATGCAAAGAACGCTCCACCCAGTATGGGGATCGCCTTTGACCCTACAATGCTTAAACTACTCGTCTTCTCTGTGCTCAACAAAAACTGCTAGCCACCGACACTTTTCGCCGGCCCCCAACTGCTTTACCACAGTGGCCTGATGTCCTCAGATGCTGAGCGACTCAAGTGCCCACGGTTTCGATTGACTCCAGACCCTCCACCCGTACCTATGGAGTGGCAAAGCAAATGGCCACATTCTTGGTGGCAGTTTTAACGATTCACGTATCCCTTGGTGTCCTACAATCACTGCCAAAATCAGGCAGTCTACACGTTTCTACGCCCTACAGTTATGTTTATATTGAGTGACGAACTTATGCGGTATCGGTCCGTGTGTCAATGCATACACATCTGCACCAGCAACTGGAGAAACCCAGGTCATTGTTGTTCTCCAGCTGTCCGATTATTTCCGCTTCTCCAATAAAACCCGTTATCAGACCCGTGCATTCAAGAAAGAGTAGTCACAAGTGACTTGCACTAAGTTGAATATAGTATGGCACTGTTCAGTTACTTTTACGCATCAACTAGTCTGCCAACCGATAGGGGTGGCAAACTAAGCACACAGAGGTAAGCATAACTGCAGCGACACTAGAGACCCTGGGAGTGCAACGGAGTATGGCTGCCATTGGTCGATTAGCTGACCTAGCCTACAACCTGGTTACATTTCTCGTTTTTATATCGTCTAGAACAGTTCTATCTTATCTCCGCTTTTCAAGGACGGTGATGAGGTCGTCTGTGGCGAAAAACTCATTTGTTCCGGCAGACAAGAAAGACAAACGTTCCAACCAAATATAAGGTGCATCTGAAAAGTTCGGTGAATGGTCCCGTATTTTAAAACCGCACTGGATAGAATAATGAGCCGGTGTCTACTCATCGAGAGACATGTCAACAAGCCTCCTATCGTGTAAATCGCTGAGGTAAAGAAGTGCTACTCTCTGAGACGAAACTAACGGAGTCAGTGTGAGTACTCATGTCAGTGTATAATTGAGCAATCGGTTAGCATGAACTTTTTCTTCAAATTAGGCAAATCATCATCATCATCATTATGCACGTCAGCTAGAGGTGAGAAACACCTCAGCTACTGTGCCGCAATATATAAAGGAAAAGGAAAATAAATACAACGGTTGTATGCCAGCTGAGCTACCAGCAACGGATAGGCATCGTTCCGGTAAGCTACCAGCCGGCTACTAGGCGAAAAGAAAAATTCTTATGTTTTACGCTACGAAATGCGAACGTAGGTGGAGGGGGAGGCTAAAACGGATGGGGTGGGACAAAGAAATTCACAGAGGAATTCCACTGTGGTCGGCTCCTTGCCATGTCAGCAAGTGTATCCAGCCAAACGTGTTCACCGTCTTTTGGACCCTAACCAGGGAGCCGTGACGCTCCACCCAAGGTCAGCTCCGAAGTGAGGGCCTTCATTCCTTTTGACCAAGTCATCGCTTGGCCACTCTCCTCCTCTTCCATCCATATCCCCGGTGAGCAAACAACACACGTCGTGGAAGTCGGTGGGCTGGCATACGCAACACGTGATCCAGCCATCGGAGCCAGGTGCGTGAAATGACGGTGCTGATCGGTTCAGTTCCTTTTTCTGTATCGTAAACAAGGCGTCGAAGACGCTCGTTACTTACGCAGTGTTCCCAACAGATGTGAGCCAAACTCAATGGTGAATCGTTGAGGCACACAAACCATCGCACCACGGTAAGGTCCAGCCTCATTGCGATGCAAATTAGGCAAAACGGCGACGGGAACTTACGAAATCTTAATGGAAGGGTACAGTGTTGAAGCAGTGAGTAAATCGTGTATTTGGATGACTTAAATCATTTGTAGACAGAAATGCGGTGCCGAAGATGCGCATCGTTCGGGTCGACCGTTAGCGAGCTTAATCCCAGACGACGTCGAACGAGTGAAACCGATGCTTGCGGATAGCCGGCAGCTGTGTTTGAGAATGATAGCAGAAGAATTGAAGATAAACAAAGACCGTGTAGACAGTATTGTTCACAAACATTTAAGAAGAGGAAGATTTGTGTCTGGTTTGTACCACACACGATCGGTATCGAATTCGGATGGAAAAGTTAACATGTCTTACCCGAATTCGCAATTTTTGGAAGTCACCATTACGGGAGATAGGACCTGATGCTACCAATACGATCTAGAAACAAAGCGACAGTAAATGGCATGGCTGTCATCGTTTTCTCAGCCTCCCAAAAATATCGGCTAACAAAATCCAAGGCTTAGACGATGGTGGTCGCCTTTTTCGACAGAAATGGATTGATCCATCATGAATTTCTACCCGAGAATCAAGATTTCACCGTGAAAGCTTAGGAGTAACTTTTAGAAACAGCTGTTGAAACACATCCGGCGGTTTGAGCCAGAACTGTACTGGAGTGGACCATAGAATTCCGTTCACGAAAATTCTTGTTCTCACACTGCACTTCGGGTAGAACGGAACTCGACGGAAGAGCAATGCTGGTTCTATTCAGGTCACAGATCCATCGATATGATGTTTGCGGCTCGTCAGTTGGGGGAGAAGTGTGGAAAACGATACCAGTCTTTGTACTCCCTGTTTTTTGATGTCACCAATACATTTGATACTGTGAACCGCGAGGCATTGTGGCTGGTGTTGGGGAAGTTTGGTTGTCCGAGTAAGTTTGTAAGTGTAATTGTATATCAGCTCAGTGATATGCGGGCGAATTTGCAGCGTAGTGGACATACCTCGGATGACTTTGCAGTTGTGTATGGTGTGAAGGAAGGCTGTTTCTTAGCTTCTTCTGTGTTTACTATATATCTTCATGCAATGATGTCTTGTGCTTTCGATGCGGCTTGTGCTTACGGTGTTCGTGTGGAGCACCGTATTGATGGTAGGTTGCTGAACATCCGTCGCTTCGGTGCGAGAACTCTAGTCTGGGAAACGACTATCCATCTGTTGCTGTTCGCGGACGACTGTGCGTTGTTTGTACACAGCGCGGATGAGTTTCAGCACATGACTAGTGTTCTGGCTTCGACAGCGGCCAAATTCGGGCTCACCATCAACACGAGCAAAACTCTCTGTCCCTTTTAGCCTTCACTGGAGGTGCAATCTGCAATATTGCCGCGGATCAGCCTTGGTACTGAAGTATTGGAAACCACCTCCCGCTCCTGCTACCTTGGGAGTGTGATGTCGACTGACCAGCAGCTACCTAGTTAGCTTCATATCGACGTCTGGAAGGCAGCGGCGGCATTCAGGAAGCTAGAGTACCGAGTGTGGAACAACCAGCAGCTTACCGTTGGCACGAAGATGATGGTGTACAAATTTGTGGTGCTGTCCGTTGTTCTATACGGCGACGAGACGTGAACGATTCACCGGCGGTATGTACGAGCGATCCCATCAACAGTGTCTGCGACGAATTCTGCACATCGGATGGTGCGAGAGAGTTGCAGACAGGGAAGTGTTGCGCCGAAGTGCAGTGTATGAAGTGGACTGCATACTTTTGCTGAGACACCTGAAGTGGCTCGGTCACGTGTGGCATATGAATTCGACGCGGATACCGAAGCAGCTATTAGATGGTCAGCTGAGTGTTAGGAAGCGGCATGTATGGAAACGAAAGCTTCGTTTACAGGACATGATCAAAGTGAGCCTCTCACGTTCTAATCCGGATTGCAGATCATGGGAATCGAATTCGGTTGATCGGCGTGCATGGCGTGATGTGATCGCGAAGGCGGTTGTCGAGGCGCAGGCGAAAGTAAATGACATCGATCTTGTTGTGACCTTGAGCGAACGTGCGTGCAAATCGCTCACTTGTGCACTCGTGGTCTTTTTACTGTGGTTCAGCCGCATTTTGTCTCATCTCCTTGGATTTATTTTTATTCCTCGTGCTATTAAAAGCTCCATCTTGTGATACCATTTTCTCGAGTACACTCCAATGCATCCTACATTCACTCAGAATTCTAAACTCCGATTAGTGTTTCTCTGATATTCAATCACCGAAAGTTGCGTAACTCCAACCATCGGAGACACTGTTTGGTCTCACTCGAGAGACCATTTCAACGATTTTCGAACGAACTGTCGCTCGTTCAAATCCAACATTGCTTGGAGCAGCTACAGGTCTCAAGGCAAATTCACCCGGCTCGATCCATAGGCTTAGCCACGAAAATTCTCCATCACACCTTCGTGTAAACTACCCCACGTTCACGGTGACCCATTTTACTGGCACGTCAGACAGGACTGTCTGCAAACACACACCTGCAACGTGAACACTGTGACCTTGTCGGCGACGTCAGTAACGCAACAACTTTTTACCATACAGGGTGAGTCACTCAAATGGTTCGTAACATTTCCTCACCAAGCGCGATGCCCAGTGTGCCACAGTCTGAAGACCTATGTGGATCATGTTCCGTACTTGTTACGGGGACATTATTTTCCCTTAATTGTTGCAAGTTTTTCCATGTGAGATGCCTCCAAGTTAAACTTTGTCAGGCCAGTTTATCAAACAAAGCAGCTTCTTTATGGTTCTGCGTAGAATGCACAGTTATCCCATTGATAAAAAGCGTGCTCCTATTATCTCAGAAGTACGTCCAGCTACTAGCCAAGTTTGAGCAAATGGTGACCACCAAAATCACCACGGTTTGTGGTAAGCATATCGGACTGTGCAACCCAATCCTTCCCCATAACTGCTTCTCCTATCCCGAGAAGAACGGCTAGTAACACGGGAAGCAACAAGACACCAAGAGCCCAGAACCTCAACTGCTGTTCCAATACCACATGTGGCTCACGTTTGACTAACACGGTTCCCAGTTCGATCGGAGTAACTACACGTAAGGTTACTTCCGATGGAGTACGTAGAAACAGCGCAAGCCGGTATTAGCGGAAGGTGGGTTACAATTGCTTCCAAGAAGAGTCGTCATTTAAAATTAACCTCACTTCCAACTGGATCGGAAATTGAGGAGCGTAGCGCAGTTTTGCTTGTGCAACCACCACGGTTTCCTTCGGTACATCTCCAAGTATTTCAGTGACTAACCGCGACATGTCGAAAGATGTAAAGAAACAACTACCTGTACTGAGCGTACTGTGCTCCAATATCCCAGAATCAATTTCGACATCAATAAGAGCCAGGCAGTTGGATGACCTCAACCAGTGGGAAATTACTAGCAACCTAACCGGAGTTGTACTGAAACCTGTACACGTAGTGCGTAATACACGACACCCCAACTCTAACCATTTCGGAGAGCCAAGACTTCTGCGCGTTGTGCTGAACTCCATCCCTGAATTAGAATCAGTACTACTGTTGAGAGGTAGTCTCAGAAATGAACACTGCTCCATCCGTATCTTTCCAGACATCAAATGGGGCGAGTGTTATCGAGTTAACCGCACCTTAGAGGACTACCGGAAGGAAACCTCAAACAGAACAATGCTTCTTCACGGGGTTCCTGAAATTGAAGCATGTGATGGACAGGAACTATTAACCCATGATAAAGAACAGTGGTGTTATATTCCGGAAACACTGCTTGGTTGATGTGTTAGCGAAATCTGTGTCACGACTGCGTACCTCACCGAACTATAAAGGAAGTGGCCCGAGAGTGTTGAAGGTGGTCCTACAGTCAAAACTTGTGGAAGCGCGGCTGCTAAAAAGCTGGTACATGTTCTGTTGCAGGCTACCATCTGAGCTTCGGCTGAAGACAGTCAGCGATATGCTTTCTGCTGATGGTATGTCAAAGAACCAAAAGCGATGGGATCTATAAAAGAACAATGCATCGGCAGCGTGTCGAATGAGGCTGTATGATCTGTAGAAGATGATATTGACCGGAAACCTTTCACTATACGTAAAAGATTAGACACGTGACTAACTACGCGGATGATAAATATGATGTTAAACACTTCATCTAGTTTACACGAGAAAAGCGATTAGTCGCCGGTCACTCACCGGTTGTCGAAACTTAACTTATGAGTTGCACAACCTCCGAAACATTGCTTAAATCTGAGAAACTTTCATGTATGTACACTAACACCCAACGGTTCCTCATTAAACTTTTCGAATTTCGGCTACATCAGGTTGCAAATGTTTGGGACCTGGTTTGTGTTACCGAAACTTGGTTATACCAAGAGTTGTTTGATGCTAACGTTGAGATAGCCGAATTGTCACTCATCCGGAACGACCGCCTCAGCAGATGTGTGGTCCTACTCTACTAACGCAGCGACCTGCAATGTGCACTGGTTGATGATCTGGAAACTCATATTAACAAGTCACACTGGTGTCGTCTTCGACTAAGACAACGATGCATGTCTTGTAGCTGTCGTTTACCGCCCCTGGCCTCCACTCCAGTAATGGGTTCCCGCTTGATACGAGTCCTGAACGGAGTAATACGCACTATATACAGCCACATTCTCATCTTCGGGGACTTCAATCTACACGATCTGGAGGTATCGGCATCACCCAGTGAACAGTTCAAAGCAGACTTGCATGATCTGATCGTTAATACTCCCTTGTACAATCGTGTCACCACGCCCACTAGATTCAGGACAGCAAACAAACCGTCCATATTTTACCTTATGCTCACGAATGAAGAGTTGACAAGTTTTTGATGGATAGTCCATTAGGTCTCAATGACTGTGTAGTTATAACATTTAACTATGTGTGTTATGCAGAGTATCAATCTGAACACCCGGAACTAACTCATACAATCACACGCTACAACTTCTCGAAAGAACTCGTCAACGCATCTGCTTGGGAATTCTCAAACATCAGTCCCGTTTACAACGTGTGGACAGAGTTCGTTGATAGACTCAGCGGCATCGTCAATAGAGCATCAGAGACCAAGCCGCTTCATCCCACGAAAATGCCTCCGATTGTTAGGAGCAGGACTCGAAAATGCCTAGTGATAAGGGATGCGGCATGGCGTGCCTGCAAGGTTAACCCCGACTCAAAGACTTGGGACAATTTCTTGACCCATCGTAAACATTGCACGGCATTTGTCCGTGAGGACAAAGTAACTTATCAACAGTACCTAACCGAAAAATTCCTGGCAAACAACAAACTGCTGTATATGCATGTCAACAATCTTGGTACAGTGAATCATGGCATCCCTTCACTTTTCACGACAAGTGATAGAACACAAAACGCCGAAGAAGCGGCTAATGCCTTGCGGCTACGGTACGCCCCAATTTTCAAACTCGCAACCTCTGTCTGTTCCATAATGTCATGCACATTACTGACTCCATTGTTTACACATGTGATTTTCAACCCATCAGTTGTGCTAAAGAAGTTACTCACACTTCGCGATCATAGCTCTCCGGGAGCAGACAACATCCGCCCGAAAGCACTGAAGATGATGGAACCGGTCGTCGCTGAGGCTTTCATGGACTACCTGGAAGAATGCAACATCTTGGCACTAGAGCAACATGGTTTCCGTCAACACCGGTCGTGCACCACCAACCTACTGATTACTTGCGGTAGTTGGACGGAAGTGACTGATGATGGGGTCGGAGTTGACGTCATCTATCTGGACGTCTCCAAAGCTTTCGACCGCCTGGATCACCGCATCCTACTTCACCAGCTACAGACCTACGGAAATGGATCCTGTGCTTGGTTGGATTGGCAACTTTCTTCACCAACGGAAACTTTAAGTACGCGTTAGGGCATCACTCTCTAACCCGATTGAGGTGGAATGTGGTGTCCGACAAGGCTCAGTGCTGGGACCGCGCTTATTTCTGGTGTTTATCAACGACCTGACAAAAGTTATCTCTTCAAACTTTCTGCTTTTCGCTGATAACGTCAAGATATAGCGGGCGATTAGTAACAATGACGATCACCATCTCAAACATGACCCAGATTGCATTTAGGAATGGTCAACAAGGAACCTGCTTCTTTCGAATATAGCTAATTGCAAGGCGATCCATCTGCGTCACCAGCCGGTGAGCGCTTACAAGCTTGGAGACCACACCTTGCAGAAGGCCTCTCAGGAGCGTGACCTGGGTGTACTGGTACAGGAAGATCTCGGGTGTTCAAAACAAGCAGAGAAGGCGACGAGAACCGTCAACCAACACTTCGGCCTGCTTCGCAGAACCTTCGGTCGGTTTTAACCCTCATTCTTTCCTTAAAAGCTTGACGCGTACTTGCGGGCGCACGTGAATATGCTATTCAGGCTTGGTAGTCGTTTCAGAAACAGCATCTCGTTTATCTCGAGATTCCTCAACGAGAAGTAACCAAGAACGTCAGGAGCCTCTCATTTACCCTATCAGTTTAGACTGAAATCTCTAAGAATGGACAGCAGTCGATCTCGGCTTTTACGGGGGGATCTTATAATGGTTTACCAGATTCTGAAGAACCCAAACAACATTTGCCTTCCGGTGCTGGAACTGAATCACACCACTAACCTAAGAGGTCATTTTTTGAAATTGACAATACAGCGTAGCCAGCTTGAATGCCGTAGAAATTTCTTTTCCCTCCGCGTGTGTCAGCCTTGGAACGCCCTCCCTAATTATATCGTCTCTGCTCCCAATCTGGTGATATTTAAAAAACGAGTTGACGGTGCGTTATCTCATTTGCATTTCATTTTATGAATTGTTAGCCATGGGGCTACAAAACGCAATCAAACGGTGTCTTACAAAAATTCTAACTAATTGGTTTATACTTTTAATACATGAATATCTCCGCTATTCTACACAGGTCTATGGTGTGTCCACCAAAACGCTTTTCTCTTCATCATGCAATTTAATTTTCGCAATTATTTTCATCTCACGGGACTTATTAAGCATTTCTTTTTTACCCGCAATACACCATTGTTCCATTGTAATCGTGTATGCGGAGAAGAAACGACCGATGTAGAAGCGACAGGCACCGATGGAGTATACTCCATCGACGTCGATCGCATGGTGTTGTTGTCACGAGTGCCTGAGTTAGGCAGGTCTGGTGAGCCACGAGCGAGGCCACTCGGGACCAGCATCTAAACGACGACGGGCCCTGCAGAGAACGTAAGAAGATCCGGCGCAGCATTGGTAGGTACGGTACACGCGTTTCCATTCGATTTACTAACCGCGCACTAGTGGGCTGCGTTCCTTTATTTCAAGTGACTGGTTTGCTTATTTTATCACCTTATTTTCATGTCTAGTTGAATACTCTTATATTTGCTTGTACACGTCGCTTATTCGAAAAGTCGTTAATTTCGTTAATTTTTCCTCATTTGTTGCATATTTTTATCTCTTCCTGAGTTTATCGCGAATTTGTTGGTAACCCATTTATTTCATATGCTAATTTACCGAAGAGTTATGTCGGCATATCCAATCCTTTATACAATTTATTTCATTTGACATTGCCATGTCACGTGATGGGCTGTTGCTTGACGTCCCTCGTGTGGCTGCGCTTGAGGGGCATATTGACAAGGTGCCTACCCATTTATTACCCTGCGCCTTGATTACACTGCTTCCAGGAGACAGTTGGTCGTTGCTGGAGGGAACGCAGTGCACGGTCCTCGTGGCCGTGCGAGGCTCAAAGCATAGTTTCACCCAATGTGGAGCGGAATACGGCCTAGCCGCCATCCTGTGTGCGTCTGGTACGCATGTTTCCCTATCCCGATAGACAGGAATGCTGCTGTGCATGGAGTGTGGGCCGGCTCCGTTGATGAAATGTGGCTCCCATCCACATGCCTCCCGGTATTGTTCCTTCGGGTTTACACTGGATATGGAGTGTGTGGTTGGAGCTGTGGATGGTGCAGCGTAAGCCATCCATGGTCAGAGGGGTGCTGTGGCTGTCCGCGTTGATTCCGCAATAACAGGTAAATTCGGAATCGGATGCCGCCAACCATCCTTCTGTCGCCTCTCGCTGATTCACTAATAACTCTCGTGCGAGATGCCTCTCTTTCTTACTCATTTTGGCCCGTGTTTCATTGTGAGATCACGTTCGTCTTGCCTTTGGGGCGTCGCCGATTTGGCAGAGTTTCCGTTCCTCGTCTATACGACGGCTAGGTTTCGCAGGGGCCTAACCAGTGCGGATTGCATGTGAGCTACACTAAGGTAATGTCACTGGCTTCGTTTAACGAAGAGGATCCGTAACCTTACAAGACCTCAGTCACCTGCTAGTGAGTCCTGCAGTGTTTTTAAACTACGGCGGATGGGTCCGAAGTCGGAATGGACTATCAACACTTCCTCCACCAAATTCCTAAAAATCGAAGACAAGTTCCATTCGTGACCAAGCTCCTTCCATCGGATCACGTAAGATTTCTGAGCATATCTGTAATTGTCCTATGACTAGCATTTTTTGTTCCGCATTTGATGCCGTCTGCAACAAATAACTGAATACACACGCACCTAGTGAACTTTGACCACTGTAACCTTTTACTAATGCACGGCAAGTTTATTAGCCTCTGTATGTAGTTTATGCATGGTTGTTATGAAATGTCACTCAATTTTAAGCTAATTCACTTCGCTCGAAAGAGTTTTTGATCACAAGTAATACGATGTGCATTATAACAAATGTTTTAATCGGTCATCCGCCCAGTCTTTTAAAATAACAGTTTGTTTTTGCTTCTCTGCCGTGTGTCTAACTTTATGAAACTACACCACGGCTGCTTTAGGATGACGCTGAGGTATATTGGTGAGTCCTTGACTGAATTACTGTCAGCGCACTCAGCCTAGAGTAGAGGAATGTGTTGTTTTGAAGATATTAGGGAGAGTACCATGCGGCATGGCTTCTTGGATCACGAGGGCACCCAAACCGCACCCAGCTAAATCATGCGCCTGAAGTTGCTCAGATCGCTTAGTGCGTTGCGCAGTCAGACAGTTGCATCATTAACTTTGCATTACTTGCGGTCCCCCGGATTAGATAATCAATATACCGCACAATCTCGATTTTTTTCCAGAGGAATTGAGTTTTGCTAAATCAGCGACCTGACAACTGACACCATTGTCCCGTGAAGCAGCGTGGGTTGGATCAGACCTTGTATAGCCAGTCTCGGTAAACAGTGGGTAATGCATGCTTTCGGAAGTAGCTTAATTGCTCTGAGGCTGTGTCTGCAGTTAAGGAGATGGTCCACGACGCAGCTCTTGGCGAACCTTGCATCTCTTTTGGATATTTGTATCACTAGACGCTCACGAATCCACTGAGATAACCATTGTTCCATCTAACCCATCTCTCATATGTCACAGGGGCAGAAATACTCATGCTCAAGCAGTGTACATGAAGTCATGTTCGCGGCACTTCGGTGGTGACCTTTTTGGATTCAGCGAATTGGATTATTTGGAAGTGCCCGCACTAGTTTATCGCTTTCCTCTTTTCCCCCAGCTTTCGTCCACCAGTCATTTCCTGTAAATTCACAAATTTCGCTTTAACCTTTGTATTGTATACCCTATCCGAACTCACTTGGTGCACAAAGGATTTCAACAGGTTTTCAAATATTTTGTATACTCTGTGCCTTTCGCTGCGAGGATAGATGGTTTGGTAACCAGAACCGTACGCTGTGCTTAGCATCAGGAATCCATTTCTAACAAAATTCACAGTCTTGAGATCAAGAAAGCGAATATATTACTCACTGGACATGATTTTGGGCTTGCCTAGACGTGTGCTGCTTTGCAAAGGAGAAATACTATAGACGACCACGGAATGATCTGCATCATCATCATTATACACGTTAGCTAGAGGTGGGAAATACGTCACCCACTGTGCCGCAATACATAAATGAAAAAGGAAAATAAATACAAAAGTTACATGCCAGCTGAGCTATAGGTAACGGATGGGCATCGTTCAGATAAGCTACCAGCCGGCTACTGTGCATCAACGAAAAATTACTATGCAAAATTATATGAGGCTAAATAGTGAGATCGTGGTTAGAGAGGGAGGCTAAGAGGGATGCGATGGGACAAAGAAACTCACAGCACGAACTCCACTGACGTCCGCTCCTAGTCATCTCAGCAAGTGTATCCAGCCAAACATGTTCACCGTCTTTTGGACCCCAACCAGGTAGCCGTGACGCTCCAACCGAGGTCAAATCCGAAGTGAGGGCCTTCATTCCACTGGACTAAGTCATCGCTTGGCCATCCCTCCTCTTCTATCCACACCCCCGGCGCGCAAACAACGCACGTCGCGGGAGTCGGTGGGCTGGCATGCGTAACACGTGGCCGAGCCATCGGAACCTGGTGCGTGAAATAACGGTGTTGAGCGGTTCATCTCCTTTTTCTTTTCCATAAACCAGGTGTCGAACACGCTCGTTGCTCACTCGGTGTTCCCACTACATGTGAGGCAAATTGCGAAAGCACCGGTGGTCGAACGTTACTAGCCTCTTTATGTTCGTTGATCTAAGGGGCCAGGTTTCACAACCGTACAGTAGGGTCGAACGTACCGCTGCATTGTACACTCTACCCTTCAGGGCGAGAGTGATGTCGCGCCGGTGCCGTAAGTGTTGAAGGTTAGCAAAAGCGCCTCGACGCTTTTGCTATGCGGTTCGTGATCTCATCGTTAATCTCACGGGCGCTGATACAACTTCCCAGGTAGTTGAATTTTTGAACGACTTCTAGCTGATCCCCATCAAGGGTCGGCGTAGGAAGCGATCCCTGCAAATCCTCGAGGAGAGCTTTGCACTCCGATGGTGCAAAGCAAAGCCCGAAGCGGCTGACAGTCAGTGCTAATCTGTCATTGCTGCTTAGCATGTTTGTGAGCTGTCACAGATTACGGCAATATCATCTGCATACTATAAGTCAAGAAGTCGTTCTCCTTGGAGCGGATCTACACCTTGTAAGTGGTGTCCAGTAAACGCGATTTCCATGACTTCGTCAACAGCGAAGTTGAAGAGGAAAGGTGACAGCGGGCATGCTTGTCTCACACCGCTGGAGATATTACATGGCGAAGACAGCTGACCGTAAGCCCTCACTCTGCCCGAGCTACATGATTATCATGCCAGGGTAATATTTACATCTTTCCATGGCACACCCTTCCTGATTAGACAGCCCAAAAGGCACGTCCATTAACCAAAACGAATGCAACTTCGATATCCAGGAGCACGACAACAGTGAGCCTGCAATATATGTGACGGTGCTCCAACAACTGACGCAAAGTGAAGATGTGATCAATGCAGCCACGACCCCGACGAAATCCGGCTTGCTCTTCACGAATCTGGCTTTCACGAGTGCCAATCAGTCTGTGAATGATGACAGAGGCAAGCAATTTGGAGGCGATGGAGATTAGACTGATTCCTCTATGGTTGCCGCATTCCGATCGTGAGCCTCCCTTGAAAATTGGGACTATGACGGAGCGGCTTCAGTCGGTTGGGACAGTTTCCTGATCCTACAGTTTTACTAGTAACTCGTATAAATCATCCATAAGAGCAGGTCCCCCGAATTTGAAAAAAAGCTGGAGGTAGATCATCTGGTCCCGCAACTTTATTTAACTTCAATAGTGCGATCTCACGTTAGAATTGTGAGCGACAGGGTGGATCCAAAGGGACAGCCAGGCAACAGGGCGATCAGCGGCCGGCGAGTAATCTGACAGTTCGACTGATTAAATTGCCTTTCAAAGTGCTCAGCCAAACGCTCCAAGCGTTTTGACAAGTTGTGGATAGGTTGTTCACTCACGTCATAAATAGCTACACTAACACCAGGTCTCCTGCTGCTCGTTTCCCGTATCAGACGGAATAAGTTACGATGGTTACCAAGGACAGCGACCACTTCCTTCTCTGAAGCACGATGAGACCACCGGGATTCGCGGTCTCTCTTCAGGCTAGCACGGAGTTTTGCTCGGAGCTCTTTTCGAGTTTCATTGTGTTCGCTTCCAGCCGGAATATGCCGGCGAACATCGGTAAGTTCCAGAGACTGCGAAGGGACCCAATGTCCATGTTGACGATTAAACTTACCAAATGAAGATTTTCCTGCTGCTAGTAAGGTCTGGTGAATATGAGACCAGTGAACTTCAACTACATCCATTGAGCGCTTACTCAGCTCACTTGACAGCGTACTTTGATAGGCATTCAGAACAGCTGGTTTCGCCAGTCGGCTGGTGTCAATGCGGTAACAACGTCGTCTTGGGCTTCCGCCAAAACGCATCCGCAGGTCAGCACATACAAGTGCATGGTCGGTGTCCACACATGTGCTCTAACTCGAGCGACAGTTCTGGACGCAGCCTATCCATCGGTAAGTTATCGCAATGTGATCGATTTGCGTCTATGGCTGGTTCGAGGCTGGTGGGCGCCAAGTCACCCTCCGACAGGTACTGTGTCGGAAATTAGTGCTCGCAAGAAATAAGCGAGCATCTTCATACAAATGCAGTAACCGCTCACCGTCATCATTACGGGAGCCTACACCATGTTGGCCGCGCAGATGCACTTCATCAGTGGATAATTTTCCAACTTGTGCGTTCAGATCCCCAGCCAGCGCAGCTATGTCTGAGCTTCTTCTTTGGCGCAGGAGCTCATCCGATTGGCGATAGAAGTCGTCTTTTACCGAATCATCGCTAGAGTTTGTGGGTGCATATGCAGCGATGAGGAGTAGACACCTATTAGTCCCGCGCGACTTCGAGTGTTTGTACGAGCCAGCCAATCGGATCGCACACAGCCGGCTACTGATTGGAATCCAATCAACGAGAGTAGCTTCAGCCCGGGGTCTCAGGGCGACACCAACAGCAGCTTGGCCGATACTCGAAGTGCATCGTCCCCGGATAAGCGCAATGAGAAAGCACTGCTAGTGTCACCTGAAGGGGATCGCAGAGTGAGCACAGAGCTCGAGTCTTGCAGGCGGATTTCCGATAAGCAGCAGATATCCATCGAGAGGGTCGCTAATGTTCGGGCAAGTGCTGCCTGTTAACCGACCTGTAGCAATGTGCGAACATTGAGGCATGCCAATCTGAAGGAGGATCGAGTGCTCTAAATGAAAGCCGATGTACTGGGCTTGACAGCTTGCTTGGACATGGGCTTGTCGCCAAGACAGGAATGACACTCCGCGTTCACATGTGAGTTGAAACTAGAAAAGCCTGTCAAAGCAAGGTGGGGGAGGGCCAAAAATTGGGGGTTGGAAACTGGGGGGATAAAAGTGAAGCTGGAACGGGACGGTAAGAGGGATTAGCGTAATTGGTGGCATAATCAGATGGGAAGTCGTGAGCAGTAGCATCCGAAGTCCTATGCACTCTTTTCGGTGCCGCAGATAATGCACCGTTGATTACCCTCTGCGGTTGCCAGAGGATCAAAAATTTGTTTGAGGAGTGATTCATAGTATTGCGTGGGCAGGATAGTTTCCGGTTGCCCAGGCCTAGATATGAGAACGATTAGGGTTATCAACTAAAACCTTTGGTTCAAAATCCTGTCCGAAATGCAGCGGGTTTGGCGTTGGGCTACAAGGAGTCCGTTTTAAGTAATTAGGAGCCATCTCATTCCATCTCCCAACCTGTAGGAGCAAGAGGCTGAGTTTATCTGGCCTCTAACCACTGACCAATCTGGTATGAGTGGCTCTGAAGGTGCAGAAATGGACCACTCAGCATAGCTCAATGGATCGTTGGGGCACACAAACCATCGCACCACGGTAAGGTCCAGCCTAACTGCGATGGATGATCCGCATCGAGGCTCACGATGTGTGACGACACTGGAATGACATTAATTGCTGCTTATAGTAATGTGATCTAACTCTGTCCGTTGCTGATCAACTACTACTGAACGCGATGCAGCACAGTATCCTAAAATCCGGTGCTGCATATAAGTAACCGATTGTTGCTTCACTGTCACCATACACCCTTGCTTATATCCCTGTCCTCGGAACTACATCCTGATGAGCCAACTATCTGGGTTTCAGAAAAGGTTTGGTATCGTACGTGTGTACTCACCTCCACACTACGTTACACCATTCGTCAGCTGTAGTGTATGTGGTTCGTAGTTGAAGAAATCTCTGACAGCATCGGAACTGCAGCCAATCGAGGCTGTACGCCGGTACGAAGTACCGACGCTTCGGTGCCGCGCAACCACTACCTGTCGCAGCTGGGCTAAGGATACTGCGAGAGTCGCCGTGCCCCTATGCAGACTCGAACGCGCGCCGTCAGATTACAAAACGAATGACACGAGCCCGCAGTCAGTCGAAACAGCCTAGAACAAACAGCGTGTGGCTGTAGCTCTGTTCAGGAGTAAACTGTGTAACCTATAATGCTATTCCGAACGGCTTCAATGACGATGTGCGATGTCCTGTCATCTTCATGACTAACTGGATGTTTCACTTGCGAGATGTGTTACCCAACTATTTCTACGTCCTTGCTTTTCTCAGCTTGCTTACTACCCATTTGTATTTGGTATCTACAAGGATTTCTCTTGTCTCGTTTTAGGTACTACGAAGGCGGAATATCCTCGGTTTACCTTTGGGATATGGATCAGGGATTTGCTGGGGTCATTCTGATCAAGAAAGCAGGCGATGCGAAGTTGGCCAGTGGATGTTGGGACTCGATTCATGTCATTGACGTAATTGTGAGTTGAGCTGCTGTAGCGTTTCTCTAAAGAGAGGGAAGTTTTATCCCAGCGACATCACTTCACGTCCTATTACTTAAGTAGTTGATCGTACTTGTGCCTCCATTGACGAGCAGAGTAGCGGCGACCATCAGGTCCAATTGTGTACAGCTGTTTGTCACTGGAACTCCCGAGTACTTGCTGATGCGAGCTACCTTACCTCGAACAGGAGCGTTTTTAAAGATTTATCGGAATATCATTGCTTTGCTTTCATTTGTGTGGTTTAACAGGGTGTCGGTTAAGTAACCCTGGGGATCTTTTCCCAAATCATTCTCCTTCCACAGCTCATTCGGTCCACTCATTTCCATTAACTTGCTCACCACCTATTTAGTTGTCTGCCGGTCACCATCCCCCATCGCTCCTCGTTCGAAACACATTTCAAATAAGGATTGGTCGGTCCCAACACTTCAGTGAACGTTTTTACTCATTTCTCTCTGTCTCGTTGACCTCAATCGCGATAGTCCAGCCGGATTATTAGCATGGTCTCCGTTCGGACAGAAAGTGATTGTATCGTCTTTCGGGCGCTTTTTCGGAGTGACTGCGTAATAACACATTACCGGTAAACTGCTGTATAGGCAATGATTTGCGTTGGATCGTTTTTTCGTTTGGTGGTCTGTCAATCGGATTATGGACAGTAAGCGGGCTTGATTACCAATTGAATACTGTGAAGAACGTGGTTAGCGAAACCAGCGAATAGTCGTGGCAGCACGCTCGCCTTATCACCTTGAGTACTGTTTACAACCACGTCCTGCGTACCCCATGAACGGAACTAGACTAGCACCATACATCTATTCGATCGGCTTACTATGAATCTTTCCTCGAACAATTTCCTGATGCTCTGGTCACCGCAGAGGATAATCTACGGTGCCCTATCTGCTGCATTGAGCAGGGTGGATAGGGGTTTGGATGCTACTATTCAAGCTTTCCCGTCTTCTTATTCCCCCTATTAAATAAATAAATAAATAAATCTTTTATTCTCAACAAGGTGAGGCACGCCTTTACGGGCATGATCATTTTGACATAACGATGCATGATCAAGAATGTGCGAAAAGCCGATATGTTTGCGAGAGCAGTTTGTGTTTGTGTAGGGGGGTATGTATGTGTCATTGTGTGTGTACGTGCATGTAGCTGTGTATTTTATGCTTGTAGTTTTTCTGCTCCAATCTTCAATGTTCGATATCGTCATCAATATGCGAGTAAGAGATTGGTGTCCGTGGGTTGGATAGAATTATCCGGATATCCACAAGGCAGTGACTTTATTTTGTGGCGAGTCACGACCGCCACAGACATTTGTGGCTTTTTAAAGGGAGAACGCTTGCCAGGCGAAACTCACCACGTCCTGGAACACTGCCGCCGAACTATTTGCTGGAACGGGTTAAACCCGAACCAACCAGCTGACACCACGAGGAGGTTGTTCGGCTAGCCAGTCTTACGCTTTTCCTTCTTACCGTCCCGTTCCAGCTTCACTTTTATCCCCCCAGTTTCCAACCCCCCAATTTTTGGCCCTCCCCCACCTTGCTTTGACAGGCTTTTCTAGTTTCAACTCACATGTGAACGCGGAGTGTCATTCCTGTCTTGTCGACAAGCCCATGTCCAAGCAAGCTGTCAAGCCCAGTACATCGGCTTTCATTTAGAGCACTCGATCCTCCTTCAGATTGGCATGCCTCAATGTTCGCACATTGCTACAGGTCGGTTAACAGGCAGCACTTGTCCGAACATTAGAGACCCTCTCGATGGATATTTGCTGCTTATCGGAAATCCGCCTGCAAGACCAAACCTCTGTGCTCACTCTGCGATCCCCTTCAGGTGACACTAGCAGTGCTTTCTTATTGCGCTTATCCGGGGACGATGCACTTCGAGTATCGGCCAAGCTGCTGTTGGTGTCGCCCTGAGACCCCGGGCTGAAGCTACTCTCGTTGATTGGATTCCAATCAGTAGCCGGCTGTGTGCGATCCGATTGGCTGGCTCGTACAAACACTCGAAGTCGCGCGGGACTAATAGGTGTCTACTCCTCGTCACTGCATATGCACCCACAAACTCTAGCGATGATTCGGTAAAAGACGACTTCTCTCGCCAATCGGATGAGCTCCTGCGCCAAAGAAGAAGCTCAGACATAGCTGCGCTGGCTGGGGATCTGAACGCACAAGTTGGAAAATTATCCACTGATGAAGTGCATCTGCGCGGCCAACATGGTGTAGGCTCCCGTAATGATGACGGTGAGCGGTTACTGCATTTGTATGAAGATGCTCGCTTATTTCTTGCGAGCACTAATTTTCGACACAGTACCTGTCGGAAGGTGACTTGGCGCCCACCAGCCTCGAACCAGCCATAGACGCAAATCGATCACATTGCGATAACTTACCGATGGATAGGCTGCGTCCAGAACTGTCGCTCGAGTTAGAGCACATGTGTGGACACCGACCATGCACTTGTATGTGCTGACCTGCGGATGCGTTTTGGCGGAAGCCCAAGACGACGTTGTTACCGCATTGACACCAGCCGACTGGCGAAACCAGCTGTTCTGAATGCCTATCAAAGTACGCTGTCAAGTGAGCTGAGTAAGCGCTCAATGGATGTAGTTGAGGTTCACTGGTCTCATATTCACCAGACCTTACTAGCAGCAGGAAAATCTTCATTTGGTAAGTTTAATCGTCAACATGGACATTGGGTCCCTTCGCAGTCTCTGGAACTTACCGATGTTCGCCGGCATATTCCGGCTGGAAGCGAACACAACGAAACTCGAAAAGAGATCCGAGCAAAACTCCGTGCTAGCCTGAAGAGAGACCGCGAATCCCGGTGGTCTTATCGTGCTTCAGAGAAGGAAGTGGTCGCTGTCCTTGGTAACCATCGTAACTTATTCCGTCTGATACAGGAAACGAGCAGCAGGAGACCTGGTGTTAGTGTAGCTATTTATGACGTGAGTGAACAACCTATCCACAACTTGTCAAAACGCTTGGAGCGTTTGGCTGAGCACTTTGAAAGGCAATTTAATCAGTCGAACTGTCAGATTACTCGCCGGCCGCTGATCGCCCTGTTGCCTGGCTGTCCCTTTGGATCCACCCTGTCGCTCACAATTCTAACGTGAGATCGCACTATTGAAGTTAAATAAAGTTGCGGGACCAGATGATCTACCTCCAGCTTTCTTCAAATTCGGGGGACCTGCTCTTATGGATGATTTATACGAGTTACTAGTAAAACTGTAGGATCAGGAAACTGTCCCAACTGACTAAAGCCGCTCCGTCATAGTCCCAATTTTCAAGGGAGGCTCACGATCGGAATGCGGCAACCATAGAGGAAGCAGTCTAATCTTCATCGCCTCCAAATTGCTTGCCTCTGTCATCATTCACAGACTGATTGGCACTCGTGAAAGCCAGATTCGTGAAGAGCAAGCCGGATTTCGTCGGGGTCGTGGCTGCATTGATCACATCTTCACTTTGCGTCAGTTGTTGGAGCACCGTCACATATATTGCAGGCTCACTGTTGTCGTGCTCCTGGATATCGAAGTTGCATTCGTTTTGGTTAATGGACGTGGCTTTTGGGCTGTCTAATCAGGAAGGGTGTGCCAGGGAAAGATGTAAATATTATCCTGGCATGATAGTCATGTAGCTCGGGCAGAGTGAGGGCTTACGGTCAGCTGTCTTCGCCATGTAATATCTCCAGCGGTGTGAGACAAGCATGTCCGCTGTCACCTTTCCTCTTCAACTTCGCTGTTGACGAAGTCATGGAAATCGCGTTCACAGGACACGACTTGGAAGTGAACGACTTCTTGACTTATAGTATGCAGATGATATTGCCGTAATCTGTGACAGCTCACAAACGTGCCAAGCGGCGCTGGGCAGATTACCACTGTCTGTCACCTCTTTCGGGGTATCCTGTGTACCTTCGAAATGCAAAGCTTTCCTCCAAGGTTGGCCTGGACCACCTCCTGTGCTGACCGTTGGTGGGGATCAGCTAGAAGTCGTTCAAAAGTTCAACCACTGTGGTAGTTGTGCCTGCGGCGTTGTAATTGATGACATCATTAACCGTGTAGCGCAATCGCGAGGCACTTTTGCTAAGCTTCAACACTTACGTCACCGGCGTCACATCACTCTCGCCCTGAAGGGTAGAGTGTACAATGCGGCGGTACGTCTGACCCTACTGTACGGTTGTGAAACCTGGCTCCTTACATCAGCCGACATAAAGAGGCTAGTTACGTTCGATCACTGATGTCTTCTGTTATATATGAGGGAACGCCTCTGTTATGATTTCGTATATGCCTGATAGGATTGTCACTGGCGCGATTGGAGTACGCCTACGTTAACGGATTTGAACGCTGGCCAATGGAGCGGATTTGCGTCGACCTGACGGCGTTAGCTTAGCTCGGGGTACGCGCTGGTGAGACGGAACTTGAGCGAGCGTGAGAACGATCCTAGCCGCACGTATTCGGGTAGACGCTGAGCCCTCGGAACTTACGCACACGAGAGGGGTTTACGGTAGATTCGCGCTAGTGACTTAGACGCGAAGGCTGCCCGGCTAACGACGCACACAAAATCACATGGCCCGACCGACTCCTAAGTGAGGCGAAGAGGAAAGAAGGACAGGCAGTCTTCTGAAGGCTCTTTTGCGACAAACAAAGGGCGAATCACAGCCAATGCAATTGGTTATTAAGTTAGGGGAAATTGATACCACGACGAGGTGGTAGTTTGTAAAAGACCATTGTAAAAAGGTGCGCAGTTGAGCCGCGTCTCTGAGTGGCTGAACGCTGCTGCGTTGTGGGGAGGAATCGGACCTCGCTTTCCACAGGCATTCTGCCGAGGTTTCTGGCGTGTTTTTGCGGGAATATTTGACGGGTCCGCAGCATCTTCGCAATGTGGTCCACATCTGGTGGGAACACTGCGTGAGCAACGAGCGTGTTCGACACGTTGTTTTCGGTACCTGAAAAGAAAATGAACCGCTCAGCACCGTTATTTCACGCATCAGGATGTGATGGCTGGCCCACGTGTTACGCATGCCAGCCCCCCGACGCTCGCGACGTGCGTTGCTTGCGCGCCGGGGGTGTGGATGGAAAAAGAGGAGGTGTGACCATGCAATGTCTTGGTTGAGAGGAATGATGGTGATTACTTCAAAGCTGGCCTCTTTTGGAGTGCCTCGTCTCCCTGGTTGGGGAGCGAATCACGATGAGCACGTTTGCCTCCATCTACTTGTTAACATGGCTAGGAGCCGACCTCAGTGAGTTTGTGTTTTGAGTTTCTTTCTCCCCGCTCACCTTCCCTCTTAGCCTCCCCCTCCAACCACGATCTAATGTATTAGGCATAATTTGACTCCTTTTTTACAGCACAGTAGTGGGCTGTTAACTCTACGGAACGGCGTCCTGTTCGTTATTGGTGACTCAGCCGGCGTGCGTCTGTTTCATTTTTTTCTTTTTTTGTGTATTGCGGCGCAGCAGTTGGGGTGTTTTCCACCTGCAACTGACGTGTAGAATGATGATATGATATCGACTTGCTTTTCCTGCGTATGGCCGCTCTCTTACTTCCTTCAATTTGCGCACTCCACTGCGGTTGGTTATATTGCACATCGACGGCAGTTACACTAATTCACCGATTGGTTGTCCCACCGATATATCCGAGTTTCCAGTACCCGATGGTACCGTCAGCGTTGGTTTCTCCACATTTCTGAAGAGGTAGCGATCTTTTTCTCTGAGACATGTAACCTGTATCTTTGATGTGTGTGTGGACTGGAACGTGATATCATTCATCCCTTTCTATCAAACTGCTCATATCGGCTAGATATTCCGGGGTAGCCCCGTTCCAGTGAATTATTCAGCGTCATTGTTCCAGTATGTGTTAGGTTTTCGCCTGGTAATCATTGTCCCCATAAAAAACCATATATATCCTTTTAATGACACTGCGACGTGGCGGATATTACTTGCAACTAAATAAATACAAGTCATTTGCTTCGCTCTGGTAAAGCATTGTATTCCGGCAACGTGCTGCTGTAATTGTAGTGAGCATCGCCCTTCTGTTTGCCAATTGACTAAACGAAACGCGTATGAACTGAGCATTCACTTACCGGCTCCTAATGGGGAGACTCCCCGACTTCACTCCGATGCCTTCTGGTAGACCGTTAAGTCAAAGGTTCTGGGTGGTGCCACTCAAGCCAATTCTATACTTCACGAGGCCTTCAAATTTAGCCGTTGCTGTTACCATCGTAATATTATTTTACACTAATCAATGCGGATTCTTTGTGTCTACAGGAATTAGTTTACACTTCGTTTAACTGCATCAATTCTATCGTTACCAATGTTATCTTACTCAGTTGGGGATTTGATTTACCTTCGAGACAATGTTCAGATATCGCATCTTGTTGAATTCGGATACAAGATCAGAAACATTTTTAGAAGTTTAAAACAGTTAGTCCCCTTCAGTAGTTTGAACAACGAAATGAGAAGACGAATATTGGCAGATGCTAGTATTTCGTATTATCTCATCAGTACCAATACAGTAATAGGGAAATCCTTTTATATGTTTTACAGAGCACAGTCATATAAAAGGATTTCCCTGTTATTGTATTGGTACTGATGAGATAATACAAAATGCTAGCATCTGCCAATATTCGTCTTCTCACTTTCAGAAGTATCAAGAAAGGCTTAGGAAAAAAGAAAATGCATCGTGCTGCCTAGCAAATAGGACTTAAGCACTGTCTCGTTACAAAGGCACAAATTCAACTGATACTATCTAGAAATTTAAAATCGCTTCTCGGGAATATTGATTATCTCGCAAACATTTTACAGCGAAGGCAATTCATAAATGCTGGTATAGTGATGTTGCATTGTGACATCGATGATGAAATCCTTATTCTCAATTATTACCACCACCTTAGACCCGATCTCCCAAGAGACCCCAAACATCGTGGAGGTGTCATCATTTATATCTACAAAGCTTGGTGTACATCCGTTTCAGAACTTTTGTAGTACTCTACGACTTCGGTAAGCTGTCACCTGTTGGAGTGTAAACCAGCGTTTCGGGGCGCTTTTCTAACTCTGGTAGTTGGGAACGTGTATGTAGCTCCGGACACACTGCTGTAAGCGCTACAGAAGTTTGCAGACCACCTCACCTTGGAGTTGCAACAAAATTGGAATGTTCCATCTGTGTTCTCCTTGGAGACTTTAATAGAAGTGACACAACTTTCATTAGCACATGGGCTTACCAATTTGGTGAAATTCTCCACCAGACTCGAGGCGCATTTAGATTTAGTTTTTACTAACAAACTTGTACTATTTTCTACAAAATAGCTTGCACCTTTTGGCATTTCCGACCATTGCATAGTAAAGCTATTCCCCAGGCTACACAGTAAACCCAACTACGTTGCGCTGACCAAAAGACCATCCAGGGCTGTTAACGGACGGAACTGTTCAGCAGTTAGCATCGAAAAACTCTAACCAACGCTGTCTAACTGCTTTTCCAGTTCTCGAAAATGATGACTTGTCAGAGAAATGCGAGCAACTCATAGACTACATAAACTTCCGTTTTGATCTATGTTATCCCTTTGATACAATTTATTTACTCAAGCAACTGAGGAGGGAAATAGAACAGGCTTATAAACATAGGCTAACTGATTGTGTTAAACGCATATCCATAGCTACAAAAGCAAAAACAAAGTTTAAACGCTCTTTGCATTCAGGTTGTTTTAGGCAACCACAGTTGTCGTGACCTGAGGAAGCTTTTAGGACAACTCTCCGGAAAGAATTCTTCAGAACACTCATCAACGAGGATGGAGATGACCTCAGCGCTGAGTTCAGCAGCTTACCACCTAGCACACACCCTCAGCCTTCTTTCACCACTACTGAGAATCCCAATTTATTTGCTTCCGCAAGCACTTCAAGGAGCTCAAAAGGCTGAAGCTAAACAGGGCTAGTAGACCGGATGCTCTACCAACAGTGTCGCTCTGAAAGAATGCGCAGATGTTTTAGCAACACCTGTGACAAGTCTTATATCGGTGCTTAACCACTCGTACCATTCCCGACATTTGGAAATCAGCCAGTATAAAACCAGTGCCTAAAAAAGGATATCGCAAATGTCGGCCAATTGCGTGCACGGCCGTGCTGCTAAAGGTACTGGAAAAGCTACTGATCCCCCGCATTTTCACAGACAATCATATTGGTGATATCAAACAGTTTGCGTATAAGCCAAAGCGCACTACACTAGATGCCGTTTCTTAGCTGGTGCATTCCGTTGCGTTATCGTTAGATAATACATGAAGAGTGTACGGATCCTATTTTTTGATTACACCAGCGCTGTTGGGAGCATTGATAGATCACTACTGCTCAACAGTTTGTTCGAGAACGGCGTCCCTCCATATGCGTGTAGTGTGATGCGTGATTACTTCACAAATCGCACCCACTTCACGCAGCTGTGCGGCAAAAAGTCTTCTGTACTCCCAGTCAATTGTGGTGTTTTGCAGGGAGCCATCCTGTCCCCCTTTCTATTCACCACCTACATTGAAAGACCTTCCTATTCCATCAAATTTCATAGGATTTGAAATGCCGACAACGTCGTCCTGGGAGGTATAGCTCCAACCATGCAAGACTCCCGGAAACTCCAACTAGTGTTAGACGAACTAATGTATTGGTCCAGCTCCCGGTCCCTTCTCTCTCTCAACCCTTCCAAATGTTGTGACGTAACGTTCTGTTTTCTGCATCCCAACAGACTACAGTCCCTTGTACATATCTCTCCACCAATGCTTGTGGATGACGAAGCAAATCTCACAATTCTACCATAAAATATCTATGCATTCTATCTCACAATTTCTCTTGGTTTACGCATGTTCTTGAAACATTTAAAAAAGTCAGAAGGCTCACAATGTTTACGCCCTTATACATGGTTGGCGGCATCCGGTTTCGGATTTGCCTGTCACTGTGGCCAGCCACAGGACGCCTGCGCCTACAGAGGGACCATGGATGGCTTGCGCGAAGAGTTATGTCTGCATACCCGTATGCTTTAACAGATATCCTTTTTTCCTTATTGTTATTTCAAGTGATTGGCTGTTGCTTGATATCCCCGGTGTGGCTGCGCTTGATGTGCATGTTGACAAGGTGCCTACCTGTCTATTACTCACTACCTCGTCCATACTAGCTCCAGGAGACAGTTGGTCGTTGCTGGAGGGGACGGGGTGCACAGTCCTTGTGACTTTGTTAGGTTCAAAGGGTGGTTCCATGCACTCAGTGTGGAGCGGACTACGGTCCAGCCACCGCCTTGTGTGTACTTGGTTCCCCAAATACAGCGTGCTTGTGTTTGCCTGTGAAGGAGTGTGGGCCGGCTCCGTTGATGAAAAGTGACTCCTATCCACATGTCTCCCGGTCTTATTCCTTCGGGTTTACCCTGGATATGGGGTGTGTGGTTGGAGCTGTGGGTAGTGCAGCGCAAGCCACCCATGGTCCCTCTGTAGGCGCAGGCGTCCTGTGACTGGCCACAGTGACAGGCAAATCCGAAACCGGATGCCGCCAACCATACGGAAGAGTCCATGGTGCGCTGAGCCTGGTTGTGACTTGATCCTGACAGATGGGATACCCACTGCTGCAGCTTTGTTAACCTCTTTTACGCATGATTCCCTACATAGATAGACCGGAATGGTGCTGCTGTGCATGTTGAAGGAGTGTGGCTGGCTCGGTTGATGAAACGTGGCTCCTATCCACGTGCATCCCTGTCTTATTCCTTCGGGTTTACTCGTGAAATGGGGTGTGTGGGTGGAACTGTAGGTGGTTCAGCACACGCCACCTATGGTCCCTCTGTGGGCGCAGGCGTCGTTTGGCTGTCCCCATGTTGATCACAGTGACTGGCAAATCCGGATACAGATGCCATAAATCCATATGGGAGGCATGTTTCCCATTGAGTGCTATCAGTTCCGCAGACAACTTTTCTGGAGGATGCTGTTTTTCTGAGTCCCTATCCTTAACGTTGTGTGCAAGTGGTTACCTCGCTCGTATCATACATCCATATCGAAGGCGCTACTGAAGTGAATCAAATTTTTCTTGATTTATCTTCTTACCAACGGGACACTCCACCTATGTACCTGTCCCCACGTTCTATCGGTATACGATGCGTAGCATTTTCCGCTGTTGCTTTACCGTTCCATTGTTCCATGTCAAATACTCTTTTTCCCAAATCCTCTCGCTCGTAATCGAAGGATAAGTGCATAGCTTTGTTCCCTTTGAATTTAACGATTGCGGACGATTGATGGATTTATGAGGCTTCGATCGCGGTGAGTAAAACGTGGAGATTGCCACTACTGCGTAATCAGTATAAGTTTGTCAGCGGCACTGTGAAGCGGCGTTTGACCGGGAATCACAATTTTGACATGGAGCATTGAATGTGACACGGATCGTGAGATGAAAGTGACCAATACAAATGGGAACGCCCTATTACTGTTATTAGTCGATGCTCGGTCTCGGGATAGGCATTACTTTGTAAAAAGATTACTGCGAAAGAGGAAACTTTTTATCTTAGTCGGCGAACGGCATGACCCGAATTCTCGAGATCACTTATTGACAAGCCTCACATCACCATCTGCTACAGGATGCAGCTCCAAACGTTGCTTCGAACCACTTGCGAAATCGGGCTAGAAATCCCTTCTGAAATGCGGTTATACATCTGACGGGAAAACACAATGAGGAAATCATTCATCATCAAAGCAGCAGCAAGGACCAGAATTTTAATTGATGCTTCGCTGCTGCGCAACCACAATGATGACGAATGATGAATAATAAGAGGGAGATCTATCCTAAAACCTAGATTCTCCAGTCAAATCTACGGCTGTCGTCTGAAGATAAGACGACATCAACGCGACAGTTTCCACGCGATTTTCACTGCTCCTTGTCATAGCTTAGCACCAGACACAGTCGGTTTAGAAGACTTAATGCCGACGTCCGGTCACTTTCTATCCAATCTGGAGTCACTAGGCGGATCACGTGGACTCCAGCATGAAAGATGGGACTGACCAAGAAAAGCATTTTGGGTTGTCAGTGATTTCATTTCTCGCTTCCAAACCAACTTATTCCCACTTTTAGTCTGTGACATACTACATTCGGCAAACAAAACTAGTATCTCCTCAGGAAGTAGTGACCGATCATACGTAATATGTGATCAAGACAACACAGCTTATTCTGTGCTATCTGTTGTTCTAGGGACTAACTTGATTATCACTTCTTAGCAATCGCCTATGCACATCATCGTTGCGGACACGCTGAGACTATCTGACAGCAGCAATACTTCGCAATCAGTTTCGATCGAAGACTTAAAAGCGCTCTGGATCCTTCGTTCGAAAGGTCTAAGTCTTGTTGTTTTGGTGTAGGATGGTCTTCACTGAAGCCATGTACACGCGACTTGTCAGTTTGATGGAAACCGCATTCTGATCTTACAGATGAAGGAATCGTTTAAGTGGTGATGGATATTTATTCAGGTGAGTGTTTTTTCCTCAATGGGATGATTTAGTGCGTCGTTGGTCTCGTCGTTAATCAGCGTACAACAGGGGCCACTGATTGGCCTCTCATTGACCATGTCGTTGCCTTCACCGTACCGTTGCTTTCTCCCCGATATCATTTTCTTCACCGGCTGTGTTGTGAGGCTTCCTCCAAATATATTTTAACCTTATTTCGGAACATTCTGCTCTTTCTCTTGTAAGCTTGATTGCCTACTATCTAGCACTTTCAACCTCTTCGGGCTTGACTTGACGTATCTTCGTTGCGAGTCTAGACTTGGGTTGGTAGTTTTCAGCTTATTTTCTTTTGCTCACTTTAGGAGCGAACGTCAACCAAAGTGGCTCAGTATAAGCTTACCAGTACCGTGATGCTATGGTTGCAGACGCAGCGAGATGCGGCGGGTTATTTCAACCTCGGCGGCAGCCTCACTCGCTTCCACGAGCGTGATGGATCGTTGGGCGAATCAGGCCAATCCATCACCACTTCTCACATAGTCAACATTGGACGACTAGTTGAAGTGAGCATTGCTTTCCTGTCCTTTCTGTGTTTTGTTGCATTGTCGTTTATACTTTTTAAAGTTTGTTCACAATTATGCTCAAATTAGCTCTGTAATAATTCTTTACATTTTTCCATTTCGTTTCTAATCTGCTCCCTTGTATCCAATTCGAGTAAACACGAGCCAATAGCGTGACGTTCTCTGTAACCTCAGCTCACACCAATGCGAACTTGCCACGGTGGCATTTCTGTGTGCAGTTTGTCGTTCCTTTGGCGCGTGCCGATTATGCCATGTTTTTATCACGCAATCGTTCCTGGGTTCCTTGTTCACTACACATTGATCTAGGGCGTTTACCAATAGGCTATTTGTGTAAGTAAATCGAAATGCTATGTGGATTCCCTCGGGCAAAACCGATCTCAGTTAGTCCCCCTATTCCCCTTTTCGGTATCCACATCGTCGGGGTTGGCATACTACTGCTATCGTGTCTGCACCTGGGTGGCCTAAAAGGAAATGGATATATTTTTGTAGTATATAGAGTGTTAGGCTCGAGCAACACTACAGCTTTCCACTTCATATGTGTTCCCAGTGATTGCGATGCCCGAGTTTTGCTTCAAAGCACATCTTGGTCCCAATTGAGATTGTGTGCAGCAATCCAGACCCACAGTGGGCACTCCATAAACCCAACGATGAACGATGAGGGCCACTTTGTGAGGCGTACTAAAGGAGGCTACTTGTGCACCTGCGATTGTTGGGCGTGTGTTTACATCCCACAGTAGAATTCTTAGGTTTATCAACAACTGGAATTAACTTCTACAGCAAACTCTAACGTCACAAATTAGACAGTTAGAATGGCTACTATGTCGTCAATCAGGCTCACGTTTGACCTACTGTTAGCCGCATACTTTTAGGGGTAAGTTATGCCCTGAGTTTGACTTCGATTTGTTCACCGGTGCAGCCACTGTCATTCACAGTTTATTGAGTATCCAACTTTTCTACTTTGGTTTACCATTCTGGATGGTAGTTAAAGCGATCCGGTTTTATGCACATAATCATCGGTTGCCAGGATCATCGCATTCTCCCTTCGTCTCAGCTTCCTCGAGACATACAAGTTATACTTTTATAGGCCTCAAGTTCTCAGCTTTAATTAACGCGAACTTCTTCCGAGTTTGTTATACCGACCTTAAACATTTCCGCGTTATCAGTGGCTTTTGGAGAACACGTCGAGCCTGGGTCTCAGATCTCATTTTGTCAGTTTTGTTTTGCGATACTGCGGTACCGACAAACAATTGACATATCGTTAAGGGAAAAGCACTGACTGATGAAGTCGTTCCATATTTCGTATCTAAAATGTGTGCTCCTTGAGGCATTCGGAAGGCGATGAACCTCAAACTTATTATTTGTATATTGACGGCGTGTCCATTCGCAACGTATTTGAGTAGTTGGAGAAATTATCACAATGCTTTAACTAAGTTACCGAAGGTATGCTCAATATGCTCTGATGTGAAGTATCAGGCATCTCGGAAATTTACTCATCTATGCAATTTGCCCCTTACTACACCGCTCATTTGCGGGATACTGTGTGTTTCGCCACGAGCTTTTTCGGGACGTCGCGCAGTACACTTTTTATCGCAGCGATTTTCCCTAACTGCCTCTGCGGTTCTTCTTGTATTACACCTGTGGGTCCTGAGGTTTCATCTTGTGGTAGGCCGTTGGACTTTACCATTGTTGAGCCATTCCCTTTTTACTTACCAGTTCACATCATATTACTTACTCCTTGTGTAGTAGTACTTATCCTGGTCAACCACAACGCTCTGAAAATGGTTGGCCACACTGGAGTAGTCGGCTACATTTCTTCAGGAGTGTATATTAAATGCGACACCCTATGCGTTAGCCATTTCTTCGCAATCCACAGCACTGCGCGAGTAAGATGTTATCTTGCTGCTTTAGTACCAGTACGAGCTGTCCGATTTGTAACTTTACCGCCGAATACATTTGCTCACCTCATCTCACTTATGATATCGATTGACTTGATCACTTGCGTTGATTCCAGCGCATATCCTTTATGCATCGTATTCTGTCAACAGGCCACCTGTTCCAGCACACATCCATGAATGACCTTTACGTCGATTGAATAATGAAAATTGCATTGGATCCACTGAGCTTCGTCGCCCGGGTCATAGTTGTTTAACTTGTTTAACTGGTGGGATACTGAGAAAACTTGCTTACGACGCTAAATGGTGGAATCTATTAAGTAGGTGTATCGCTAACATGACCTTACTTTCATGTGTTAGTAAGCTGTTTGTGACTGTGCAGTATCGACAAGGGGTAGGCATCCTATTGTTTAATAGTCTATCGGGGCATTTTGGTTTTACACTTGGTCCTCCTCCGTTCTAACTATCATTCCCTATTAGTTGTGCCATCATGAATTTATGGTGGCGATATATCGACTCGGCTTGTTGATGTACTTCTGCTGTTATTATTGCTACTAATGCTGGCGCGTCTTCTGTTGTGCACCATTCACAACCTTTCACACGAGCATACCCTTTCCCTCTTCTGACACTTGCCAAACTAGGGTGTGCCTTGCTTACATCGATGCTGTTATTGATAGCTACAGGATCTGCACGCCGGTGCATGATTTTTCAGTCGAGCTGAAAGACCCAGCTAAGTTCCAATCACACTTTACTGTGCACCCGATCTCAGCGAAGAACTCAACTCTAGCTCGCCAGCTGAATGCGCAGTTTGCAGTTCAGTAATTTGAGACAAAAGAAGTCTATACTTGCCAGTAATGGATGATATCAATGCGCCGACCATCGGCCGAGCTTGCTTCCATTTCGTGATGAGGAAGATATTGGCAGTCATTTGCATTCTTTGCTTATGATGTTCATATTTCGGATGAATTTTCAGTTCACTTATTGGTTTGGTTAACAGAAACAAGATGGTTCGGTTGGGCAATCCATTTCCCTTTGTCTATATGACTCTGTTGGCACGTTTCACTAGGAGATTCAGATTTGTTATATTCCTTTAGCCAATCCGAAGCACGAGTCTAAGAATCGCTCAGGTAAATGAATCAGTATCTGGTAAAGTGAACAGTTGCTCCCGTCTCATTACTCCAACGTTGTAGGGAACATTTTCGAAGAGCACATCCAAGAACTCGCCGTGTTACCTTTGTTCCACGAGTCGCCTGGATCCGCCTAAGATGTTCACATATTACCTTATAACTTCGGTGAACACTAACAGCAGTTTATGTCGTCGGGACGCCACAATGTGTTTGGACCGCATCGGCTCCTTCTCCCGTCATTTATACTGGACGGTAACTCACCACTAGACAAACCAGCTGCGTTATCCGACGACATTTCGTACACTGGGGATGATCTGTTGTAACGAAGACTGTCCAAGGTTCTCCTTATATCCAAAGGACCAAAAAGCTTCATACGAAAATCATGAAGGCATTGTCTTCTTGCCACTGAATTCGAAATTCCAACATCAATCTAATTATGACAACTAACGTTTCTGGGTTTAAATGCGATCAACGAAAGCCAGACCAGGTTCCACTCCAGTAGTAAATGCAGTGATCACCTACGTGCATTTCATCAGCCTCGTGAGCAACAGCCTAAAGTCGAACGACCGTGCTCTTTAGCTTAGGTCGGTCTTTGATCCTTCTGATTCCGCCTGCTTGTGAAATCGTCAACCATTGAATGGTGTTACCGAGGAATTCCTCACCCTTATGCGGTCCCTGCGCCACGACTCTAGTGATCATATACAGGTCTGTGATGTACTCTCTCTTGAGTTCATCTCGGCAAACGTGGCTCGTCAGGTGCGCCCGTTTCTTTCTTTTACTTCTCAAGTTTGTGATCGAGGCTATCCAAAGTAACTCCGCCCGGTGTGTGACTAACTATCACAGCATAGAGGTAACGAACTTGTCTTGTAATCTTGCGGCGCGGGTTTGAGCCTGCGTAGGGGCAGGGTGACCCTCGCAGTCTCCTTAGCCCACGTGCAACCGGTGGTGGTCGCGCGACAGCGAAGCGTCGGTACTGCGTACCGGCGTACTTCTGACGCCTTACGGTACGTAGACGATACAGCTTTTTTTCCAGTCATGTCTAGCTGTCTTGTAAGCGCTTTTGAATAATATGGACCAATGGCGCTGTGCGCTTTGATGTTGATTTCACACCTTGCGCTCGCCGAACGAAGCTGCGAAGTGATTGAGCAGTTCGGTAATCCGTTCATTGTAGAGTATACTGCGTAAGTCGGTATAGCATCACCTCAACCAGTCATGGGGACAGCGTGGTACTATTTTAACTGTCAAGGGAAGAATGTATAGCTTAGCTCCAGTTAGGAGCAATACAGTGCCAGCACACATGACACACAAAGGCCGGCCGGTTAAATGGATTCAGACCTCTGGCTTGTACTCCGCAAGCGCCTGATTCAACCTTGCACAGGTCTGGGCGACGTCATACTATTCCTAACCGGCTCGTGTCTGCTGCTCATCTCGTGGTAACCAAGCATGCTTACTACTTATTGGCCTACTGTTTCTGTCTTTCTACTTTTGGCCCGCTAAAATGTAGTCTTAGTGGATGACTACGTTTTCCAACAAATTAACAATGCATTTCCATAGCTAGGCTGCTTGCCGCTTGCATTGTTTCCCAAGTCAGTTGGACAGCCGCGATGGATGTGCTCATCCATTTTTCCACTAGCTTCGCTAGTATTTTTTATACTCTAGTCGGCCTGTGGCCAGAGGGTTGAGGCGTCTGCCTTGTATCCCAAGGGTTACCGGTTCGAACCTGTGTAGATGAGGGTGTCCCCTCAGTACACCTAGTCTGCGCACGACTGGTGGGGGTCGCGTGGTGGCGAAGCGCCGGTGCCGTGAGCTGGCATACTGCTCATGTCTTCTTCTGCGTGCCAACCTCTGAACATGTCGCGACATGGTGGACCTGTGTGATCGTCCTAACCTATTCACCTTCACTTATGTAATTACCACCTTCTGCCTAAACGAAATTCCTTGTGGCTGTTGAACTGTTCGCTGAGCTTGGCAATTTTGTTGCAAACGTTTCGTCACCAATCGAGGTGACATCATCAGTGCGTAGTGGAGTGGCGTGAAATTCCTTGTATGTCTAATGTTTCTTCTTGTTCGTTGTGTGAGGTATACTAGCACATCACATTGCGTCAATTCTTGGCGCACCGCCATATTTGTCGGTGAGACACGGTAATCGCGTTACTCGACATCAAAAGTGCTTTCGATTTGGTTGTCCATTTTGCTCTTTGGGACTGTACACAGCAAAGGTTTACCCGAAAAATATGTAAACATTATCAGAGCGCCCTATGCGCATGGTTCGGGCAGAGTGACGGCTTACGGCAAGTTGTCGCCGCACTTCAATATGTCAAGCGGTGTGAGTCAAGGATGCCCGCTGTCATCTTTCCTACTTAACTTCTCCATCGACCAAGTCTTGAAGATTGCGTTCACTGGACACGACCTACAAGGTGTTGAGCTGGTCCCAGAAGATCTACTTCTTGATATGGAGTACGCTAACAACATAGTCTTAATCTATGGTTACTCCCAAACGTGCCAAGCAGCACTGGACAAATTAGCTTTGGCTATCAGTCGTTTTGAGCTATGGTTTGCACCGTCGAGGTATGAATTCCTTCTTTAAGCTTGGCAGGGACCCACTCCTGCGATGACCAGCTAGAAGTTGTCCTGAAATTTAAGTATCTGGGCAGCTGTATTAGCGCCCGTGGGATTGAAGATGATATCACCAACGGCATAGCAAAGACTTGATGCGTTTTTGCTGATCTCTGCCACCTGTGGTACCGGTGCGATATCACTCCCTGAACGACGAGGTTTCTAGTTTAGCCGCCCGTTCAAACCTGCTGTTCGGTTGTGAAACCTGGCCCATTAAATCAGCCAATACAAACAGGCTACTTACGTTTGATCATCACTGCCTTCGCAAGTTAGCCCATGTCTGGTGGCAACACCGCGTGATCAATGGGCGTGTTCGGGGTCGTACATTCAATGCAGTAAGAGCGAGTGAACCGTTCAACACCGTTATTTCTCGCACCAAGATCCGATGACTAGGCCACGTGTTGCGCATGCTAGCACACAGACTCGCGCATCGTACGTTGTTTGTGCGCCCGGGGACTGCATGCAAGAAGAAGAGGAGAGGCCATGCGATGACCTTATCAAGAGAAATGAAGTCATTCCCTTCGAAATTGGCATCGGTTGGTGCATCCCGACTGCGAGGCTGCGGTCCGAAGGACGATGTACACGTTTGGTTAGAAACACATGGGTAGGAACCGGCTCCAGTGTCGTTTGTGCTGGGAATTTTTTGTCCCAACCCTTCTCGCTTATCTTCATCTTCCAACCACAATCTCAGTCTTGAAGCATTAAGTGTTACTAAACAGTTTATTACCTGTTTTTTATTCCATAATGTTTGTTACCTCGCTTTTTCGTATATTTTACCTTTTTCTATTGTGGCGCAGTAGTTGAACTGTGTTTATCACCTTCAGCTACTGTGTACTGATGATGTCGATGTGCGGTATCAGTTCGCACTGCACTAAGCAGTACCTACTCAAACTGTTTTGTCGGATGAACACTGGATGGCCAGAACGCAACTACCGCGCAGTTTTCAACACCCCACTCCTCTGTTCCCTATATTTGCCTGTGTTTGATCGATAGGCCGCTTTTTATTTAGCCGGTATATTTACTCGCGCACATATGTCTGGAGAACCGAATGTGTTCGACTACTTCACTCTCTCCTACCGGTGTTATAACAATGTAATGGTCGCACCAACAGTTCTGTCGACGCATCAAACGCACACCCGCAAAACACGTTCCTGGCACGTCGTTCATGTTGTGCGTCAGCCACGGGATACGGTTCCTTTTGATATATATGGCGCACGGATTGTAACATGTTTGTATATGTGCAGAACAGCTATATTCCAAGCTTCAATTTATCCGTTGTGTGTTCACTAGACCGGCCTTGTTAGTGCATACTTTCCATACGGGGCTTTATCTGATTGATCTCTCACTTGTTAACTTGTTTTCTTTGGGAACGGAGTCCGATTCCTTGATGATCATTTCCAACAGTCCGCTTAACGTTTTTCACCAACACCACAACTCTCTCCTACATTGAAATGGAAACCATCTGCGTGACACGCTGTCATTTAACTGGTTCACCGTTTTGTTTTCAGCCGAAGTGAATATTATCGCTTGCTGTGTTTTGAACGTTACACGCCGTTATGCTCAACTCGGTCCCGATAATCAACACGGTTTATGTACTGAGGAAACTGCAGCATCCCCTTGCTTCCACTCAAGCGGAGGATCCTTGTATCTGTCTGCATACTCCTGATCACTTTCCTTGGTTCCTCAGCTGATTTTTTGGTGGTAACTATGTGCTTACATCCGAACGGACTGACAACGGCGAGCGTCTACTGCAACTGTGTGCGGAGCATCAGCTGTTTCTTAGTAGCACTGCTTTTAGACTCAGTGGGCGCCGAAGTGCCGCTTGGCGTCCTCCCGTAGTTGGCCAGCGATGGACCTAAATTGATCACATTGCCGTAAGTTGCAGGTTGCATGGTTCCATCCCGGATTGTGATTTGTTCTAAAATACCTGCGTCAGCTCTGATCATGCCTTGATACGTTGTCGTTTCTCCAGAACTTTGCCGGGAGGCACACCAAGCGTCTCCTCCGATTGGCAACTGAGAAATTGTCTCAGTCCTCGATCAGTGCGTCTTAACGCGCTGCATACCGAATTTTCGCTCCCTTGTCCTAATGACACTGAGTTTCAGTGGAATAGGATCTCGGCTGCAATGCACGACGCAGGAGCATCTGCTTGTTGCACTATCAGTCGTCACCGCACCACTCACTGGATATCCTAGAGGTCGAAGAACCTGTTGGAAGCTAGAAGATACCTCCCGGCTGGCTCTAACCACAATGTTACCAGACGGACTATTGGGCGCGAACTAAAATAAAGCCTGTGTGCTGACAGTGAAGCCTGGTGGACCAGTGGGGCTGAAGAAATAGAAGAGGCAGGAGCAGCAGGCAATTACTGCAAGCGCTTCCAGCTGATCCGCACCACCGGTCCCCGAAAATCAAGCGTCAGTGAGACAATCAGAGACAGCGCGGCTGCACTAATACACAATAAGCAGCGCTGTATGACTCATTCGGCAGCACATTTTCACGATCAGTTCAGTTCGTCCCCTGCTCCCGGACCTCTTCCTACTCAGATGATGCAGGACGAGCCGAGGTCCGAAACGCGATCACAGCTCTCAATCGTTTTCGTGCCACTGGCCCGGATTCCCTCCCACCTGCACTATTTAAGGATGGAGGTGAGGTTCTCTGCAAAGCACTGACCTCCATATTCGAACATATCTGGAAGGATGAGTGTCGCAATTAACTGGAGTGAATTGATCATAGTGCCAATATACAAGAAGGGTAGTCGCACAGACTGTGCTAACCACAGGGGTATTGGCCTCGTTTCTCGTTCGTCGCCTCACTGCAGAACGGGAATCTCGGATTAGGGAAGAGCAGGCCGTTTTCCACCCAGGGCGTGGCTTTATAGACCATATATTCACTTTGCGGCAGGTGCTAGAGCAGCGCCACGCATACCGCAGACAGACAATAGCTGTGTTCCTCGATTTCATGAGTGCATTCGATTCAGTAGGTCAATGCGTTCTGTTCGAAATATTTCGCGGAAAGCTGTTCCCACGAAATATGTGAACATCTTACGTGCTCTATACTCGAACACAACAGGCCACGCCAGGGTCTACGGTGACCTGTCGGATAGTTTTCCGACCACAATTGGAGTCCGTCATGATTGTCCGATTTCCCCATTTTTTCAATTTCCTTGTGGACTCTATCATGGAGGGTTCCCTTGCGGAATCTGACGATGTAAGCGTTTAGGTCCTGCCTGGTGAAAGGTTAGTTGATCTAGATTATGCGGACGATATCGTCTTGCTTTTCGACGATGTTGCGGCGCCACAATCAACTCTGAATAGCCTATCTAGAGTGGTCCCGTTATTTGGTATGCGCTTTACACCTTCAAATTGTAAAGTGTTACTGCAGGACCACCAGCTTTTTGATAACCCCTTGATAACGAGAAATCCGAGGTAATTGATCGATTTACTTACGTTGGCACCTGCAACAGCAACGACGGGTGCCTAAACACTGAAGTATGTATTGTAAAAGCCAGAACTGCCTTCTTGAACTTGCGAGATCTTTGTCGACAGAAGGGAGTTTCCCTCCGTCTGAAAGGCCGTGTTTACAAGGCCGCGAGAAGGCCATCCTGCTTTGTGATAGCAAGACTACCCCCTTCGATCAGAAGATCTGAGGTACCTTCAAGTCTTAGATCATCCCTTGAAAAAAATGAGAATATCCGTAGCTCGGGGTGTGGATGCGGGTTTTGAGCTGTTCTACGAGCCGACTGATTGCTATGCAGACGTTTCGTTGCCTGACTAGGCAACATCATCAGTGCGACTTCAGGGGCCTGGTTCGCAGTGCCTCGTAAGCGACTTCAATTTCCAAGTGCTTATTGATCAAGTTCTGTTTTGAATGCCAGGCTTCAATGAATGAGCTGCGGACATCTCCAGTCTGAACAGCACATGCTGGGCGGCTTGGGAGGACTCACTAATCACAGCGATGTGATCGGCGTACTCTAAGTCCCGAAGGCGGTCATCAGGGAGTAGTTCAACACCACAGTTATCTAGCGCAGTATCCAGGGTCTCGTCCATGGCGAAGTTGAACAAGAATGGAGTGGCTGGACAACCCTGTCTAACACCACTAGTGATACTGATAGGGGGCGAAATGTCTCCGTATGCTCGCAGTTTGATGTTAAATAGCACGGAGAATGGTGACGTACTTTTTAGGTACTCCCCTCTTCAGTAACTAGTCCCAAAGAGCCACTCTGTCAACAGAGTCAAAAGCGGCTCTAATATTCCAGGAATATTTGGTGGATTAAAGGTAGATGCTACTGCGCCGGGTATAAGTAGTGTGGTGATGCAAGATGACACACCAACAGCGAGCCCTGCCGACTTCCCCAAAGTGGAAGATGAAATCAGGATTACAGTTCCATGCGCACGAGGAGTGAACACAGAGGTAAGCACCAGTTGGGGAACGCTTCATGGAGATCACGCAGATGAGCGGACGCCTCCAAGGTATGAACGAACACACCTAGTGTAAGCCACTTTAGCAATAAACGATTACCGCCTGCCCCTTGGGTTCTAACATTTGGTGCCGTGACCTCTCAAGTCATGAAGATTCCCTGCCTGGAACCATTTGAAGACGGGGATGTGAAGGCGTTTTTACAGGATTTCGAGGAGGTGGCAGAGGCGGTAGGACTGAAGACGGACCGGGCGAAGATGGCGGCCCTGCGGAGTCTCCTCAAGGGCAGGGCGAAGGCGGTTCTGGAGGCGGCGCAAAGAGGTCCGGTCAAGTTGGAGTGGACCACCGCGAAGGAAGTGTTGCTCTCTGGCCTGGACACGCCAGCGGACCGCCAGGAGGCGATGCGACGGTTCAAGGCGTCGCGGCGTGGGGCTGGGACTAATCCCCTCGCGTTTGCGGTGCATCTCAGGAGCTTGTTGGACCGCGCCTTGCCGGGGTTGGATGGGCCGTCAAAGACGCAGTTGCTGGTGGATCAGTTTTTGGCCGGCCTCGCACAGCCAACCGCGGAGCGCGTTCGGATTGCGAATGCTACTCGGAAGATGCAATTGGAGGAGTTGGCGCATGTTACTCGAGACCTGGGCGACGCACCACTAGCTGCGCTGGAAGAAGAGCCTCATGAGAATGTGGAACGGATGGACAAACTGGAACGGATGATGGAACAGCTTACGGAAGACATCAATGGGCTTCGCGTTTAGCGTTATCGGGTGCGCACAAAGGGATGTTGCTTCATCTGCGGGAAACCGGGACACTGGAAGAGACAATGTCCGCAGAGGCGTGATGTTGCTCGTGCGACGAATAAACGTGTGAAACCTTATTTCTCTTTTCGGATCGAGGATTGTGTACTTGGGGCCATAAAGTGGGACAAGGCGAACTGAAACCGCTACCTTGGAAGGTAATGACGATACAAGGCAGCCCAGTTCCGACCTCGAAACGCACTCTCCGTACATTGCTGGGCCGCGCCGGGTACTACAGCAAATTCGTCAAGGATTTTAACACCTTGGCCTCACCCTTGTACGAGCTGTTGAAACAAGACAGGAAATTGAAAACATTATAGTGTTGCTCATCCCAACACTGGCACCCCAAGACCGCGGTTTCGTCCTGGTTGGGACTCATCAGTTGGAGATAGCCTGAGTTGGGCTGGAACTCAGAGCCTAGTGGCTCATGGTTGACGCCTTAAGCACCTTGACACTGAGAGCCACGAGCAACGCTTGGTCCAGCGGAAACGAATGCAAAGTTGGGCTTGGAGTATCCGCTGGTGGTTGGGTTGCTACAAGCAACCTCTATTGAGACCTCGATTCACTTGAGGTGGACCTCGGTCATTTCGATCACAAAGACCGTAAGTAAAATGGAAACATTATAGTGTTGCTCATCCCAACACTGGCACCCCAAGACCGCGGTTTCGTCCTGGTTGGGACTCATCAGTTGGAGGTAGCCTGAGTTGGGCTGGAACTCAGAGCCTAGTGGCTCATGGTTGACGCCATAAGCACTATGACACTGAGAGCCACGAGCAACGCTTGGTCCAGCGGAAACGAATGCAAAGTTGGGCTTGGAGTATCCGCTGGTGGTTGGGTTGCTACAAGCAACCTCTATTGAGACCTCGGTTCACTTGAGGTGGACCTCGGTCATTCCGATCACCAAGACCGTAAGTAAAATGGAAACATTATAGTGTTGCTCATCCCAACACAGGAAATTCACTTGGAATGCAGAAGTTCAACGAGCCTTTGATCAGATTCTACAGGAAATGGGAAGGCAGGAGTTGACCCTGCAATTGCCCATTGCTTGTGAAGTGTTCACGGTAGCCACTGACGTCAGCGATGTCTGGATCGGTGCGGTGTTGAAACAAAACCATGGGACGATTGAGTATGCCTGCCGAACTTTGACACCTGCGGAACGCAGATACTCAACCATAGAGAAAGAATGTCTCGCAATTGTCTGGGCGTTAGATAAATGGCGGCCATATCTCCTGGGTCAGCGATTTCACGTCGAAACAGACCACAGACCGTTGGAGTGTATTAAGTCTGCCAAAGACCCCAGAGGAAAGCTGTCGAGATGGGCATTGCGCCTACAAGAGTATGACTTCACGCTAAAACACGTGCCGGGGAGGGAAAATCAAACGGCGGATTTCTTGTCACGCATGATATAGATGATGATGACCTGCCGAGCGTAGCTTTCGGTATTAACGGTATACTGTGCCACCAGGATCCAGAACGGTTGGCGACTGAGCAACGTAGTGACAAACTCCTGCGCAAGTTGATCACCGCGCGATTAGCTGGTCAGACAAACTTCAACAAAAACCAGCTTAAGCAGCTGGGACCGTTTGCAAAAGACCTGAGAAAGCTGCAAGTGAACGAAGCAGGGATCTTAATGTGGATACCAGGAGGTATCAACCCTTCGGTGCAAGTCATTCCAATGAAACTAAGACGGAATCTGGTAGTTTCTTGTCACGAGATGGCACACACGGGTTGTTCCAGGACCTACGATCTGCTGAAACAACGCGCTTATTGGCCGGGGATGAAAAGGGACGTTGAGAACTGCGTGCTTTCGTGCAGACAATGTCAGCTCATGAAAACGGATTGCCGAGAAATGCAGCAGCAAATGATGACGATCCCGGTCTCGGAAATTGGTGAACTTTGGTCGGTCGACGTGATGGGGCCGTTTCCATTGACCAGGTGTGGCAACCAATATATTTTATTGATGACAGAGCACTTCACGCGATGGATTGAGGCGACAGGAATCCCAGATCAACGGGCTAGCACCGTTACCCATGCTGTCATGAATCACTTGGTAGCGGCTCACGGAATCCCAAAGGCCATATTAACAGACCAAGGGCCGTGCTTCGAGAGTGAAGAATTCCGGAACTGTTTGGAGAAACCTGGGATTAAGAAATTGCGCATCACCCCATACCACCCGCCAACAAATGGCCTGACGGAACGTAACAATATAACAATCAAGGAGTGGCTAGCAGCAAAAGGTGGAGACTGGGAGGAAACGTTGCCGCTATTGTTGCTGGCCCATCGAGCAACCAAACAGACTTCCACAAAGAAATCACCATTCCATTTGATGTACGGTCGACAACCTCGTCTACCTGTGGACCTAGAGATTGGAATGTGGCCAACTTGCCGTATATCTCCCGAGGAGACACGGAATAACCGGAAGACCGCCAACCGCAACCTACAGGCGACTCAGGCGCGGAGGATGGCGAAGTCCCAGACCAGCAAAGGTGGAAGGAATATCGAGTTTCAGATTGGTTCGAAAGTGAAGTACAGGGACCATCAACGTTATCCCACTTACGGCCCAGGGGAGAGGAAACTCCTAGCGAAGTGGAAAGGACCGTACGAGGTAGTCGACCGGCGAGGCCCAGTGTATACAATCGCTCGGCAAGGTGAATCGCGGAGGGTGAATGCCGGCGAGCTGAGGAAGTGGTACGAATTGGAGGAGGAAACACGCTCATACAGTGAACATCCGCGGCGGTCAGAAAGACTCCGACGGAAGGCAGCTACGCGAGTCCTTTGGAGGGGGAGGAGTGTGGTGGATTAAAGGTAGATACTACTGCGCCGGGTATAAGTAGTGTGGTGGTGCAAGATGACACACCAACTTTTCCACACAAGCAACATCCTTTCGGAGATACGGCGCCAAGTGAAGTCGCGCCATTGTTTTATATAAAGGAAGGAAAACTTCAGGTTTGTCGTCGCATAACATTCTCTTGAGGCGGAATAGCTTCTGCCGCGCCTTAGTAGCGGCATGTTGGTTCTGTGCTGAGGGTTTGAGGTCATTCATCACAATGATGCCTAGGTCACGGGCTTTATTGACATCCTGCGACGTCAGTGCTCCTGCAGAAGTTTGCAATGTAATCTCATCGTTACTAGAAAATAGTAGCTGATATTTATTGACATTAAAAGGCATATCCTACATGGTTGCCCGTCTCGCTACAGTACAAAAGTCTTTAGGCGGCGTGCTTTCATTCCTTATGTTAACGAGTTTTAGATCATCCGAAAATATACGGCAAGAGTCCTCAATGAGAGGGGTTAAGTCATTTTTATACCTAAAAACAATATCAGGCATAAATCAGAACCCTGGGGAACACCATATTTTGCGTTGCCTGTGTTTCAGCTGGAGTCACCAACCATAATACGAGTGGTTCTCCAGCAAAGACGTTTTGCTGTCCACTTCAATAGTTGGGAATCTGTCCTAAAATTTTCAGCTTTTTCAGCGAGACAATGGTTTACTGAATCCAACTTCTACTGGAATCGAGATTGTTAATTTCTACCGAAACTTTATCTTCGGCACAGCGCGTTATCTAATCTGAAAAACATTACGGATCGGTAAGTCATGACTTCTCGACGAAGCCGTGCTACTCCACTTTTATCAAGTTATGAGCGACGAATTGTCCGTAAATTCAGTTTCTTATAGACTTCCCCAAGCCTGTGGGCAGAGCGTTGTTGAGGCTGGCAGGTTGATCGTTGTTAGGTTCAGCTTCAGAACCCCCTTTGTGTATCAGCATCACAGCTGGTTCCTACCAGTCTTGTGGTAGCCTGCCTTTCCGAAGTATCATGTTGGCATGGCTGGATGCACATAATCAGAACCGGCCAAATTGTAAGGATGAAAGCGTGCCAATACATCAAAGACCACTGATGCAGTTAATGTAGCGTCTGACATTGTACTCTCGATTTGACATTATGAGAGGATAGTGTATGCGACAGATTTGTTTGGGGTTCGAGCAACTCTTAATACTCCCGGGTCAAATCAAGACCAGAAGTTAACTACGGTGTTATTAAAATAAATCGCAAAATGTAACGGGGATATATCCCAACAATACCCGTTCAGTAGACAAACAAGCGGGTCTTTGCACGGCACAAATCACTGTACAACATGATCACAGACCACAGAGTTCACGTGGGGAGTTCCACGGCTCTTTTATTGAGTCTTTAACCCCATCCATTTGGTTCGCTGTGCAGTGCATATAGGGATCGAATGCGTTGGGTTATTTGGGTAACTTCAAGCGTGGTGAGAGTAATGTGACTCAGTGAAACTGTGGGATGAAGAGAACAACAAGGGCGTATATGCCCATGGAGCTGGGAAATGTATCAATATCGGTATGTGGGTAGGTACAAGCATTGTAACAGCGAGTGTTAAAACGAAACCATTAGGAAATGGGATAGGGAATCACCGGGAGTAGGCTGGAGTTCAGCATATGGTGCAAGTGTCAGGTGTGGCTATCCAGAGTATGATCTCGATATCCAACTTTCGAATTGCATGGTAATTTTACCGGTTACAGATAGGACACTCACTACCTACACGATGCCCATTTTGAAAGACGCACAGCAACAATTTTGCCTTATTCTCATCTTTTGCAGTAAGACTACCGTCTTCCGTCATTACCTTATCGACCCTTCTCTCAAAGACGCCTTCAATTGCGACGCGAATGGACCTTAATGTGGTGCTGGGTGGTGCTTTTTGCACCTCCAGATCCACCCATACCAGATTGGTCAGTGGTTAGAGGCCAGACCAACTCAATCTCCTGGTCCGCCGGATTGGTGATCGTAGTGAGGTTGGCTCCTTACTTCATAAAACGGACTCCATGTTAATCAGGGCCAAAACCCCGTTGCCTTGGGGGCATGTTTTTAAACTAGACGCATTAGTTGAGAATCGTAATGCTTCTGCTGTCTAGGGCCGAGAAATCTGACAGTATCCTACCCATTACAATTATCTCATCTTCAAACTATTTCTTTATGATCTAGCCGTCGCAGAGGATACTCAACGTCGCCGTGTATGCTGCATCAAGCATGGTGGATAGGGGTAAGAACGCTACTGCTTGAGCCTTCCCGTCTTCTTATTCACTTCCTGAGCTTTTTCACCCTTATCGTCCCGCTCCAACTTCACCTTTACCCCATCGTTTTAAACCCCCCAGATCTTAACCCTCCCTCGTCTTGCTTCGATAATCGCTTGTCCTCTAGTTTCAACGCACACGCAGTCGTAGGGCGCCGCTCCGGTCCAGTCGAAAAGTCCATGTTGAATCATGTGGACGATATCAGTTCATCCGTTTCTATTTGTAGCCCCCGATCCTCGCTAAGACAGGAATGCCTCAATCTGCGCACTTTGTTGCAGATTTGCCAACAGATAGCACTTGCTCGAACATTAGAGAACCTATAGAATTAAAGACTGGTAGCTCAGGTTGTTCAGATGGCGGTTGAACTGTTCGCTGAGCTTGGCAATTTTGTTGCAAACGTCTCGTCACCAATCGAGGTGACATCATCAGTGCGTAGTTGACTGGCGTGCAGTGGCGTAGAGTAGCGTAGGGGCTCCTCTACGTTACTGCACGCCAGTCAACTACGCACTGATGATATCACCTCGATTGGTGATGAAACGTTTGCAACAAACTTGCCAAGCTCAGCGAACCGCCATTAGAGAACCTATTGAACGATAGGTGCTGTTTATTGAAAACTCGTATGCAGTATTCGACCTCTCTGCTCACCGTACAATCCCTTACATGCGACTGGCGGCGCGTTCTCATCGCGTTTGTCCGAAGATGACGCAGCTTCAAATACCGCTCAAGCCGGTGTTGGCATTGCTCTGATTTCCTTGACCGAAGCTACCCAGGTTGACTGGATCCCAATGAACAACCTGACGTGCGCTGTCAGCTTTGTTAGCTTGTTGAATGCTTCGAAGTCGCGCGGGGACAAACGGTGTCTGTTTGTTATTGCGGCTTACGCCCCAGCAAACCGTGAAAGATGACTTTTATCACCAACTGAACGAGCTCCTTCTTTACAGAAAAGTACTGATACAGTGCTGCTAGCTAGTGATCTCAGCGCGTAATTTTGAAAACTGTCCACTGATGCACATCATCTGGGCGTTTAACACGGTGTATGCACACGTATTGATACCGCTGAGCGGTTTCTACACCTGTGTTTGCTCGTCTATTTCTCGCGGACACAGCACCTGCAGAAAAGTGACTTGGTGTCCACCTGCCATGGACTCAAATCGATCACATCGCGATCAGTTACCACCAGAGAGGATGTGTCCAAAACAGTCGCTCGATTGGTAGCACGAGCGTGGATTCTAACCACGCATTCGTTTGTGCCGATCTCAGGGTTTGCTTCGGTGAACTCTTGCCGCTAATGCTTGAGCGCTAGATACTTTCCAACTGGCGAAGCCTTGTGTTCTGAATGTGTATCAAAGTACGCTGGCATCCGGGCTGAATAAGCGCTCACTGAACACAGTAAAGAGCCACTGGTCGCATATCCGCCAGACGCTATTAGCAGCGGGCTTGTCTTCACGTGGCAACTCAAATTACCAACCTGGGCTTTGGGTCTCTACGCAGTCTCTGGAGCTTTGGGATGCTCGATGACCTGTTCCGGATAGGAGCGAACACAATGAGACTCGCAGTCCTCAGGTCATTGCTGCATGCTAGCCTGAAGAGAAAACACGAATCCCCGTGCATCGGAGATGGAAACAGTTGCTACGCTTAGTAACCGTCGGAAGTTATTCCGTCTGATACAGGAAACGAGCAGAAGGAGACCTGGAGTTAACGAGTGGGCAACTTATTCGCAGCTTGTCCAAATGCTCGGAGGGTTGGGCTGAGCACTTTGAAAAGCAGCTTAATCATCCAGTGTTAACAGCTTCCTAACCGGTCTTTCATTGACCTTCTCCCTGGGCCGTCCCCAGTGGATCCGCATTCACGCAAAATTGTACGTGAGATCATAGGGGGATCAGTTTGATCTCCGTAGCCTCTAAGTTGCTTGCCTCTGTCATCTTTTCCACTTACTGACACCTGTGATAGCCAGTTTCATGAGGAGTAAGTCGGGTGTCGTAGATGTTCTGACTGTATTGATCACCTTCACATTTCTTCGCTTTTGGTAGCTGCGTCATATTTATTAGCGATCCACCGTAGTCGTGTTCCTGAACATCAAAGGTGTCTTCGATTCATTAGTTGGATGTGCCCATTGAAACTGTACTGAGGAAAGTTCTGACCTGTACATACGTAAATGTCATAAGAGCGCTGTACGCATGCAGTTTGGGCAGATTGAGAGATTACGGCAAGCTGTCGCCACCTTTCAATATGTCTAGCGATGTAAGGCAATGATGTCCACTGTCATCTTTCCTTTTTAACTTCGCCATCAATGAAGTCGTGGAAACTGCGTTCACTGTTAGGGAAGAAAGCACTAGGCGCATATACAAAGCCAAAGCATGGTTGATGAGCCGCACTGTCCCGCTTGGATTGGACGAACATATAGACATTTGGGTGTACCGTCCACTTATCACGAAAGCGGTATTGCTTGATTGCCGGCCCGTGGCCTTAAATCTCACAAGTTTGCCTTGTAATCTGAGGGCGCGGGTTCGACCTTCCTTATGGAACCGGACAACGCTCGTAGTATCCTTAACTCACGCTGTACTGATGGTGCGTTGCGCGGCAGCGAAGCGTCGTTACTGCGTACCGGCATACTGCTGATGCCTCTTTATTGCTTGACTTGTCAACAGCTGACTCTTATAGAGGTGTCCACGGGCGTTTTATATACCAGTCCTGAATGTCGCATTTGACCTTTGTGACTTGCTGTGTGACTAGCCGACATAACCCGTTTTCCCCTCTACTCGTCCGGTATGTCCTCTGACCTCTAGTTTTTCCTATCGATAGCCGGTCGTTTAATCGGTCGAAGGACGATCACTTAACTGGGCACGACCCACAAAGTGTGGAGCTGCTCTCACGTTATCAGCTTCATGACTTGGAGTATGCCGACTACATAACAAACGTACCAATCACCACTGGACAAACCAGCATTGGCTGTCAGTTGTTTTAGGGCTATGCTTTGTACCGTTCAAATGCAAATTCGTTCTCCATGATTGGTAGGGACGCACCTCCACGCTTCTCCTTGGCTATGATCAGCTAGAAACCTTTCAGTAATTCAAGTATCTAACCGGCTATACCATCGCCCGTGGAATATAGAATAAGATCATCAATCGTATAGCAAAAACTCGGGACGCTTTTGCTATACTCTGCCACCTGTGGTGCGGGTGCGATATACAGTCAAACTTGTCTAAGACGACCACTCAAGGGATCGACAAAAGCTGGTCGCCTTGGACAGGTGGTCGCCATGCACGGGTTAATGCATAGGGATATTACTCATAAAAGAAAACCTTTGGGATGTCTTTGACTGGTCGCCATAGATAGGTGATCGCCTTAGACAGGTAGCCGCCATAGCAGGTAGGACTGTATTGCTTTCTCCCTGAATGACGCAGTTGACAACGCGGCCGTCCTTTCAAAACTGTTTGGTTTTGCAATCTGACCCATCAAGTCGACAGACATGAAATGGCTAGTTACCTTTGATCATCGCTGCCTCCGCAGCTTAGATCATGTCTGGTGGGAACACCGCGTGATAAATAAGCGTGTCCGGCGTCGTTTCTTCAATGCAGGAAGAGCGAGTGAACCATTGTGCGCCGTTGTATCACTCAACAGGATCCAATGGATGGGCCACGTGTTGCGCATGCCATCACACCGACTCCCGTGACGTGCGTTGTTTGCGCACTCGGGGTCTGGATGGAACAGGAGAGGGAAGGTAAAGCGATGACTTAGTCATGGGATTGAACCTCTGCCCCTGATGGAGCGTTGCGCAGTCGGGTGCGTACGCAAGTTGCGGATTACGGGATACCTTCCTCGTGGAGGTAACTTCAAGATGTATAAGCAGTCGCTTACAATCATTGGCAACTTCTCAGAGTTTGGGGAATTCTCTGCTGGTCTCTTGGTACTGCATCAAATACCACAAGAGCTCGGATCGCGCTGTGTCAAAGACAATGTGACCGGCTGTAGGGTCGCTGAGCTCTCCTGTAACTACAGGGCTGATGAACAACCTTGCAGGCCACCGGCTTATGTGCGAACTGCTACCGAGCACAAGAAGACGAATGAGCCACCTGGCTGTCAACGGTCTTCGTATTAAACGTCTGGTTGAACATACCGACGACATGCGTTCATCGCTCCTCTACCTTATGGATCAGGTCTTTAAGACGAAAGCAGTCCATTATGTCAATCTTCTTTTTCTGCCTTTGCAACCGGGAAGCTATCTGTCCACAGCCCATAAATCCACGTTTTCCTTTCAATGACTGTCTTCTCATTTTCGTTGTTACCCATGTGTTGTGCCACTTTGCTCATTGTTTGTTGGCCAAGATGGCCATGTATATATATATATATATATATATATATATATATATATATATATATATATATATATGTTACATGGCATCTGGTTTCGGATTTGCCCGTCACTGTGGCCAGCCACAGGACGCCTGCGCGTACAGAGAGACCATGGGTGGCTTGCGCTGCACCACCCACAGCTCCATCCACACATCCCATGTCCAGTGTAAACCCGAAGGAATAAGACCGCGAGGCAGGTGGATGGGAGCCACGTTTCATCAACGGAGCCTGCTCACACTCCTTCACAGGCAAACACAAGCACGCTGTATTTGGGGGACCAGTCGCACACCAGGCGGTGGCTAGATCGTAGTCCGCTTCACACTGAGTGCATGGAACCACTCTCCGAGCCTAGCGCGGCCACGAGGACCGTGCACCTTGTCCTCTCCAGCAACGACCAACCGTCTCCTGGAGCCAGTATGAACGAGGTAGTGGGTAATAGACAGGTAGGCACCTTGTCAACATGCACATCAAGCGCAGACACACCGGGGAGATCAAGCAACAACCAATCACATGAAATGCAATGTTAAATAAAATAGATCGAATATACTGTAAGGATATGCTGCTAAATTAGTTTATGAAATAAATGGATTTGAATAACACAGAAAGAAGACGAGCATTGGTAGATGCGCGCATCTCGTATCATCTCGTCAGTACCATTATGCTAATAGGAAATAATCAATGTAATCAAAGGGTCTCATCAGACTAATCAAAATAATAATCAAAGTGTCACCTGACCAGTCGCGTGCACCAGGGTCTGTATACCGAAAGCCTACATAGTCTGGGCAATACCTGCACTTTACGAGCTTCACACCAATGGGTTACTAACGTGCGCTGGTGAAGACTGTTTTCCTGTGTCAGACGCATTTGTTCAACTGATTGTCTGGCTGAGGTGATGGAGACTATTGCCAGAACACTTATAAAAAACGGTTACTCTAATCGTTTCCTCGAGAAGCACAGTCAGGCCAGACGGCCGAAAGAAATGGTGTTGACAGCAACTAAGAAAAAGGTTTACGTTGAACTTCTATTCAAGGGCAACGCCGCCACAGTGAGGACAGCCAAGCGTTTATATTCTGCCATCCAGGGAACGCTGCCAGAGAACGCCGCTGACGAGGTCGTAATTAGCAGAACCCAGAAGCTGTTGTTACCTTCAGTCAAGGAAGAGGAACCCATCGGCGCCAAATCCCATTGCGTTTACCAATTTGTATGTGACTGCGGAGTCACTTACATGGACATAACCGAGAGGGTTTTGAATTCCAGTGTAAAGGAATACCTCTGCCCAACTGGGTTCAACGGCAGGTCAACCAACTCGCCTCTAGTGCTCTGAGCTCGCGTAGGCCACTAGCGTCATCAATAGGCAGACACATTTAGAAGTCCCATCATCGGGTTAATCCTGTCTCGGCGTTCCTGATTCTTCTGCATCATTCTAATTCGTGGTTTTTGCGATTCACCGATGCAGTGGCGATAAACCGAATGAGACCGGCCCTATGTGTGCAAGAACAAATAGTTGTAACTCTTCGGCTGCCATAGTCTTACGGCTAGGGCCGCGGTTCACCCTGGTACACGTGACTAGTTAGGTGACACTCTTTGATTATTATTTTGATGACACCCTTTGGTTACATTGATTCCATTGATTGCATTACATTGATTATTTCCTGTTATCATAATGATACTGACGAGATGATACGAAATGCGCACATCCACCAATGTTCGTCTTCTTTCTGTGTTATTCAAATTAAATGCATTATCAACATAGCCATGATAGATTCAGCATGGCAGGAAAAGGGATAAAGACACATATGTAAGGAGAAAAATATAAGCAAAGTTAACCACCTTTAGTTTAAGCGAAATGTTCGATTTAATAGATTATTCAGGTGCACATTAAAATGAGGTATGAAACTAACACTAGGACAAGGTAACAGACCAAGTACCTGAAATAAAGAAACTCAGCACACAAACACGCGGTTAGTAAATCGAATGCAGCGTACCTACCAACGCCGCGCCGGTTCTGCCTACGTTCTCTGCAGGGCTCGTCGTTTCGATGCTGGATTGGAGTGGCATCGCTCGTGGCTCACTAAACCTGCCTGCCTCAAGCACTGGCGACCGCACCTGCTACTGCACCATGCACTCGACGTCGATGGAGTACACACCATCAGCGCCTGTCGCTTCCGCACTTGCCACTTCTTCTCTGCATGCACGAGGGCTTTCTCTTGCACCTTGGCAACGGCCTTAGTGATCAGATCGCGCCCTGCACGCCGATCAACCGCTTTCGATTCCCATGACCTGCAATCAAGCTTAGAACGTCAGAGGCTCAATTTGATCATGTCCTGATGTTGTAACTTCGGTTTTCCAACGTGCTATTTCCCTGCACTCAGTTGGCCATAAAGCAGCTGTTTCGGTATCCTCGACGAATCCATACGGTGAATAAGGTCGAACCACCTAAGGTGCCTTAGCAGAATTAGTCAGTCCACTGCATACATGCCACTGCGCCGGAGCACCATGTCTGCAACTCGGTCACTTCAGCCGATGCGCATAATACGGCGTAGACACTGCTGATAGAAACGCTCCAGATATCGGACATCTTTCTGATAATGCGTCCAGGTTTCGCTGCCGTATAGAAGAACAGACAGCGCCATAGGCTTATATACCAGCAGCTTCGTCTTAGCAATGAGCTGGTGGTTGTTCCACACATGGCATTCCAGCTTGGCAAAAGCGGTATCCGCCTTCGATACGCGGATGCGCAACTCACACGTCATCTGCTGGTCGGTCATTAATACGCTCCCGAGACAGCGAAATCTCGAAGTGATTTCCAACACTTCCCCTGCAAACTGGATTTCAGGCAGGCCCACGGATTCCATTCCCGGTGAAGGCTGGAAAAGACAAACTGTCTGGTTTCTGTTGTTGGTGAGACCGAATTTGGTCGCTGTCGAAGCTAGAGCACTAGTCGTGTGCTGCAACTCATCCGCGCTATGCGTAAACAATGTACAGTCGTCAGCGAGCAGCAACATACAGATAGTTCTTTCACAGACTTAGGTTCTCGCACCGAAACGACGGATCTTCAGCGACCCACCATCAATACGGGGCTCCACACGAACACCGTAAGCACAAGCGGTATCAAAAGCACAAGACATCATGGCACGAACACAGATGTTACGCAGGGCAGGAGCTAATACACAGCCTTGCTTCACACCACAAACGACTGCAAAGTCATCCTAGGTCTTTACACTCAGCTGCACCCTCGTCCGCATACCACAGTGCAGACATTCAATTAAACTTACAAAATTACTCGGACACCCAAACGTACCCAACACCAGCCACAGTGCCTCCCGGCTCACCGTATCAAATGCTTTGGTGAAATCAACAAAAAGCGAGTACAACGGCTGATGTCGTCTTCTACACTTCGGCAACTGACGAGCCACAGACACCCTATCGATGGTGTTGCGACCCGAGCGGAATCCACATTGTTCTTCCGCCAAGTTCGGTTCCACAACCTGACTGACGAGGCGGTTGAGCAGGATTCGGGAAATCACCTTGTATTCACCTGAGCAAGTGCACTCTGCGTCTCATCCAGTGTCGGCGCGTCTGCCAGACTCATCTTCATCTCTTGCTGCTTGAGGCCGTTCAATGTAGGCCAGTCGATCTCTGAACGGTTGTTCAAGTGACAGTCAAAGTGTTTTTGCCAGATCTACATTATTATGATTCACGGCGGGAGTGCAATACATAGATTTACCAAAATATATGTACAGTTTGGTCCGCACCAACTTGTGACCAGTGCCATACTCAGCTCCACGCAGTACACGTGTCATGCGCACTTCACGCATATCACGCTGACGTACGATGACATAGTCGAGCAGGTGAACGTGACCACTCCGTGGGTGCGTCCAAGTTGCTATATTACTCGTACGCAGTGCAAACCGAGTGTTTGTGATCGTCAGGCCGTGAGTGGCACACAGTGAGAGCAGCCTGTCACCGTTCGCATTCGCTGAACCAATGCCATGCGAACTGATAACATCTGTCCACACCGATGCATCACGCCCAACGCGGGCGTTGAAATCACCCAGCAGAAATAGTCGGTCGCTCTTCGGCACAGACCGTATCACAGAGGATAGCTGAGTGTAGAACTGATCACGCGTGTCATCAGGATAACACATGGTCGGACCGTACGTGCTTATAAAAGTGGCAAACTTACCTCTTCCGTGTCGTAGGCGAACAGTCATCAGTCGCGCGCTGATGCCCGTTGGTTCACCCACCAGCTGGCCATGGAGGCGATCGGATATTGCAAATCCGACCCCATGATCACTTGGTGCTGAGGTGGCGTTGCAGACCCAGTAGCATGTGTAGACACCACCTGCTTCATGCAACTTACCATGCTCAGTGAGCCGAGTCTCACTGAGCGCCGAAATATCGATGTGGTAGCACGCCAGTTCCATCGCGACCAGTGCATTGTGTCGCTCGGGGCGCTCACTGGAGTTCCGATCCAGTAGTGTGCGCACGTTCCAGCATCCGATGCTGAGTGCTTTGCGCGCAGGCATACGATTGCATTGGTGGGCAATCGCATGCGAGGTGGTTGTTGTGCTTCGGAGGTTTGCTTGAGGGACTCCACCAGGAGCCTTTGGCTCAATAGCCTGACCCACAAGGCAGTGGGGAGCAGATCCAGCTCAGGAATGTGAGTGCAGAGACAGATTGGGATCTGCTTGACGGCCGTCACACGCAGCCTTTGAGGTTCTGGAACGTTTTATATATGTTTCGCGACCGTAATTGGATACGCACCTGCGATCACGGTCAGACGCAGGTGGGTTTTGGTGCGTTTGCACCAATTTGACCAGGGGTGGCCTGGCTTGAGGCGGGCAGTAGCAAACCATTGAACACCCGGAGGTGCCCTCCCAACGTCAGGGACAATGCGTGGCGCTCGTGCTCTACGCCAATCGAGCTGTGAGCTTATAACCCGTAGACCTAGGTTTTACGGGAAGAGGGCCATTGACCACTTCCTAACCTCCGAAGAGGATGGACTAGGATACTGTCATGGCGCCCACACTTGACAGGAGAACGTCTTGTTTCCTCAGCCAAATCCTTCGATTAAATGATCACCCGAAAGGCAGCGGGTCTAGCACATGGTCAGTTAGCTGACTCATGCGGATTGGTGTCCTGGATCTTAGCAGGGAAAAGTGCGAAACCCAACTCCCACCCAGCGGTCGCCACGAGGAGGCGCCCAGGACATGAGCAAATGGCACAACAGAAGCAGCAGTGCGTAGACCATCTGTCAGGATCAAGCCAGCCTCAGCGCACCATAGGCTCTCCCGCTATATATATATATATATATATATATATATATATATATATATATATATATATATATATATATATATATATATATATATATATATATATATATATATCGACTCCTGGGTCGTACATTATTTGTGCGAGCACGGTGCGGTTAGAATTGGAAGACGGGAGGGCAATCGATGACTTGGTACAGAGGGATGAGCACCGTCACTTCGAACTTGGCGTCATTTGGTGCTTCTTGACTGCCGAGCGGGAGTCCGAGGGACGCTTAGCACGTCTGCTTGGGTCCACTTGTTGATATGACAAAGAGCCAACTTCAGTGACGTTCGTGTTGTGAGTTCCTTTGTCCATCCCCTGCCCTTTAGCTTTTCCCCCCAACCACAAGCTTGAACAAAGCAAATTAAGCTTCACATCAATATGTGTTATCATGCGCAGTCGATCACTTTTCTCTACCCTATTTTGACTACTTCGCCATTACTTGGATGGTTTTATCCTTTGATCTGCCCAACTAGGTCATGTGACTTCGATAAGTGTGCGCATTTGGTTCATCCAACTATTCTCACACCTTTTCCGTTGATCTCCGTCACGCGTGAGCGTTCATATCGACTTCGCTCACCGACTCGTCTTGGCAGGCGGCATAGTCGACTTGCGGTGCTGCGAATCATTTGTTTAATATCACGCCCATACCTGCCGCACATGCGCGCTTCATCATCGAATGCGTATTCCAAATTGGCATGACGATGATGGTACCTGTGTCGCTTGTGGACGCACTCGCACATATCCGAGCTGGGCTGTTACAGCACCAAGCCTTTTTCTAACTGCAACGCTATGTGTTCACGAACTGCACCAGCTCCACACTGCTTAAGCATTCCAAGTGTGCATACATGTTATACATTTCGTCTTTGCATACTTATTTAGATATTGTGAATTACAATTAAAATTGAGTGAGTTGAATGTATGGTGACTTTGTGCCGGCGTGCGCAAATCATTGCACTACTTACAGCCACCGAATAAACCTCGATTTACGTTTATACGTATGACCGATCCTAGCCTTTTGGCCAACAATAGGTTATGTTTCAACGGATTTTCAATATCGCACTCTCGAGTGAGCAATCAATTGTTCACCAATCGAGGGCGCAGCATACATGTGTGTGCTACCTTCGTCGAGTTTCTTGTGACTCGTCTGGTCTACCGTTGTGGTGCAGTCCGAACTGCTATGGTGACCACCTGTCTATGGCGACTAGCCAAAAATATCCCAAATGCTTACTTCTATGAATAACATCCCTTTGCAAGAACCTGTCTAAGGCGACCACTATTCATACAGGATTTTCCCGTCACAAACTTCAAAATAGCAAGAAAAACATTTCAACAGAATAATCTAAATTCAGATATTTCGCGGTCTCTTGAGTGGTCGCCTTAGACAAGTTTGACTGTATTTGTTTATCATTCCCGTCTTTTGCCTCTAACCTAGTGCTGTCAGATATAATTTTCTTCTAGGCCCAACCTTTTTAACGTCTTTCGAATCGTCTAGGACTCCTTCTCGTCTGAGCTATTCACACATTACTCGTTTGCCGATTCACCGCACAGCAGGTTTGATGATTCGACAGCTCGTCTTTCCCAGCATTTACTGAGCAGTATGTTTGTGCTCCCCCTATATGCCCCATCGCCCCGGTTAGCTCAATTTTATTTCGTTGGACCTCGAACTCTGTGACTAAATCTTATTCGCATCTAGTTACTTGTGCTAAGCGACAGCAATCTTATCTCCTGCAGTTTATGCCTCCGTGCTCATCGACGCACGTCTTATATGCGGATGGTCTTATTTGATTAGTATCTAATGATTTGTTTCATTTGTGGCTACTCACGCTACATCTTCTCTCCATTCCGTCCACATTTTATTTTACTGTCCTGGACAGGGAACGACGTACATCCATTGTTGAAACTAAAGAGTTGCGGTAATTTGTTTATTGGACCCACAGGCAAGACACATTATGTTGACCACTCATCTGCGTACTGCTGATTTTCACCATGAATGTGTCCACAGAAGTTGCGCTTCTGATCACGACTTTCGTTACGGGCCACTTCAGCACTTCTTCTTGTTGCCTCTCTGTACAGTTACTCAGTACTGTCTCATTGATGTAGTCCACAGTCGGTCCGTTCCCACCCCACTCGCTCCTGTTGCACCACACCATGACCAGTATAGGCTGACATCAACTATGTTAAGCTTTTGCCTGATGACTGTCGCGTGGTAGCACGACGGAACAGAAGGGTTTCCTAGGTAACGGACGTGCACAGAGCCAACACAAGGCTCTGGATGACAGTCCCATTGTTCTTGCCTTATTCAGTCGTGCGCAACTCTGATTCGGCGAACGGGTCAGTCGCTTTCCTAACAAGACAATTTAGCTCTTAAAACTCAGTGTTTATCATTAACCCGCATGGTTGCGCGCTTCATTACGGCTTCGAGATGTTCGTCTGATTTTTGTTCCAGCCATACTATCCTGTGCATCTGTAACTGGGCACTTCTGTCATACAGTTTAGGACGACGCGTTTTCGGCTGTCCACCTGTTTTTATTTTGTGTCAAAAAGTATGTTAATTTTTTATTTAAATCTATTTTGGACCTATTTGAAATTACAAATTATCTTCCTCCAAGTATGAGAGGATACACAATGGTTCCAGTGTTTTTTTCGATTAATCGTGTCAGCACTAGAGTCATTTGCCATAAGAATGCTAAGTTCGTTCGCTACCATTTTTGATGTTTTTCACGATTCCATGATGATGATCTTTCGACTTAGATATTAGGTAGAAATCGCATGGAGCTCGGTTACGGCTGTAGAAAGGTTGTAGTAATGTGGGGATGTTTTTCTTCGTCAAAACTATTGAAATAAAAGCGCTGTGTGAGCCAGCGCGTTATCGTGGGGCAACACCTAGTCATCGCCAATATCCGTTTCGACTCCTTGGACTCTATTTCGTAGTCGTTCCAATACACCGCTTTAGAGGACCTGAATAACTGTCTGTCCTGGAGGTATAAATTCTTTGTGCACACTCTACGGCTGTCGAAGAAATGACAGTCATCGTTTTCGCCAGCACAGCTCGCACAACTTCCACACTGTGATCTATTGTTGACAAGATTGGCCTTCCGGAACGAGGTTCGTTTTAACATTTTCTCGATAGTCTGTGAAATTTTTATGCCACCTAAAAAAACTAAATTCCTCCATAGATTGACATCTTTGTAAGCTTCTGCTAACTTTTCAAATGTCTTGGTGGCAGACTACTTGAGTTTCACACAAATTTGATAGCATACCGTTGTTCGACATTTTGATCCACCGCAAACGTAACGAAGTATTAACACGCGACCTTACACAGACTACTGTGGCGCCGGATTGAATCAGCCGATTGAGTTGAAACAAGTCTAGATATACAGCTAAGATCTTTACCGATGCGCTGATATCCACCACTGAGGTGTTACTTTGTCTACACCATTTCCCGGCCAAGTTGTCCTCTTGGGCAACAGAAATAATCTGGGAGGGCATTCAACGTGAGTCTACTCAATTAATTTGTTCCGTGCGTAGGAGATGAAGAGTCCCACTTGCACCCCTGTGATTTAATGCGTCTGAGGTCCAATTGGCTGAAGGCGACGTGCTATACGCACCCACCTACACACCTGCACAAGTGACTGGCGTACGCACGGAAGAAATTAATTGAGTAGACTCATGTTGAACGCCCCCTCAGATTATTTCTGTTGCCCAAAAGGACAACTTGGCCGGGAACTGGTATAGTATTACATAGGAAGTCAGTACACTTACTTTTGGACCTAGTAGTATGACGCTGATAACTCGTACTTCTGCACTTGACGCAATCGTAGAGCAACTGGCCCACTACACTGTATCTTCCTGCATCATCGTTGTGAGCTTTTCCTGTTCCCTTCATGATCTAAAATCTGTCCTGTTCGGTCACAGTCATTAGCGGCTGCCTCCGGTTCATGGCACAGCCTTTCTTAGCTGATCGCGAAACCAACTTTGCTTACATTAAAGCTGCTTTCCCGGTGACGTCTTTGTGACTACGATTGGCTGATCACTGTAAATCTCTGAGTCATCTCTGTTTGTTGCACCTCTTACAGTGTCTGATTATGAAGTACCCGTACCGCACTAAGACTCAACCGCTTTTTGGTCACTTTTGAGAGTATCATGTGCCTAGGAGCTGTGGTTGTGACAGTGGTGCTTTCGTAAAAAGCCCCTTGTTATTGATAAGCGTCTTCCAATTTTGAGCATTCGCCACGACCTTTCTCTTCAAACAGCATGATTTACAACACTACTCTTTATATGTTGTTATCCTCCGGATAAGGAGTCTTGGTTGATTCATATGGGTGACGTATATCGGCTCCCGACCCACAGCAGTGATGTTTCTTGAAACATTGCCCGCGTATTGCGGCAACACTATATTTACAACGAGGAAGTTGAACATTACTTCTTAGCAAGTTAATCTGTCGCGCTAAGTAAACTGAGTTGTTTACCTCCTCAGGAATCTTGCGACTATTCACCACGCCACGCGCTGTTCTCTGGCTCACAACACACCGAAAAAGCTGTATCAGCTAAATTTATATTTTCACCTTATGTAGCATCATCGCTAGTGTCATCCCTAATCAATAGCGCGTCTAAACGACTGGCATTCCACTATGGCTCTGATCGGACATCATATGGTCGGTTAGCGCATCAGTCACGCCTCTGTCACCTACCTTGTGGCCATTTATGTCCGCTTGATTGACGCATCTGTTTCCAGATTCACCCTTGTCTGATAATGAACGATAACTGAACACCTCTTCCTATCTGGAGATTCTAGTTACTTTGCAATGTACCACAAATATTTTCCTACATTCGCCCAGCGTTCAGTGTGAACCCAGCTGTTTCGGAACCTGCCCACATTTCCTCAACACTGCGAACACCCACAGGAAGATGTGCCTGTGGGGCATCGAGGCCACGTTCAGGGATAATACACGTTGTTACCAATCATTTATGCTTATCTTTGATCGGTTCCCACAGGCAACAAACAGTATTATCTAAATGTAAACATGCCTGATAGATGTACAAAAATTGGTTGCTAGGCCGTACTCTTTTCTGCAATGAAGTCCGTCCTTGATCTTGCTCTTGAGAGAACTACACACTGCGCCGCTCTTAGCACTGTCTAAGCTTATCCCTGTCTACCAACCAAAGGAGTGTTGTCAATCAGGATAGCTTTTGTGTATTCACAATGCTGACCTAGCGCGTTTGAATACACGTCAGGCACGTGCAAACGCAGAGACAACAGTGCAGTTTCTGCTGAAATGCAGATCCGAGGGTACTAATTCCAATGTTGCCTATAGCGCTTGCCCACCAATGTCTTTTATTCTCTCTACTTTACGTTTCACTGGTGACCTCCTTAGTATGCTTCACCACTCCGTGTTGAGCCTATGGACGCACGCGGCAGTATAGAAATGAGACGAATGACCAAGGCTGTTAACCCGCATCTCGGTCGGTTAACGGTCACCTGACCTTCGCACAGAGTGGGTCGGTGGCCGAAAGGGTTACGCGCTTGCCTTGTACTCCGGAGGTCACCGGCTCGAATCCGCGTAGATGCGGGCTACCTCGCGGTTTACTCAGCCCACGCGCGACCGTTTCTGGTTGCATGGCAGCGGAGCGTCTGCACAGAGTACCGGCGTACTACTGATGCCCCTCTCTCACACAAAGCTTCACAATCTAATGCCCCCTGGGACTATTGCACAACATCAGATCAGGCTGCCACTTTTACGAAGCCTGCCGCGGATCGTCAGTGCTCTGGAATCGAGTGTCCAGATTGCCATGACCATCCACACGAACAGCCAATGATTTCAATGAACCATGTAGACTCAGCCTACCGCGCAAATTTTCTGGGTAATGGTGGAGATTCGCTGAAGTTATGCTCTCGCACGCCCAGTCCACTGAACCGATGTGACGCAGCCGATCGACATACACAGGACAGAATAGTACTTGTGAGAGCCACAGCTAATAGTATAACTAACATACTAGACCAACTAAGGCTTGTTACGATGCGCACACACATAACAGCATATCACTGTCAATACTTTCGATTCGTCTTCATAGCAGCAGTGCCTATAACGTCATCGAACTAGCTCAGGTCGTGCCACGGAACATCTTATTCATTTTCCTTCTTGCTCGACCTAGGAGCACGGTAATACAACAGGCAACAGATACACCGGATTATACTTTTACCTTTTTGCCTGCTGCCTCCACAAATAAGACTATCGTTTCAACTGTACAACGCGCTTCGTATTGCGCGCTCAACTTCACTTTTTCTCTCACAGTTTGCTTTTACTGGCACTTATCCCTTGGCACTGACACCTACCGCTTGACTCCGACATATTGTTTATGAACCCGGAGTTCTCCATTCGTTATGTTTTACCACTGTTTACTCTACTTATATCTTAGGACGCGGAGAACTCCATCCGTTCTAATTTGAATGAAGTCTATTTTGGCACGACGAGGAACATCGTGGACTCTCTCCGTTCCATCGTTCCGGCTTCGGAAGAGGAGAAACGCCGACGTCTTGTGCAAGAAGTTCACACCGCACTCCAAAATATGTCACAAACCCCGTAATGTTGCTACTTTTTTAATTCACGACCAGGAAGAATACTGGTCATCCAATCATTCTGGAACTCTTTTCGTGACTTATTATCGTAATCACGCTTGCTTCCGTTCCAACTATTACTGTTCCCTCCATTTCGCCGCTTCCATGCACCAGACTTTGCTCCATTGGAGGGCTAGTGAAATGCCGGCTTTCTGCTCCAACTCCCCACATGTTCGAGGAGCTTTTGGATGGCACTGAAGTGTCCCACACTAATCCGTGCGTATGCACGCTTCCTTTGCACTGCTTGGTCGCTCCACACCCACGCCTCACATTCACGTGTCAACCATATGAACTTCCGTGGTTTCTGGCTCCATATGATCCCATTCCCACCACAAGTCTCTGTGAATGGTAACACTTTCTTCTGTTCATTCTCTTCCACGACCGCACCCACACGCAGTGACGCGCACTCATACTTTGCTCAATCTGATTGTGTTTTGAGACGTGGTCCATCGCGCGATGATTGCCAACAGTGTCGTCGTTTTGTGACACTCATTCCTTTCCTCTGTTTGGCCCTTGCTTTAGATATGTATTTTTCCAAATTATATCTTTTTATATATGCATTTTGAGTGACGATCGCGCATCGTGAGTATTGCAAAACACCGGATCTGTTGATATTACTCGAAGACCTTGACGACAAGAAGTCCACCATGCCGGTGGCCATTGCTTCTGTCATGGTGACAAGAAAATACACGGCAGAGGGAAAATAATCTGTTCCCGGTCAGTCTCAATGTTCTGAGCGCACATCACAGTGTTATAAACTATTCCAACAACCAATACGTTCCCATTCCCATAAGTGATTGCAAATTTGGAAAGGCCACACTAGCCTTAGCAATGCCCATAAACCATTTTGATGCGGCCGCTGCATTAGGTACTCATCTAGACAAACTGATCGACGAGATCCAGTGGTGCTCAACGTCAATGGTATTTTTATGATGTAGGAGTTGGCTCGGTTGACCTTAAATGTCCTATTTTCCCATGTACGTGACGCAGTTTTTGCGAGCGCATGTAGCAATACCTAGCAGGCACCCACTGTTTGCGTGCGAGCCTAAAGCTGTAAACGAGCCAGCCAATTTGGTGGCCTACATTCTGCAATCGACTGCAATAACGTCGATCGGAGTAAATTCAGCACGATGATCTTGAAACAAAACCGGGGCCTGCTTGATGGATATTAGAAGTTGACGCATCTGCGGATGGACACCATGTGTCACACGAAGTGAACATGTGTGACCACCAAGCCTCTAACCGCTGGCTAATGTAGCATGAGCAGCTACGTAGATGCAAAAGTGCCATTCAATATACTGTAATATGTAGTTAGTACATGGCAACCATCGAATTTTCATTGGTCCCAATGGGGCTTTTGTAGTGTTCTGTCATTCAAAAGTAGTAAAAGTTGGAGAGTCTGAGAGTGGGAATAAGTGTAGATAAAGCCAGCAGTTCAAGTAAAGTAATACGGCCATCAATGGAACTGTTGCCTGGAGACCTGTTTCCATGCGGCGGGGTAATCCCTCGAAATGTTTCATCCGGGCTTCCACGTCACATCTGACATGCGCGGACGTGGCTTACAACAAGGAACTCGTAATGATTCTGACTGGTTTTTGGCTGTTGTTATATGCAAGTAGACCCGTTATCACATCGACTTTTTGGTCGCGGATATAAGCAATTAGACCGTCATCACCTTTAGCGTTTTTGACCTCTGTTATATGCAATCATGCCATCATCACGTTTACTTGTTTTTTTGGTTGCTGTTGCATGTTAGGCACTGTCGCCATACAGCCCATTTCACTAAGCAGCTGTTTCGAGTCATGCACCTTTATATTCGCCAGTGTGTATATGGCAGTTCGCCTTGCGTGGGTCTACTAAATAGCTTGGAAGCTTCAAATTATCACCTTTGGAGATGGGCCCAGTCGTCGCGAAGCATGAGAAAGAGAAGAATGTATTGAAAAGGAATGAAAGCACAGTAGCGGTAGATGGATGGCTCATGTCTGACGGTTGTCCGATTAAAATTGTGCATTAGGAACATAAAATAGCGAGCAACCTCCCGAGGTATTCATTACAAAAGTAGGGTTCAAAGGAATATTGTGATAGCTCCGGGAACTTCAAGCGATCGAAAAGGGGGTAAATGTCGCAAATTCAGGTAATGAGAACTGTTGCAGAGAACCAAGTGCCTGCTTCCAAGGAAGAAGAGCAAACAGTTAGTAGTGTAGAGCCAGTGAAAAGAGTTGACATAAAAATTTCCGTTATGATCGGTTTGGAAATGCGGTTGGCGGATATTGATCCTGATGCATATCTGTATAAAACTGTCGCTAAATGAATGTTGCCTTGTTAAACAATGTAACTTGCATTTTAAATGCAACGTGGGTAGGAAAGTGTGCCATATAGGTTGCGCTTCCTATTTTTATTGTTTTCTAGTCCTTGAAAACCTAGCTCCTCGATCGTCTTTCATACAGTTTAGCTGCATTCGGTAAGAGTAGAAAATGCTTTATCTCAGTTTTGATTCGACCTATAGATTGACTTGCTCTTACTGAGGGTGACAGTTGGTTCCATATAAAGAAATATCGAACCACGCAAATATTCTTGCGAATTGGACTTTCTGAGGAATAACAAATTTTCTCTTTCTTAAATTGTAGTCTTCATCCTCCTTAAACCTCAACTGAATACTTTAGCTGAAGCTGAGGTGGCCTGTCAGTTTGTGAAAGAAAATGAAGTTCATTTTTGCTCCTCGTAGCCAAAGAGCATTGATGCTCAGTGGCTTACATCTATCGTGATATGTTGCTAACGACAATTCAGTCATAAGACTTCTAGTGCATTTCCGCTGCAAACGCTTTGGTGATAGTAAATCACTCTTGCGCATGAGAATAACTGGGCACTACTCCAAAAGTGGGCATGTGCAAATCCAGTGAAGAGCAAGCTTGGCTTTGGGCAAGATTATTGAGTCGTTGATTAAACCTAAGGCGCGTCTTGCCTTTGTTAATTCGACTTGAGAACTTTACTAAGTTACTATAGCTTACTCCAATGTCCCGGATGGCTTGAGTGGTGTGGATTGGTTTCCTTTTTAGAATTTTACCGCTTAGTGGGGTGCTACATCGGTGATATAGGACACGAGACTTGTACGCGGGGAATTTAATTAATCATTCATTCGGCAACAGCTCAAAGGAATTCAGGTCTATTTGAGTGGCTTTGATAACTATCTGCAAATATTCAGATGGAAACGTATAGACGGTTTTCGTATCATCCGCAAAATTAAATGGCTTCTCATATTTAACTTTATAGAAAACATCGTTTGTATAGATGAGGAACAGATTGGGACCAAGGACGCTGCCTTACAGAACTCCACTCGTTTTTGCACGTGTTTGCGACATTTTCTTATATATTTAAACAGTCTGTGTCCACTCCTCCAAAAAGGAAGTAAACCAAGCCAGCAGTGAGTCGCGGTTACCGAATGATTTAAGTTTCAACAGAAGCCGCTTGTGTGGTGCACATTCGAAGGCTTCGTGTATATCGAGGAAGATCACCAGTACCGATGTTTTGGCGTCTACAGTCGAGGTTACGTAATCCATAAAATTCAACTGACAGGTATTACGTAACCTACTACTCATGAATTTGTGTTGTTGACCACTTAGGATTCCATGTGTTAGAAGATATTCAACTAGCGACTTTTTGATAATTTCTTCAAATATCCTAGATATGATGGAAGCGTGCTTAATGGGGCGACAGTTACCCTTTGCGTCTCTTGCACCGCTTTTGTGTCATGGAATGATGAAAAAAGGTTTTCACTGGGGCGGAACTTGGCTACGTTTTGGATAATGACTCGACATGTTAAAAAGTAAAAAGGGGCCATCTTCGCCGCCATGCGTTAGTGCCGCTGGAGAACCACCGTCCGGTCCTGCAATGGTAGAAGGCCCAACTGATTTGAGATTAGATTCACCTCTTGGAGTGTTATAATTACTTCCGACGACGTGCATTCTGTTCCATTCATCTGACATCGACAAGCTCAGGCTCACTAATGAGTGAGGAAGCAACATATTTACTGAAGGCTTCACATATACAAAGCGGTCCGGTGATATTTACCTCCTTGTGCCTAACTGACATGGGGATTCTGTCGGTATGCCCCTGTTTTGTTGACTGTAGCAATTGTCTGAGCGCGAATACTTTGCGGCAGTTGGAAATCGCCAGCCTCTTTTCGGCTACGTCGTAATCTCTTTTCTGTCGTGACTTCCTTGCAAAGACTTAGTATGCATAATAATGGAAAGTGGCCTGTCGTGTTAACCTATCCCTAAGTTTGTGTGGCTGACAACATGTTCTTGGTGATAGTCTTCTGGTGTTACGGCTCATGGACGTTTGCATCCGTTTGAAAGGCGCGAGTATGTGCATGCATGTTTAAAAATGCGTCAGAAGCTCCGACGCAAACTCTTCGACATTTCTGGTCAGGAAACAACTATCCCAGCTGAGGGATCGGCGCAGCTTGTATCATTGAGACCAGTCAACATATCGTAGCGAGCGATATAGTATTAAGGAAATTCGATGGATCCGAAACGATGCTATACAGCTTTCAAAGATGTTCACTATCAGGAAATTTACTTAGCTCTGATACATTACCGCACAAGCGATTGTTAATAAGTGTGCACAGCTAACTTGTATCCAGGTATGCAAACCGACACTTGTTAGGAAGTCTGCGTATTTTTGAGGACAAGCGAGTGATGCCCACGACACTCGTGGCATGTTGTAGCCCCTGGCCATAATCTTCCTTGTGGGATAGTGTGTTGCTGCACACTGGAAACCTATCTCAAGGTTAACCAGTGTGATGTGCTTAAAAGGTGGTGTATTGTAACCGCAAAACTCCAGGAGGTCTAAATTATTAAACGATCTCCTTATATAAACAGAATCAGCGACTGAGCATAGTTGGGAATCGGTCACTTCCTCGACCCAGAAGTCTTGTCGAACGTACATGGAACAGCTTCCACTTTTACCTATTGCACGACTTTTACGAATTAGGTACTAGCATGGTATTTGAATAAAGGTATCTAATGTTTCGTCAATGCATTAAGTTTCAGCAATGAGCATAAAGAAGAACAGCAAGGGGTTGAAGCATGTGCATTTTATTGACGATAGAACCTGCTTTGATACGGAAGAGTAGAAGACCATTTCTTAGTCCAGGAGATTATACTATATTCCCGGGATCTGCTGCAGTTCACTATAAACTACGAGTGAAGATGAATTTATTTACTCTAGCTGGAACCTAAAAGTAGTCGTGGCTGGCATATGCACATTTAGAAACAATTGAAGCAATTGGGTTGTCGCTCGGTCGCGAAGCATTTCCTGGAATTGGTTGACGGTTAGCGTGGTGGATACCGGATACCATAAAAAAGGATTGTGGTCAACCGTACGTTCCCCATTAGTAATCTCCCAATTAGTGTTATATGCACCTGGGAGTGAACCACTTTTTAGGCCTAACGGCACGCTGCTGAAGGGTAATGTAGCTGAGTGAAGATGCTGTATTAGAGTAAACGGTATGTTTGCGAACGCCACCCTTTTTTGGAGCATGGTGTTCTGGAGTCCATTGAGCTGACGTGTATTGTGCACTTCATTTAAGGTAGCGTTCACGTCATTCTGTTCATTTATGTACATTAGTATTTGACAAGATTGTATAGAAGATAGGCGGCATAATATTTGTGCACGTGTACGTCTGTTGCTCCTCTTAAGCATTATTTCTGTGACTATCGTAAATTGAACTGCGCTCATGGGGTTGAGAACGTGTGTGGCAACAGTGTTTGCAAACTCAATTTTACTTATTTCAATTCTACTGTTGTCAAAACTAATAAGTGGTTCAGTAGGTGCTTTCATCTGGTACTGAGATACGGGTTCACGAGGGGCGCTTAGAAGAGAGGATGCTGATGACTTGGAAATGTTAATATGACGCGGCTGGAATCGGTTGCTAATTTTACCTGAATCACCATTCTGGCAGGCAGATGCTTTTGGTCAAGAGAGTGGCCTACTACAAATACATTTTTTGATGTGTTTGTGTTGGTATAATGGCTAGCCTGCTGACCATAATAATTAAAATAGCTTGATCAGTCGAACTCAGCCTAACTGGTGCTGGAAAGCTTGGATCCCCTTGAGCACGCTATTGGCTGCGACCAAGTGTTGTTGTACACGGGATGCAGCGTAATAATCATTCACCACCCCAAGAACCATTATAGAATCCGGGATGTTAAAGGCTAGATCAATGAATAAATTCGAGGTCGGGATTTCTCGTGCAACTAATTTGGATGGTAGCCGTCGTGTGCTTTCTTGATATGTTACACTATTCACAAGTTGTGAGGCTTGTTTGATGGACAATTTTGCCCATTTTACTGTGTGCATGCGATACGGGATCTCCGCTAGACCAGGCTTCAGTCGGGGATTGTTGATATATTTCAGGCGATGGTTGTTGCCGTTTCCATCTTTAATGGGCATAATATACTGTCACTATAAGTAAACTCTCCGTCCTTTAAAAAGAACTTAGAAGTAGCTGAAGCAACCAATCCTCATATTCGGTGTACCCACGGACGACGCAGATTTTCGGATTACCTTGCTGGATTCTCATTTTTTAGGGGATTGCTGTGTTCAACGTGAATATTTGTGTGATTGGAGCACCATTATTTTTCTTTTGGTGTATTATTCACTCCATGCGAATTTGGTGATTGTTCTCTGACTAATTTCGGAGTTTTCCTTGATTGGCCCGACTGCAACCCGTTGAGTGGCGCACTCACGCTAACCGATTTGAAGTATTCGCGTTAGTCTACTGGGAATGTGCTCCACACTGTCGGTCTAAGGGGATAATAAATATCAGCCCTGGATACATCCGACGAGGTTGAGGAATTGGGGTAGAATGAAAATGGTTAGCATGTAAATATGGAAAGAAAATTACGAATAGACAAGGAATAATATCCTTGTGTCATGTTAAACGTTAACGCATGTACGCGTTGAAGTGAGCCATTAAAGGTGGAAGGATGTGGTCTCCAAATAAGAACTGTTGGTTGCCCTAACAGAAACGCTACCTGAGTAAATAAATGTTGCTATGTTCTAAAATTAAGCAGCTTACGAAAGGAAATGTGACGAACAAGATGTAGGGCACCAACGCTATGTTTTAGAGATAATAAAACATCTAAAAAGCTTGTTGAAGTATACAATGTGTGGTGATGTTGATGCTGTCGACGGGATAAATGGTTTGGTACATGAAACTGTTGCTTTTGTTTGATGACCTTGATGCGTGCTAAAGAGAAAAAATAATAAATAGTTTGTGGAATGTTGGACTGCGATGTACAGTGTAGCGTAATTTTAAGTTAATACGTTTCACATTGCGACTGCTAGGCGAATACATATTTTAACTCCATATTGCTAGCATTTTTTACAGAATGTGATGAATAAGCACTAGCTCGTAAATGGAGGAACTTGTCGTTAACAAGATTTCAAAAATTGATTTCATTCGTAAGTTGAAAGCGCTGTCGGAAATGTATGCGGATAAATCTTCCGCATAACAATGGGTACTTTTTAGATGTGGAATATGTCATTAAGTAAAGTTTTGTACCGTAACGAAAAGGAAACCAAAACCGCTATCATTATATTGCTTATATTCATTGCATTGAGCAGAAGTCCTACGATAAGCTTTCCACGTACGTGGTAGTTGCCAGGGCAGAAGCTAAGGGAATTGAGAATGTATGCAATGCGTACATAAGGGCTGTTTGTTTTTGATGAACTTGTATTTTGTTTATGCAACAAAGGGAAGCATGCTTTAAAAGTAGTGGGAAATTTGAAGCACATGTGATGGAAAATCATTTAGTTGAATTGCCTGTAAATTATCGGAGTATGGCGTGATTGCGGTGTGCGATACTAGGAACGGAAATGCGGGAATCATGCCGAAGCAATCAAATACATGTAAGCCTTGTTTGTGAAGAGTTTGTGGATAAATGTAGATCTGTAAACTGTGAAGAAGTATGCGGTCGAAATATGTGATTAGTGAAATTGGTGATATTATAAGGAGACTCATCGTGGTGGAAAGACGGGGTTGCCCGATCATTTTGACCGATACCACCTAAAGCTGTATGTGTTGGAAGTTAGGTATAAAAGTTTTTATTATGTCAGACGGCAGATTTTTAGCATGTGAATGAATAACGCAAGATACTTACTATGTACTTAGTAACATTATGTTGCGTTTACCGTTTAAACGTGTCGGAAGCTGTGATAGCCCAGGTTCGCTGCTCACCAGCGGGCATATTTTATCAGGTGAGAGAGTCGCTGTGGTAAGTCAACTGGTTACCAGTGGTCCCTTATTATTATTCCTTCTCATCTCGTGTTCCATGTCGCTACTTTCATTTTCGGGCTATTTATGTGTTCACATTGCTTAGTTCATGTATGGGCAAGTGTAAGATCTTAAGCTGCAGAATATTGTGGATACCACGGTGGGTCCTAAGACAGTTCAGCTTGCCTTGGATAGGCTCCGGGAGTGGTCTACCTTAGGTTGGTGACCATAAATAGGGCCAAGTGCTCCGTTCTCGGAACCGGAGCTGCTAGTCCTTACACTCGGTAGGTTGTCGGCGGTAGCGAAATCCCAGTTATCACGTAGAAGGTTGAGTTTGGGGAGCGAGCACCATCACCACTTCATTCTTGCAGCAATCGGAAGAGGGCTGCTTGCCCTAGGGTTCCGTACGATGTTGTTTATCAGCCGCTCCTTCGGGATGGTAACGGCCAAGATCTTTGTGAAGCTGTTCTCCCATGTTTCCGACCCAATCTTGTTTGTGGTATCCATGCTTGTCCACCATGTGTTATCCGAGTTAAAATAGGCTTAGAGAGGGTGTTGCCTGTTACATGTGTGTCTTCTGCTAAACCGATGAGCAACACACAGACACATACAGATCGATTGACCGGTAGCTGATTCGTCCACTGTTTTTCCTTGTGCTGATTGGTTCCTTTTCGACTTACTCATCTGGTGTAACTTACAAACTACCATTAAAGTTTTTGACACGTCCCATCCGGTGTGTTCTTATTGACTTCTTGCGCGGACTAAGGGTCCAGGTGCAAACCAGCAATACTCGAGTGATACGTATCAGAATGGCGACGGTTGCTACGAGCCCTCTTGCGGGGCTGTCATGTCTGTGGCCTGATGTTGCAGAAAAACCCTCTCTACAGTCGTGGATACAGTGGAAAACATCTTTCCAACATCAAATGACTCTCTTTCCTGTGTTAAACCCCTCTATCATGTTATCCGATACCCATTACATTATGTTATTCCGCCAAGCCCTTGGATCAGAAGGACAACGTCATTTTGACGCTATGAACTTGATGGCTAAGACCAGTATTGTGCACATGATCCAGTTGTTTGAGGAATTGTGGGGAATCCAACAAAGTGTGTTTTCCGCGCGTTATCAGTTTTTCAAGCTACAGCAACGATGCGGAGAAAGTGTAAATGATTACATTGCCCGCATTCATCAAGCTACACCGGAATGCCGGTACAATACCATTCCCTCAAGTCGGTTTGAAGAAGTCATGAAAATCCAGTGCCTAATTGGTGGAGTTACAGATGATGGTGCGAGGGAAAAATTATTGTCACAGGAGGAAGATACCCTTTCCTGGGAAATGGCGTGTAACCTTGTACGTCAAAGGGAAAACCTAAAATCCCAACTATCCACCTTCGACCCTCCTCAGCCTGTGGAATGTGTAAACAAACTGTCACCACGGTTATCCTCTGAAAACAGGGTACGGAAGTTCGTCTGCTACCGATGCGGGGATCAGCACACTTCTCCCACCCAGTGTCCTCATACTCGCGCAAAGTGCAGAAATTGCGGAAATCTTGGCCATCTGGCACGTGTTTGCCGTTCCCCACGGTCACAAGTCTCGATCAACTCATTGAACTCCGACGACGGTGAGTGCCCAGATTCCCAGCTAAATTTTATGAACCATATAATTTCAAGCTGCTCAGTTATGACGAAAGTGTCTCCATATAGTATCACGCTTCACGTTAATAACGAACCTGTTTTATTTGAATTGGACACTGGTTCCGCGGTGACATTGATTAGTAAAACGCGCTCTCATCGTTACCCGACCTGGAACCGACTGATACCGTTTTTAGAACCTATACAGGAGAAGTGGTTGATTTACTTGGGAAGTGTCAGGTACGAGTGCAGCATCAGGGTAGATTACATAGTCTGGTACTTCATGTTGTGCCTCAGGCTCCAGTCAATTTGCTTGGTCGCGATTGGATGAAAATGTTACCACAAGTATTAAATACTATCCACTCCGTGGGGGAGGGTACCCTTGAAGCAGTCCTTAAACGATATCCAGAAGTGTTTGGCGAGCAGCAATTGGACAGACTCAATAATTTTAAAGCAAAAATCCATATGTCAGATTTAAGTACACCAAAGTTCTTTAAGGCCAGAACACTACCCTATTCCTTACGACCTAGCGTGGAAGACGAGCTGAAAAGTCTTCAAAGAGAAGGTATAATTGTACCAGTTTAACAAGCTGAATGAGCGGCCCCGATTGTGCCTGTACTTAAGCCCGACGGTAACGTACGAAGCTGTGATGATTATAAGCTTACAGTAAATCGAGATGCCATCATAGACCGTTATCCATTACCGAAAATTGAGGATTTGTATGCCAACTTGTCTAGAGGAGTCAAGTTCACTAAATTGAATTTGAGTCACGCCTATTCGCAGGTAGAGTTGGATGAGACCTCCCGACGTCTTAAGACGATCAGTACACATTTGGGGCTATTCGAATGCACTCGACTGCCTTTCGGGATTAACTCAGCGCCAGCGATCTTCCAAAGGATAATTAACAATATCGTGCGTGACATACCGAACACTTGCGCATATCTCGATGATATCCTTATCACGGGTCGTACAGAAAATGAGCACTTGTACACGTTGGACCGGGTGTTGCATAAACTCTCTGAACACTTTTTGCGTTTGAAACGCTCCAAATGTGCTTTCCTAGTTGATGCAGTTGACTACCTCGGTTATAGACTGGACAAGCATGGTTTACACGCGCGGAAAGATAAATTACAACCCATTATTTCTGCACCCTCACCCCGTAACGGAGCCCAGTTACGCTCGTTCGTTGGAGTGCTTTCACATTATCGTCGGTTCCTACCGAATATTGCTTCTATTCTAGCACCACTTCACAACTTGCTGAATAAAGATTCTAAGTGGGCATGGGGTGAGGAAGAGCAACAAGCATTTGACAGGGCAAAAGGTCTCCTTGCTTCTTTACCAGTCTTAGTACAGTACGACCCCAACAAACCCCTCATCCTACAGTGTGATGCTTCACCTTTTGGAGTCGGGGCCAGTGCTGGGACATAAAGTCTACGACGGAACAGTTCGCCCTATTGCTTTCGCGTCCCGCACATTACAACCTGCTGAGAAAAATTAAGCACAATTAGACAAGGAAGCACTGGCCGTAGTCTTCGGAGTAAAGCGGTTCCATCCGTACTTGTGGGGCAACCAGTTTGAGATACAGACAGACCATAAACCACTGTTATCACTTCTCGGTAAGGAACGAGGTATAGAACAACTTAATGCACCCCGAATGGTACGATGGGCCCTCCTACTTTCTGCTTGCAATTATCAAATCCGATACATTGCCGGTCCTCACAATAATGTCGCCGATCCGCTCAGTAGATTGCCACAGATTGACCAACAGGAGGAAAGAAGTGACGCGCTCTACGAGTTTGTTCAACTTTTGCAACACCTGAATACTACACCCATATCTGGCGACATGGTTAGGAAAGCTACAGACAGAGATCCCGTTCTATCGACTGTGAAACGTATGCTGCTGCGTGGCTGGGGTTCGCGAGCCCCTGGTGATCTGCGTCTGTTTTACAATTGTAGATTTTAGCTGAGCCTGCATGAAGGATGTATCCTACGTGGATCTCGCATCGTTATTCCATTGACTCTCAGGTCAGCTGTACTGAAAGAATTACATGATGCACATCCAGGTATTGTCCGCATGAAAGCCCTCGCCAGATCCTACTGCTGGTAGCCAGCGATTGACCGAGACATCGAAGCACTTTTGAGTACCTGTAACACATGCCAAAAATATCAAAGAGATAATCCGACAGGCCCAATTCACCCTTGGCAGTTGCCCGACAGCCCATGGGAACGGGTCCACGCCGATTACTTTGGCCCGATCGAAGGAAAAATGTTGCTACTTTTAGTAGATGCGTACTCCCAATGGATTGATGTGCATGTTGTTGCAAACGCTACTGCAGAAGCTACAATCAATGGCGCACATTCTAGTCTAACTACACATGGCATACCGAAAACATTAGTCACTGACAACGGTCCGCAATTTACGAGTGCAGTGTTCAAGGAATACCTGCAGAGCAACGGCGTTCATCACATGACTTCCGCACCGTACCATCCAGCGTCAAACGGTTTAGCTGAAAGAGCGGTCCAAACCGTGAAAACTGGTCTTCTAAAGCAGCGTAATGGCTTGTTACGAACCAAACTTGACCGATTCTTGTTCGAATATCGGATCACACCGCTAGAGTCTATCGGAAAGAGCCCTGGGGAGGCAATGTTTGGGCGTCGACTACGTTCGATGCTAGACCTACTTTTTCCAGACCCTCGTCAGACCAGGCGTTGCCAGCAACAACGTATGCATGAAAGTGGACGCGCACCAGTTAAGCCCCAGAAGTCGATAGTGGAACGTGATGTTTACACGAAACTACCACATGAGCAGTTATGGCAGCCTGGCACCGTGCTTACGAGCCCAGGAACGGAGGCCGAAATACAACTAGAGGGTGGAGAGACAGTACGCAGGCACAATGATTTCATCCGACCCCGCAACCCAGTCACACCGTACCCTGGGGAAGAGAAAGTGGTTCCAGAAGATCTGGAGGAGACAAACAAAAGCCAAACAGAAGAAATCGATCAGCCGATTGCTATTCGGAAACCGCACCGCTCACCTAAGCCGATAGAACGTTACATTTCCCAACTCTGATTCCATCTGTCACGTGAGGGGATGTTACATGTGTGTCTTCTGCTAAACCGATGAGCAACACACAGACACATACAGATCGATTGACCGCTAGCTGATTCGTCCACTCGTTTTCCTTGTGCTGATTGGTTCCTTTTCGACTTACCCATCTGGTGTAACCTACAAGCTACCATTACAGTTTTTGACACGTCCCATCCTGTGTGTTCTTATTGACTTCTTGCGCGGACTAAGGGTCCAGGTGCAAACCAGCAACACTCGAGTGGGCAATCGGTTATTGCAGTGTCTACAGTAACAGACTTACCCTGAACGCTTGCGCAGTTTGAGGTGTACTGCATGTCCTACGGAAAAATAACTGGGAAACTCGTGCTCACTTAACGTATTTTCACAGGTTATTACCGATTGGTTGCTGGGAATTCGGCCACTACTGTATACGCATGTTTGATTATCCGTTCTTCAGCAGTCAGAAAGTATTTCTCGCAGCAGTTATAAGTGCCCCGGAGGCTATCTATCTTGCTGCGTAGCTGCGGGAAGGGTTGACCGATGTTAGTGGTTACGATATGGAATGTGAGCAGGATGTCATGCTTAAGCTTTGATACGTTGCACTTCGTAAAACCCCAGAGAGCCACGGCGTACAAACCTGCACACGGCGTGCTGGGCTTCGTCGCACAGGTGTGTATGAAGTCCTAAATATATGGTACGTTAAGACACGGCAGGAGCAGAGGATGGAATAGGCCTTACATAACGCTGAAATAACAGCATCCTTCTAACAAGGATTATGTCACTTACAGCTGCTGTGAGAACCAACAAACCGAGATGGAGAAAAGCAAATGCAATAAACGGTGACTGAAGAAAGACCCTGGAAACACCTTGTGTAAGCCAATGGGATAGCTTTAATTGGGATCAAGGTAACATTAGGTATGCCCAAACGGCTGGGGTAATCATTGAATAAAGTGTAACCAGAAAAGCAAAAAGTTTATGGAAGCCATAAGCTGTTCTGTCACAAGCGAAATTCTCACGTCCGTGTGGGTGAGGTCACGCTCACTTAACCCCGGGCGGCGGATCACTAAGCAGCTGGGTGTTAAGATGACGTCAAAAACGCCTTGCAAACGTACTATTTACCATTGTAATACACGTTATCCTGTTGCAACGCAATACACCACGTTTCTTCAGTTTGGCTGGAAGAACAACTTGCAATATAGGCACCTAGTGTAGGGGCGCGGATCTCCGTTCACACGGAAATACCCCGGAAGCAGCAGGAGATCGGGACTAACGCGGAGACTGGGAACGGGAATCGTCAACCCAGCTCGTGGCCTACGATGCAAGCCGGGAATGAGTCGTCAGCGACAAACGACACCGCGGCCACGCCGAGAAGAACAAGAGGCGACATGAAAGGGAGCCCGATTTTTCCAAGACATATGCCTTTATCTACGGCCCCAGGAATCTGCCCGACCAGAGCAACACAGCCCCAAGCAAGCAAGTCGAGAGCATTGGTACGAATCCAGTCTGGATAGGCTGCGACGCAAGGAAGCAGAAATGTGGGCGGAAAACGACACATTCAATGTCCACGTCGGATCAGCCTAATGGCGCTTAGTGGACACCACCTCACTCGGCAGAACGTGGTGCGTCGTAAGTGGGAAACGCGGCTACATTTGTGTGTGTGCGTGGGGCATGTGTGTGAACCTCTACGCGTGCAATAAACAGCGTTCTCCCCTACCGTGTCGTTCTCGCTACACTAGGACAGCATTTGTATCACCACGAAGCGGCAGAATTGCGGGTGTTTTGATGTCCGTAGGCATACCTACCACTCCCATCCTGTGTGATCCCGAGGGCAAGGTATACACACGTGCCGTACCCGTCACGTTGGGGTGGCATCACAAATGGCAGTGGTGGGGGTACCTAACGATCTAGCGGAGGCATTCGCGTGGTAACAAAGCAACGAATAATACCTGAGAAAGGTGGATTGCACCCACCGATTGCCGGTAACATGCTGCTGTCCATTGCAAAATGCGCCCTACTGAGGATACTAAGGGCCGCATTCGGAGCACACGACCCAGTTAACTTCCTGTCCGCTCTATGTCCCGCAGTCTGCTTGAAGGTACAAAGCGAACTTGTCATTTTCATAGTTGGCTGGGAGTTTTGCATGGTAATGACACTTCCTTGGAGGTTTGTAAACCCTTCGGTGGTGGTGCGCAACTGTCTACAATGAAGTGAGTTCTGCTCTTCCTCCTGACCGACGGTCACATCTTGAAAGAGAACTATGCGGTTGGTAAGTCTATTGCCTTAATCCATCTACTTCTAATTCATTTAGGGTTTCGGAGGCGGAAACCTTAAGTCATCGTGAGAATTAGTTAAGTTGTGTGGAAACTCTTGCAATAGCTCTATCACTTCCATATACTTTGCCTCGCCAAGGCTCCAAACCTGCACCTGAATATCACCAAGGACCTGACTGCACTCGCGAAGCTTCTGCTCCCTAGTTACTAGAGTTACTTGGAAGTCAAAGGCTGGAAGACGAAGGAAGACGACCTGGTAGGGGTTACACGTGTACGTTGCACTTGAGACACAACCCAGCGGTTGTTGCGCAATATCTCGTCCACCGGTCGGCCTGCTGCGTGCCTTGCACGCACCATCTGAGAGCATGGAAACAGCCATCGTCGACTGAAGCTGCATTGGCTAGTTAGGTCTTCACTCATTAAAGAGGTGTATTGCCCACGGCAACCTTGCACTTTACATCTACCATTAAACAAGTCGGTCACGGTCACCATTTCCCTTGTGTAGTGACATCGTAATGCATTCCTATCGAAGCAAGCGTCTAATGCCTACTCAACCCAGCTAATGTTGCCCAGCAACTCTTGCTACTGGGCTTGGGCATCAAGCTCGAGGTTAACAGCCGCCGTTAGCAGAACTAATAACAACGTTCGCCGCGAAATACCGCGCTTTAAATACCTATTTTTGTTCTCCATCCGGCTTGTTTCATAGCAGCCAACCAGGTTGACGTCAAGCGGTACGCTACCCATGATTACAGAACCGGCAACCACGTCCTTACCAAGTACATGTGCGTCTCTGTGTTTCGCGCTTTGGTGGCTGTCAAGCAGCTGTCAAACAATGAGGAGCTCCTAGCCTACAGCAAGTTCTGTACTACCTGCCTAATTAGCAACCAGTCCCGTGCAGTTTTCAAGGCTAACCCGTTGCAGCGACGGGTAACTGTTGCGGGCCCGTAAAAAGTCCCCGCAAGAAACGCGCCAGTAACTCCGGCATAATGGCTGTGGGAAGCGGAGTCCAATTTTCCCCCACAACGCAGCAGTGTTCATCCACACCGAGGCGCGTCCCAACTGCGAACCTTTTGACAATGCTCATTTGCAATCTACCACCTCTGCGTGGGGACTGTTTTCCCTAACTTAATAACCCATAGCACTGACTGTGATCGCCCTTTGTCGGTCGTAAAAGAGCATTCAGAGGACCACTTGCCTTTTCTTTCTCTTCGCCTCAGTTGGGAGTCGGTCGGATCGCGTGATTGCGTGTGAGTCGTTAGCTAGTCAGTCCTCGCGTCTTAGTCATTAGCGCGTGTCTATCGTATACCCCCTCTCGTCTGCGTCCGTCCGAGGCTCGGCATCTATCCGAACACGTGCGAATAGGATCGTTCACAAGCTCGCTCAATTATCCGCCTCACCGGCTAAGCCAGCGTCATCAGGACAGCGCAATTCCGTTCGAGTGGTCAGCGTAACAAGCAATTATCGTAGGCGTGCCAGCGACCCTCTTATCAGGCAATTACGCAATTATAACACTGGCGACGCAATTATAACAGTGGCGACAGAGTTGGCGAACCATGATTGACGAATATGCCGATTTAAAATTGATGCTGCAGCAACAGCTTAAATTGATGTCCACGCTAACCGAAAAGCTTTCCAGTTCTTCCCTTCATGCAGGTCCGAGCGCTAATTCTCAGTCAATGGGCCATGTGGTTAGCGGCATCAGCGAATTCCTGTACGACGCCGAAGTCGAATTAACTTTCCAATCCTGGTACAAGCGGTACGAAGACCTGTTCACCGTTGACTTGGCTTGCCAGGAAGACGCGTGGAAGGTCCGCCTGCTTCTGCGCAAACTTGGTACCCTCGAACACCAGCACTACACTAATTTCACCTTGCCGAGGAACCCACGCGACGTTACCTTTGACGACACGGTCCGAACGTTGTCACAGAATTTTGGCGAGCAGTCCTCCATGTTCAATGCTCGTTACCAATGTCTGCTGCTGGTCAAACGTGATGCCGACGACTTCATCACGTACGCGGGCGTGCTGAACCGTGAATGCCAACGTTTTCAACTTGGTTCGCTCACCGAGGACCAATTCAAATGCCTGATCTTCGTCTCTGGCCTCCAATCTCCACACGATGCCGATATCCGGACGCGCCTCCTATCCAAGCTACAAATGGATAGCTCAGTCACACTCCAAAACCTGGCCGAGGAGTGTCAAACGCTGCTCAACCTGAAGCACGATTCTGCCCTGATCCAGAACGCCGCCGCACCTGGTATGGTCCAAGCAGTCACAGCAACTAGGGCGCAATCGTCCGCGCGCCCCACCCAATCCGACCGAGCGAAGTCCCCACCCTACACGTGCCGATTCTGTGGTGCCTGGCATTTTCACCGCGACTGCAATTTCCGCCAGCATCGTTGTCAACGTTGTGGCAGGGTATTGGGCACCGGGATGGTTACTGCCATCCTCCATCTCCCAAGGGGGCCAAAACTGGGCTGGTCTCCACCCGCGATCCAAAGAAGAGGTCCCGACCCAGAGGCAGACAAAACTTGCTCTGTTTGGCAGCTCCCTGAGCTTGCTGCCCAAGGTCCAGATCAACGCTGCGGATCGGCGAAAGTTCGTCGACGTCTTGAGCAACGGTCAGTCAGTCCGATGGCAGTTGGACACTGCATCGGACATCACGATCATCTCCGAGGATCTCTGGCGATCCCTTGGCAAGCCACCTTTCGAACCGACCTCCCAATCTGCCACCAGCGCCTGTGGTGGTTGCGTGCAGCTAACTGGGCAGCTGCACTGCTCCGTCTCCTTCCGGGGCGCCACGTTCAACGCGATCTGCTACGTTACAAAGGCGAAGCTCAACCTGCTTGGTCTCGACTGGCTCGAAACCCTTGGCTTGGCCGATCTTCCTCTTCGGGCCATCTGCAAAGTGGTACATTCTCGGACAGTACCAAACGACCGAACCGACGACAAAGCCAGTCAATCCGCCCTTTGTTCCAGCATTCTCAACAAGCCTCAAAGATGCCACCACACCAATTACCAGTTCATTGGCATCCGCCAGCAAAACCGTGGTGCCGAGTGCACATCGATTACGCTGGTCCTATCGATGGCATTTCCTATCTGGTCATGGTCGACGCCTATTCCAAATGGCCGGAATAGGTCGCTGTCAACCCACCAACCGCATCCGCCACTCTGGCTTGTCTCCAACGAATCTTCAGTCAACATGGCCTTCCGAGGTCTTGGTGTCCGACAGTGGGACCCAGTTCACGTCTTCTATCTTCGAAGACTTTTGCCGCTGACACTGCATCGAACACCTCCGCTCACCGCCTTACCATCCCCAATCCACTGGTCAAGCGGAGCGATTTGTCGACACATTCAAGAGGGCGCTTTTGAAATCTCGTGGTGAGGGGACCGTGGATGAGTGTCTTCAATCCTTCCTGCTCTCGCACCGGTCCACACCGAATCCAGCTACGCCAGGATGCCAGTCACCAGCTGAAGCATTGATGGGCCGCAAGCTACGCACCACAAACGAAGCGCTCATTCCGACTGAGAAGCCACCTAGTCACTCTGGTGCCAGCAACAAGCATAAAGAATTCGTCGTTGTAGCCCCGGTCTACGCTCGCGATTATCGTGCAGGTCATCCACGCTGGATCAAAGCAACAGTGACTGACAGGCGAGGTGACATGCTGCATGATGTCTCCGTGGGTGATGACATCTGGGTTCGCCATCGCAATCAACTTCGTCCGCGCCGCGGAGGAACCTCCAAGCCAGCCAGCTATCCTGTGCGCCTGCCTCTGCACTTCCTGCTGGATACCTTTGGAATGGCCACACAACGGGAGACCACGGTCGAAGCCGCTCAATCGCCGCCCCGTCTGGAGAACCTGCCCTGCCGACGAACAGAAAGAATTCGGAGGTCACCGAAATCTCTCCAGGTCAATCCTCGCCAGAAGAGGTACGCTCTCTCTTCAAAGGGAGGTGTTGCGGGCCCGTCAAAAATCCCCGCAAGAAACGCGCCAGTAACTCCGGCATAATGGCTGTGGGAAGCGGAGTCCAATTTTTCCCCACAACGCAGCAGTGTTCATCCACACCGAGGCGCGTCCCAACTGCGAACCTTTTGACAATGCTCATTTGCAATCTACCACCTCTGCGTGGGGACTGTTTTCCCTAACTTAATAACCCATAGCACTGACTGTGATCGCCCTTTGTCGGTCGTAAAAGAGCATTCAGAGGACCACTTGCCTTTTCTTTCTCTTCGCCTCAGTTGGGAGTCGGTCGGATCGCGTGACTGCGTGTGAGTCGTTAGCTGGCCAGTCCTCGCGTCTTAGTCATTAGCGCGTGTCTATCGTATACCCCCTCTCGTCTGCGCCCTTCCGAGGCTCGGCATCTATCCGAACACGTGCGGATAGGATCTTTCACAAACTCGCTCAATTATCCGCCTCACCGGCTAATCCAGCGTCACCAGTACAGCGCAATTCCGTTCGAGTGGTCAGCGTAACAAGCAATTATCGTAGGCGTGCCAGCGACCCTCTTATCAGGCAATTACGCAATTATCTCAGAGGCGGCGTTCCCTCAATTATAACAGTTACATACCGCATTGTATGTAAAGGGTACAATAGAATGCGTTTAGGGGTTACACGGTTTGCAAAGCATGGACATAGGCCATGCACTTATCAAGCACCATGGTCCTTGCTGTTTCCGTCCCTGGTAACATAACGCGCAAGTTGTTCACAGCGTTCACCCACGACGCCGTTGTTTCATTTGGAAGCAAGACTTAGCAAAATGAACGTTCTATACTACCCACAATTACCAACATGCAGTGCCATAGTAGGTAGTCACCTCAGTTCATCTGGTGTGTTGCATCCATCAGCGGTACCTCACTGTAGAGCTACACGAGTTCATGTACGTACCTCGGAACGAAGACTAGGAACCGTACCTTCGTTACTTATACTGGACATTACATTAACCGACGCTCTCCAGCAACTGTACCATTGGGTTCTCTTTCACCTTCTCGCTCATCCTATGTCTTATGGGCCGTAGGTCGTAACGGTTCATCCATCTACCGTTGTGCATGAAAGCATACTTCCCGAGATTGCGTGTGTCATTAAACGACTGCATCATACGATAGACGTTCTATGCCTCTTGACGCGGGAGCCGCCTATTGTTCACAGGGTGAAATGGCTTTCTCACAAGCGTAATGGCTGTACTCAACGCTGCAAGATACCATGTAGCACCAGCCAATTTGCCGTATGAGAATATTGGCTTTACAGTCACAGCTTTTGTACCTACAGTTCATAAGCGTTTGACAAAGTTTACATGTCAACTTACTGTCTGTAAGTGTATCCCAATCGACAGTTAACGCACCTATAGTGCAAGGATCTGTACCACACAACCTCAGGCAACTGTTTACCTGTTCTATTCCAATGCGCCTCAGGTGTCAAGACATCTGATTTGAGCAAACGGTACGGTTCGTATTTGGAAGCACTTTAAGTCACTTTCAAATTATCAACAGTGCCGTACATTCGCTGAAGGAAGACAGTTTAAACAGCAGCGGTATCTTCGACAGCCACGAAAACGACGGAATCCGCCAACGCACTTTATGGCACATTCGATCCATCATCATGCTCACGTAAAACCAGGTCGGCGTTGCAACCCATATCCATTTTCTCTACATTACCAGCTCTTATATCCCAATGTAGTATTTGCTTTCCTTTACCAAGTCCCAGCAGCGTGCTGCCGCCACGGCAACCTAGCTGCCTGCTTATCACCGAGCCTTGTGGAGCACGGTCCCTGTTACTGCCTTACATCCATGCCTTATCGAATATGGCCATGAAGTCAGGAAGACTTGCAAACCTAGTAAGAATAAGTGTCTCAGCAACTAGTGCAAGCGTCGCTCTGGCTGGCAAGCTGGCCTCAGGCTTTGTTCTTTCGACAAAGCGCATGTCCCACTGCTTCTTTCCGGTTAGTTTCGCTCGCTCCTTGGTAAACACAGTGAACTCAGTGCCATTAAGCAGCGAAATGAGTAGGTTACTACAAAAATCGTTCGGTTACCAGAAAGCTGGTTGCATGCTTATGTGAAAAATTGAGTAATCCAACTCGAGGCTTATTTCCCATCAGGGCTGACCGCCCCGAGAAGCCCCAGTTGCGTGGCGGTGGCGTTACAACGTACGTTAATCAAAGTTGGTGCAACGCAGCTATCATTATATTTACGTACTCAACGATTTCTATAAACTGCCGTTTAGTTAAGTTCAAACAGACGTTCCTAAGTGACCCGATCAGTCATCCTTGGAAAAGTATACCTTGTTTCTGTCACATCTGCATCGGAGTTAAAGCTGTTTGTAGACCAACTTGTTTCAACGTTACTGCTTAACTTAGATTGTGCTATCTGTATTGTTGCTGGCAAATTCAATCGAAAGGATCTAACATTACTGAAGACACGGCTTGGTGGACATAGTGACTGTTTCGAGCAGGCAAGTTGCCCGTTGGACGCTGTTCACAACTAAACCACCGTTGTTTGCCATACAAATGCGGGCTCCTTTGAGCAGCTCAGACCATTGTATTTTAATACCTGTGCAGGCATATACAGCAGGTCTAATTTTTACGTTGACCGGACCTACTTACAAGCTTATGAAACGGGAAATATTTGTCTTTGAGGATATCACGAGGCTCTAGACGATGTCTTCCTTAACTTATTTGTCGGGCTTCAACGGCGAGGAGCTGTCGCTCGAATGTAACCATTTTACGGGTTACAGCAAATATTGCTTCGACATGTGTTGCCCTGTTTAACCGAGCTATCTAAGGGCAGATAGATTTTTGTCATTACTACTAAAGCGACTTCAAAGGGTGAAAAAATGGGCCTACAAGTGCAAAATGTTAGCCGTGTTAAAAGCCTAACCGCGGCAATGAAATCCGAGATAAATGGACTAAACCAATTATACATCGAAGCAGTTTGGGGCAACCAGTACGGTCGCGGTCTATGGAAGCTTCTGAGACAGCTCCGGGGTAATTGCCTTTGCAGCCAGAGAAGTTAAAATGAGGTGGATAAACTGTATTGGGTGCTTAGTTCTGCCTCACTAAGTTTATCTTCCTTACCCTCCTTCATTAGCCCAAGTCCAGTCGCGCCCTTCAAGGAAATCAAGGTTCACTAGAAATTTAACAGACTAAAAGTGAAACTTTCCTCCGGATGCACTCACACCATTAGCTTCTAAGGTATGCTACTTCTACCACGGCCCATAACAGATCTCTTTAACAAATGCCTGCTTACGGGTGGGATTCCGGACATTCGGAGAACGGCCAATGTTACTGCTGTACCAAAAACTGGATCTCAAAAGCATCGTTTAATAGCATGTACATCTGTGCTACTAAAGTTTTCAAATGACTGTTAGATCCGCGGATTTTATCAGCCACACCTTGAGACGACATCTATAGCTTTACGTATGGACCCCAACGCTCCACATTGGATGCAGTGGCAAATGTTGTTTAGCCTATAGCCGCTGCGTTGGATCAAAAATGCAAATCCCTGCGGTTTAGTTTCCTGGACTATTCTAATGCCTTTGAAAGCTAGGATGGATCAAGGTTTCTAAACCTGCTATCCGAAAAATGTAATTTTTCCTAATTTGTGCAATCGGTTACGTGATTATATTACAGATCGTACTCACTTCTCCAAGTTGAACGGTAAGAAATGCTCTATCCTCCGTGTCGAGTGCGGTGTTCTACAGAGTGCGATCCTATCACCTTTTCTATTTTCTTTGCAGGTCGAACATCTCCCTATAAAAACCACGTGCAAAGGTTGCAAACATGCTGATGATGTTGCGCTGAGGTAATTGTCCCTTATTAACCAGGATTCCTCATCACTTCAACGTGGGTTAGAGTATCTGGCGGAATGGTCTTCATTCAGATCCCTTACGCCTAATGCTTCTAATCGCGGGGGTGTACTGTTTTCTTTGCAACTTGGCGGTAATTTGCAGTCCCTTATAGGTTTTTCTGCACACACTGTGAATAAAACCCCGCACTCTGCTCCTCCATCGTCATCTGTCGGCGTTTTATTTTACCAGAACTTTCCTTTGTCCGCGTACATCTGTAAACTTTTCAAGAATTCAGAAACCTTTCATTTTGGGCCCTCAGACTTAAGGTCCTTTCCGTACCTCGTACTTTAATACTCAGATTTGTGACATCTTATATTATTCCATGTCGGCTATACTGCTATCTTGTCATTTTCCCTAGACTGCTTCTGAAAGATTACATCTTATTGGTACGATCTATAAGGCATATTTCTAGAAGCAGCGGCTTGACTTGAGATAATTTAGTAGATTTGACCAATTACGGATACCTTTATGCCTGCAATGATCTTCCTTCTAATGTACTAACTGAACGATTTCATCCACTTCACAATGCTCTTATCAAAACGCTCCCTTCTACTCGTTCGAAATTCAGCAGTTTTTGCTTCCGCAAGTCATCGTAAACTGTTAGCATCACATATTTTTGCTGGTTTGTTGTCCTATTCTTTGACACTATGGTTATCCATTAGTAACCAGAATGCTTAACCCAACTAGCACTTTTGACTACTGAAACGCAGTCCATTAGCGCCATTTCTCGGTCCTCTTACCTTCGACACTTAATTGTTCAGCCCAGACAAAGAAAGCATCGAACGCGAGCATTCGAAATTTGGGCCTTCTCCGGCGCACATTTGGACGCTTCGATTCATCCGTTTTTCACCAACTTCCAGGTGCATAGATACGACCACATGTGGAGTATGCAATACAAGCCTGGCATCCGTGGCAGAGGAAAGATTTCTCTGATTTAGTGAAACCTCTACGACGCGCAACGAAGAACGTGAAAGGTTTAAGCGAGTTACGATACGAAGACAGACTGAGATTGCTCGGGATATTTAGTGGTCAATATCGACGACTACGGGGAGATTTGACTTTGACTTATCAGATTCTGACAGACCCCAATCATACCTGCCGCCATCTGCTGGAGCTCAGTAACAACAACAATCTGAGAGGTCATCATCTGAAGCTGGCAGTGCAGTACAGCCGTTTGGAATGTTGACGGAATTTGTTTTCCGTGCGTGTTTGCCAAGCCTGGAATGCTCTCCCAGAATCTGTAGTCAGTGCACCCAACCTGATCGAGTTCAAAAATCGAGTTGATAGTGCACTCACTTCATTGCATTATCTCCCGTAATACAGTCTACTTTTGAAAGATCCAAAATCCAAACTTAAAAAATAATTTCCCCCACGCAAATTTCAACAGTGGCTTTATATTTATATTTTGACGCTTCAAACTCAAACACTTTGCCCCATACGAATTTCAAGGGGCGGTGACTCTTTTAACCAAATACTCCATACCTTATGATCCCCTCCGGAGTTATAGTGGATTATTATTTTGACACTCCAAACTCGGTGAGTCCACAAGCTTGTAGTGACTCGTTGTTAAACGATTTCACTGAATTGGTTTCCATTGAGTTTTCACATTTCTATGATTTTCGCAAGGATCACCCTACGGGATTTGTCAAGCTTTAGCTTTTATACCCGCATAAATCCATTGTTCCGTTGTTGTTCCACCTTCTTTGATCATAGCCGGCTTTCATTATACTCAGGTCCCTATCCCCATACACATATGTACATAATAGTAACTATGTGGTATTTTATAATCCCCATCCAGTGGAGTATATCTAAATATCATCACCTCACTGTATCTTCTGGTTTCTGATTGCAACTAATCTTGATTATATAGCCACCTTCTGGTCCTCGGTTGTATTGTAAGGCAGTAAGCTACTAATTAGTGAATCTCTTACTGAAACTCCGCTCTTCCTCCCCATGAAAGTAATTTGTCCTCTGGGCCATGCCTTCTGCTGCGTAATCAAAAAACGTTTTCAGCGTAATATCTGTTACACATTGTACACCAATTGTCTCAACTAAATGTCCTAAAGCAGGATTTCCCCAATGCTTGTTACCATGACTGTCCTATCTGGTATACTCGGCCTGTTCCTCCCTTTCTCGTTTCTCTTCGACATCTTGGATCAAACTGAGAAATTGCCTCAGTCTCAGCTGGGACGAAATAACTAACAAGGACTTGCCTTGTTCACGGCTTCACCTCAAAACCAACCACCTGCACCCCACGCCTCAACCACCGATGTCCAGTGAGTGTAGCTTGACACGAATTCTTCACACCACAGCAAATATACATATTCAGAGGTGAGATTCCATACCCTGGAAATTTTACTTACCTTCAAAATCATACTTCCCCCTCGACTGACCATAGCATCCATGGCGGACTTTGACTGTGCTATTTGTCTAGCTAACAGAGGAGTCACTCGACTGCGAAGAACTGCATGATCAAATGCTTTATAAGAAGCTTTGCTAGCTGTACATGACCGTTCATGGCAATCGACGACAGTGTTCCAGGACGTGGTGAGTTTTCGCCTGGCAAGCGTTCTCCTATAAAAGCCACAAAAGTCCGTTTATCAACACTGACGTGGCGGACGTGACTCGCCACTGAATAAAGTCACTGCCCACTGTTACACACTTGAATACCGGTAGTCATTATTCAGTATTTTACTGTCACGAACGACAAAGATACTCTCCGCACTCATCTACTGTCCCCACCATTTACCGTGCATTTTTATTTACTTTACGCAAACTTGAAACCATTTTATTGGCACTCCACTGATTACTTTGCCCCTCACGAATGCTTCGACTGTTTCTGCAAATTGTACTATGTTTGGCCACAGCCAATTACATGCCTTGTAACCTATCTGTTGCGTCACATAATTGCTTGTAACTTTTGATCATACCTAAGGTGGTATGGCTCGAGGAACTCAAGAATAAAATATTTATTTATTTTCATATCGAAATACTGCTTTTCCTTATCCCGCACCTTCGCTTGTTAAATCAAAGAAATTTACTAAAATGCTGCGCGAGAACTTGTTGTTGTAACCATTCCGCATTTTCCCACTTTTCTTCCCAAGTATGTTGCTAATTATATTATCGTCCAGATGTCCGCAGTGGTGGTGTAAATGCAGAAAATGAATCCATTAGGGGACCTAAAGCTTATTTTGACTTCACTTGACTTGAATTACATAAGTGGCAAAGCCCCGTAGTTCTATTGGTCTGCAGTGAATTGAGAATCAAGCTTATCCGGGGCTTTAGTCACGTCCCCGTACGTTGCACGTGATGCTTGACCTGTTTTGTGGCCGTACTGGTTAAGGCTACTAAGGTCGCGTTTTGCGTATGTAGAGCAGCAACGTTTGCGTAAGTGAAGTGGTCTCTAGAGCAGTTCGAATTTCGTTGGTCAATCAAAAAGATGGGTGTTACCGATGTTGGATAAGAGGATTGGGCGGTGGGGCTAGGCCCATTCCTATCGGTCGTGATGAAAAGCCGCTTCGTGGATTCCATGGTTTCTACTACTGCGTGGATGGGTGAACGTCTGACCCTTTTCCTTGTTTTTGAGGCAGCAATTGGGTGAGATGGATGAGGTACAAGGTGCGCTACTGTAGCTCCGAACAAAGCAACTTCTGCATTCAACCGATATTCGGTTTCGGCTACTGGGATGGCATCATTTTGTTAACGCTAGTGCGCATGGTACTCGCTGAATCGTCGTGAAATTCGGACAGAACCAAAGTGCACCTGGCGTATTGTAGTTATTAACGTCGGCCGTACGGACGTTGACGCATTCCGAATGGTACCGGGTTTGACAATTTTTGCAGGTCTGTCCTCCTGTTACTATATTGGCACAAGCTTGGTACAGAACACTTTGTTAGGACTACCGGTATGGTGGTCATGGTGGTCGATTCCTGCAGAACAACTCCAAGATGGCAGACAGAGTGCAGCACTCTGGAGACTCCCCAAGTTGCCCGAGTAGGTTGTGTAAAGTATTAAACAAAATTATGTTCTTATTGTACACTTAGAGGTTGCTTTCAGCATGTTGATATGTAGGTTGTACTTATTTGTCCGACACAACACACATGCGATTAACACTCGGCGCCGCGGTTGGATCCAGCACGCTGTTTCATTGCGCGGCCCCCTCACATTCTTTCCCTAGCTGGTTCGCTTAGTCTGGTATGCTTTTTAGCAGATACGTTGGAACGGTGTAGCCAAAAGCACTCGTCCTGTCATCATGTTTTCTCTTTATACACTGGGAACCGTAGTTGCCAGTAGATTAACGCGAATGCTTCATTAGGTTAGCGTGGGTCGGCCACTCTCGCCATAATGGTGAGCCCGAGCAGAATTATCGCCTGTAGTTAGTCATCTCGTCAATGCCTTGGCGGCGACGTTAAGAAGTATACCCACTATATTGGAGATCCAAACTGGAAGTATTTTCGTTTTGCTGGTGAGCCCGTTCCAACTATCCCGTGTCCACTTCTCGATACTTGTTCATCTACTTTCACTGTGTTAATTATTATCGGAACTATGCACTGTCCCTCAGTATGGTGAGGACTAGCAGACTGTTCATTTAGTCACTCTGGTAGTTCCTCCGTGTATGGAGATAGACTGCTTTATGCTTTATGAGCTTAGATGCGGAATTTGGCAACAAAAGTGTCACACGTGACTTAGATAAGTTCAACTAGAGGGTATCACGTCTCCTCTTGGATCTCATCGTTCAAGTTGGCGATCTAATTGTGAAGGTTCGCCCAACTACTCGTTACAACGCTCTGCAAGATGCTGTAATTAAACGGTGCACACCATCAGACAAATTTCGTCTGCATCAACGCTTTGCTGGTTTAAAGTTGGGAAGCAAGAAACCATCTGCTCTCGCACTGGAGTTCCTACATTAAGTAAGGTTTGATCATGGAATCTTTGCTCCGCGAACTTCGCTTGCAACGCTTACCTGAACACGTGCAAGGTAGCTTATGCATCACCAAGCTTAACCCGTTGTCAGAAATACCCTAAATTGCAGACCACATACTGGAGCGTTACACTGAAAAATTAGGCGCTTCGTCTAGCGTTGCCCGGGCTACTGACGCACCTCACCGGGTGCAGACCGTCGTTGTAACTCGCCACTAACTGAAGTCACCCACTGCTTATCCGGACAACCGCTTCACATCCAAAGTCACCAAGCATCCATTTAACACGGGTGACACGTTCAATCCCGCTTAAAAGTGTAGAAAAACATTTACAAATTCATTACATACAGCTAAACACGTCTACATGCACACATGGTTGGCGGCATCCGGTTTCGGATTTGCCTGTCACTGTGGCAAGCCACAGGACGCCTGCGCCTACAGAGGGACTATAGATGGCTTGCGCTGCACCACCCGCAGCTACAACCACACACCCCATATCCAGTGTACACCCGAAGGAATAAGACTTGGAGGCATGTGGATGGGCGCCACGTTTCATCAACGGAGCCGGCCAACATTCCTTCACAGGCAAACACAAGCACGCTGTATTTGGGGGATCAGTCGCACACCAGGCGGTGGCTGGACCGTAGTCCGCTCCACACTAAGTGCATGGAACCACTCTTTGAGCCTAGCACGGCCACAAGGACCGTGCATCCCGTCCCCTCCAGCAACGACCAACTGTCTCCTGAAGCCAGTATGGACGAGGTAGTGGGTAATAGACAGGTAGGCACCTTGTCAACATGCACATCAAGCGCAGCCACACCGGGGATATCAAGCAACAGCCAATCACGTGCACACATACATACATTCATATATCTGCTTAACGGGATGGTTATATTTGACCACCGAAAGATTTTCATAGCGCCACCATCTGTCGATCCCGCTAACCTCAGTATCTCTATTTAGTAACAACAGTGGTAGTAGGCCCCAAGCAGTACCGGAGTTTGCTCAGAGCCACTCTCTTTTGTCTCCAACCCTCATCCTTTGAGACTGCCTGTGTCACATACATTTGCTCTCTGTTGACATATTCTAGGACATTTTAGGTATCCACTAGCAACTAGAAGGCTTCACCACAATGCCAATGCTAGCCGCCGATAATCTCTCCCCCTTAGCACCATTATCAGTTCTTCGTGTTATCTCTGTTTAGCAACAGCCATTCTTCGTAGGCTCCAACCATCTCGGCGCTTACCCGGAGCCTGCTAAGAGCCACTCTTCTACTCCACCCTGGGGCTGCGTGCGTCACATACATTTTCTGTCCGCAGACTAATTCTGGGACACTTTAGGTATCCACTAGCAACTTGAAGGCTTCACCCCAATGCCATTGCTAGGTGTCCATGCGCTCTCTCCCTTAGTACAATTATGACATCTTCGTATTACTTGTTACCACTCTTCAGCAGCATCGAGTAGTTGTAGGTAGCATTGATCTTTGCGCCTGTGGTCATTCCTTATCTCACCAACACTTAATCTCTTGAATTGCTTGCATCACACCTTCGCTGGTTGTTGACCTCTTCTGTCACTGTGGGTATCCACTGGTAATTAGAAGGCTTAATCCGAATGCCTTTGCTGGCCACTGCTACTCTTTATCCTAGCGCCACTATGTGTCACTCTTCTTATCTTCCTCACTACCGCAGCAGTTCGTCGTATGCTTCATGTCCCCGCTGCGCAGATCTTGAGCTGCTAGGATACACTCCTTGTCTCTCCATCATCCCTTCCCCTGGAATGTCGGTATCACTTACCTCCGATGGCTTGTTGATGCATTCATTGACCGTATAAGCATACACTAGTGACCAAGCTTCTGATTGGAATGGCTACCTCTGGCCAATGATAGTCTTGCCTGGCGCCACCATCTGACGATCGATTTAAATCCGACGCCTCTGTTTAGCAGTAATTGATGGTCATCGGCTCCATGCATACGTCATTATCCCGTACTTGTCAGGAGCCGCTCCTTATCTCAATAACCTGTATTCCTTTAGAATATCTGCAGCCAATCTTTCCGCTGCCCTACTGCTAATTGACCATTAGATCTCTCTAGCGGAAACATATTTATTTTCAATTATTCTGCGTGCTCTATCGTATTACGATAGCTACATGCTGTTCACCTACCTTGCAATTACCATCAATATTCTAAATCCCTTTGCTCTCTCCCCACGCAATTTTTGGCTCATAATAAACCGATACTTCGTAATTCACTTACTGGTACAACTCACTTGCTTCTGCGCAGGCGTTAGCAATCCACCCATACGGCTAATGATTCTATAGGATATTCAAAAAGCACTTTCAGCATAATTATTTTTGCACAGTGTACGTGCTTTTGTTTCAACTCCAAACGTTATAACATAAGGCTTTAACAAGGTTTAACTCCATTCCTGTTGTTGCGGTCTTCTCTCGGTTTTCCCTCACTTTCCATTTTCTCTGAGGTCCGGAACTTCATGAAGATCCGGGATTGGACTGAGGAACAGTTTTTGCCGAAGACGAACGTAACAACCGACAAGGACTTGTACGGAACATGGTTGAAAACGAAAAGGACCCAAATACCTTCACCACAACCCTTGTAAAGTATGGAGAACTAAACAAAACTTCAAACTCCCATACACTATACATCTGAAAACTCCAGACAGCAGAAAATTTGAACCTTTTGCTCACCTGGACACACAACAAGCCAACCATTCGCGATGTTCCTCTCCTCAACCGACCTCAACAATAATGGTGACCCCGATCAAATTACCTGTCCAACTAACAGAGGAAATTGGGTGCCATTTGTCTGCGAATAACTGAATATCTAACAAGTCGTCAGGCAACTTTGCCACTTAATCATTAATGTTCAAAATACCTTACGGCGGTGTTGCAGGACGTAGTGGATTTTCGCCTGGCAAGCGTTCTCCCTATAAAAAGACACAAATGTCTGTTAAACAATACTGCGACGTGGCGGTTGTGACTCGCCACTGAATAGTCACTGCCTACACCTACATACCGGCCAGTCGACTAGACTCATATTTCTACTCTTCCCGACACAATGAAGTATATGATACTCTCTGACTATATACACCGTTTTATTGCACTTAGAGTGCCTTGACTATTTCAACTACACACGATTGAACCCAAAGTATCGTCGTGATACACAACTGCTTTAAACCTTAATCCTGCCTGATTTGGTGTCTCTATGAATTTGAGAATAAACTATTTATTTATTTACCATGTGCGAAAATTCCATTGTACATTAACTGAGCACATTTATACGCTTAACGTGATAATGTCTGCTCAGGCGTGCCACGCTTAGTGGAGAATAGACCATTTATTTATTTGTTAGTTTACGCAAACAGCCTGCCTTCAACGCAGGTCATTGTGGGTGAAACTGCTTTACTACAGCGTGAAGTTCAACGTTTAAGCATGCACCAGCAGCAGCATAGAGACACACGCTGTTCTAGTAGTAACGCTCGTAGTATCTCACGACGTTCTATATGCCGGCGCAATGCGCTTTTCGGTAGCGCAGCTAGAAATCGCAGTAAACCTTGTAATTTTGCATGGACTAAGCAGAAGCTGGCTGAACAAAGCCTTGACAGACGACATCAGGTACACAGTCAGACAGAGACCAAAGGCAACGTTCAACCGATGCCCACAAACGTTGGCATAGAACAAACTGATCGACAAATATTGGCGAATGACCGCTACTCAAAATACCTCGAGTCGGCTATTCAAGCTAGCTAAAAGAATCCCAGTGGTCACCAGGGCGGAAGTCAGCGTAAGCCCACCAGGCATAAACCTATGGGCTAAGCAACGGGTAACAAACCTACGTGCCACCAAAGGGACGCCAATAACAAGTTTTCGCCAGCAGTCCCTAACCATCGATCTTGGCCTTCGATGTAAATTTAGTTGGCTTTTTACAGTAGCCGTCGTACCGTCTGCCATTCTCGGAATCGATTTCCAGCCTTACTTTGATCTAACGGTTGATATTCGTCAGCGAAAGCTATTTAACAAACAAACACGTCTTTTCGTTTGCGGAATATAAACGTCATCCGGAACCCTCCTTCCTATTTATCACCAGCCACAAGCTGATAAAGACTTTCTGGGACTGTTCGCGCAGTTCCCACAGCTGGTTCGCCTTTCTAACGTCATTCATCCCGTATCAACTGACGTAGCTTATCACATACAAACCCGTGGTTTATCTATGCCCCCTCGAGTACGACGCCTCGCCCCAGATACATTGGAGGTGGTCAAGGCAACAGCAGAGCATATGCTAGAACTTGGTATTATCCGCCCATCCAAAAGACAGTGGGCTTCACTCACACGGTGCTGAAAGTGACGCGAATGGCGACCGTGTGATAACTATCGGTCACTGAACATGTGTACCTGCCCCGACAAGTACCCTATTCCGCGCATTCATTAGCCTACTACCAGCTTAATCGGTAACTTCGTGGTTGGACAGGTACCGCGCCGTTCGACCGATATACGATGCGCCACAAGCGCATTCAAACTGATAGATAACCATGGAGGCGGTCAGCATCGGCAACTTATCCTTAATTCGCGAACGCACGAGTGGTTCCGTTGTAAACATACATTTAAGCGTGGCTGCAGCAATAGTTGCTTTAATCGCACCAGAAAGAAACCTTGAAGAAAAGTCAAAGCCGGTACCATTGTTAACAGTGGCAAAGAAGGCACTCTTCATACGCCTGCCTTTCAAAGGGGACTCGGCTGCAGAACGTCTAACTCGAAGTCTTTCTGCTGCGATTGAATCAACTTTAGCCGCAGCCACGCTTAAATGTATGTTTACAACGGAACCACTCGTTCGTTCGCGAACCAAGGATAAGTTGCCGATGCTGACCGCCTCCATGGTTATCTAGCAGTCTGAATGAGATTGTGGCGCATGGTATATCGGTCGAAAGGAGCGGCAACTGCCCAACCGCATAAACGAACACTGTCCGCCTTGGCTAGGTCGAGAAGGCACTGGAGCCATTAGTAGCTCTATTCCGGCTCATATTGTGCACAGCAAACATCAAGTGGATTTAGAGCGTAACTTCGTATTTAATAAAAACGACCTAATGTCAGTACACCATCAGCTCCCCGTCGAAGAAAGTGATACCCCCGAGACCACCGGCATTACACCTTTTAGTCTGTTGAGGTTTATGCGGATGCCTTTTGGCCAGAGGAATGCAGCACGAACCCACGAAAGCTTCACACCTGACGTTACACGCTGCTTAGGCTTCGTATATCCTTAGCTGGACGACATTTAGGCAGCAAGTGCCTCCACAACCGAACATATGAAACACTTGCAACTGCTGTTTCCTCTTTTATGCGACCGTGGAGTTAGCGTTAACCCCACTAAGTATGAGTTGGTTAAACCGTCGGTTGATTTTCTGGGTCATCGGATCTCTGCAGCCGGTATCGAGGCCATTCCCGAAAAAGTTTAAGCCATCAAAAATTTTCCTGAACCCTAAGCATTAAGACGCCCCCGACGCTTTCTCGGCCTAGTAAAATACTACCGCTGCTTCATCTCCAAATGCCCAGATACTGCAGCCTTTAACTGACATGCTTCATAACAGTCAGCGTATTCTCGTTTTCACCCACACTGCTCGATCAATTTTCAAAAAGTTAAATGAGCCGTTGCAAACGCTGCACGTTTGACGCATTCACAACCAGATGCTCCTATTCTTCTGGTAACAGGCGCTTTGTGCGAAGCGGTAGGAACAGATTTTCAGCAGTTGGTCGATGGGTCTTGGCAACCATTAGATTGCTTTTCGAGACAGCCAAAACCAGCCGAAACCCGTTACAGCACGATTCGAAGAGAACTTCTTGCAGTTTATTTAGCTATTCGCTACTTTCCAGCTTTACTTGAAGGTAGAGACGTTGTAATGTTCACCGACTACAAAACTTTAGCCTGCGTGGTAGGATCGTCCTCCGGCAATACTCTCCTAGACAAGACCTTCGTCTAGGCTACATCTCACAGCAATATACGGCAAGCCTAAAATGTGCAAAACATTGTCTTGGACGCCTTGTCCCATCACAATTCAATTACACCAGGTCACAACATCGATCTACCAGCAATGGCCGCTGCACAACAGACAGATCCGGAGGTTGATCAACTCTGAACGTCTACCACCCTCCGCAACCGACCAGTTTCGGAGGAACTATTATTTGCAATGTCACGGAAAGTTATCTGCGTCCAATAGTTCCACACACATTTCGCCGTACCGGGTTCGACATACACCACAATTTATTACATTCAGGTATTCACGCTGCGATATAGCTCGGCATGCATTGTCGTGTGGAGTAACGTTAACCGGGGGTTAATTGTGCGCCCGCACATCACTTTGTTGCCAACAGTTGAAAGTTTAACGCCATGTAGCCGCACCCATTGGTCTTTTCCCGACAGTCGGCTCTCGACGCGCGCACGTCCAAATGGATATCGTCGATCCCCTTCAACACTCTAACGGCATGGTCTACCTGTTGACCATCATGGATCGCTTTACCAGGTGGCCAGAAGCAGTTCCGCTACGAACACTTAACACGGAGGAGATGGAGCTTACATGAGACACTGTCTCTATATGGTTGTCCAGAAACCGTAACGACCGACACAGGACCACAGTTCGCGAGTGCACAATTCCAAGAGACGCTAAAACGTTTAGGTTGTAGGTCTTCCCCTACTACTTCCTACCATCTGCAATCGAACGACAAAGCGGGGCGCTTTCACCGTCAACTAAAAGCTAGACGCACTGCAGTCGACCTTATTCAAAGCACAGAGATGTTGCTAATTGTCATGTTAGGTATACGTGCTAGCCTAAAGGTTGACCTGTAGGGATCCAGCATCGAACTACATTACGGTCAACCAATTCGTCTATCTGGAGACTATATAACTACAGGTAGGAATTGCCTTATTTTACCATCTGAAAAACATCATCGGTGTATAGCAAGAATAGCAGTGGGCCTAGTACACCCCCGAAAACCCCACTTGGGACTGATTTAAGGCGTGATATAGAAACGCCCACCTTTGCTGCTCGCGTGGGAGGCGAGAGTTATGATGTTAACCATGTGAACAATCGGTTTAAGACTCCGTAGGATTCAAGCTTTATCAACAATTCCGTGTGTGGTACCCCGTCAAAAGATTATCATGTCCAGGAAGATGACGATTAGTGCTTGTTTGGCCTCAGTCCGCGTAGTCACGGGGTTAAGCAATGCAACTTGGCAGGGTTGACAAGCTTTGAACGATATAACGGTATTGTAGGCTATTGATAAGGTTGCGACTAAATAGAATGTTTAGGAAGTTTTCCTTAAGTATTCTTATCATCACTCGCAAAGCAAAGGCGTGGGGCGGATGGTGCGGTAGTTTTCCATGATCTGATTGTTACCTTGTTTATGTCTGGGGGTAAATACGGAGTACTTCGACGGGAAAGGATATATGCCGTTTTGCATTTTGCATTAATAAGTTAAGATCCAGCACAGGAAGGTATTGGCCGCCGTGCACCATCATTGCTCCCCATCGAAGAATGTGATACCCCCGAGACCACCGGCATTACACCTTTTAGTCTGTTGAGGTTTATGCGGATGCCTTTTGGCCAGAGGAATGCAGCACGAACCCACGAAAGCTTCACACCTGACGTTACACGCTGCTTAGGCTTCGTATATCCTTAGCTGGACGACATTTAGGCAGCAAGTGCCTCCACAACCGAACATATGAAACACTTGCAACTGCTGTTTCCTCTTTTATGCGACCGTGGAGTTAGCGTTAACCCCACTAAGTATGAGTTGGGTAAACCGTCGGTTGATTTTCTGGGTCATCGGATCTCTGCAGCCGGTATCGAGGCCATTCCCGAAAAAGTTTAAGCCATCAAAAATTTTCCTGAACCCTAAGCATTAAGACGCCCCCGACGCTTTCTCGGCCTAGTAAAATACTACCGCTGCTTCATCTCCAAATGCCCAGATACTGCAGCCTTTAACTGACATGCTTTATAACAGTCAGCGTATTCTCGTTTTCACCCACACTGCTCGATCAATTTTCAAAAAGTTAAATGAGCCGTTGCAAACGCTGCACGTTTGACGCATTCACAACCAGATGCTCCTATTCTTCTGGTAACAGGCGCTTTGTGCGAAGCGGTAGGAACAGCTTTTCAGCAGTTGGTCGATGGGTCTTGGCAACCATTAGATTGCTTTTCGAGACGGCCAAAACCAGCCGAAACCCGTTACAGCACGATTCGAAGAGAACTTCTTGCAGTTTATTTAGCTATTCGCTACTTTCCAGCTTTACTTGAAGGTAGAGACGTTGTAATGTTTACCGACTACAAAACTTTAGCCTGCGCGGTAGGATCGCCTTCCGACAAATACCCTCCTTTGGGATCCTCCGCCTAACCTATATCACAGCAGACATACGGCAAGTCTCTGGTGTGCAAAACATTGTCCCAAATGCCTCGTCCCGAGTCAGTTCAATTACACCAGGCCACAGCATCGATCTACCAGCAATGGTCGCTGCAAAACAGACCGATCCGGAGGTTGATCAACTCCGGACGTCTACCACCCTCTGCAACCGACCAATTTCGCTGCTGTAAAGAATAGTTATTAGTCTTTACGATGTCAAGCAAATTATCTGCGTCCAATAGTTCCACATGCTTTTCGTCGTACCGTGTTCGCCATACTGATTAATTTATCACATTTAGGGATTCGCGCTTCGATTTAGCCAGGCACGCAGCGTTTCGTGTAGCGTAACCTCAACCGAGACGTTGCTCAGTGGGCCCGCACATGACCTCGCTGCCGACTGTTGAAAGTTAAACGCCTTGCAGCTGCACCCGTTGGTCGCTTCCCGACAGTCAGCTCTCTACTCGGCCACATCCACATGGATATCGTTGATCCCTTTTCACCCTCTAACAGCATGGTCTAGCTGTTGACAACCATGGACCGCTTTACCACGTAGTAAGTAGCAGTTCCGCTACGAAATCTCAACGCAGAGTATATAGAGCTTTCATGAGTCGCTTGGTTACCCTATACGGTTGTACAGCAACCGTAACGACAGACGGAAGACCGCCGTTCGCCAGTGCACACTTCCAAGAGACTCTAAAACCTTTCGGTTTCAACGCTGCCCCTACCACTTTCTACCATCCGCAAGCGATCGATAATGTGGCGCATTCCAACGTCAACTAAAAACCAAACTCACTGCAGTCGACCTTTTCAAAGGACAGTATGGTTGCTTACCGTCATGTTAGGCACACGTGCTAGCCTCAAGGTCGACCAGTAGGTATCTAGCTTCGAACTACTTTTCGTTCAACCACTTCGTCTACCTGGAGACAATTTTTACAGCTCCCGACGCCATGGTCTATGACGTTCCGTTTCCGAAACAACTGGCGTCACACGTGCGTGGTTTCGCACCTACACCCTCCTGTGTCCAGAGCCATAAAACCTTTGTTCCTCCCGAGCTCCAAAATTGTACATATGTATTCGTACTAGTTGATGGCAACAGGGGATCTCCGTTTCCGCCATATAAAGGACCATTTAGAGTCCTACAACGGAACGACATGGTATATGTAAGGAATTGCAACGTAAAGTGTGCTTCAGCATCTATTAGTCGCCTATGAGGCGCCCATACAGACAACCACAATGCCACAATAAATACGCCTGATCCACCGTAGCAACGCATAGCTCTAGCAGTCCAGCGACGTCCGCTGAAAATCCTCCGACATTTACCAGTGAACCGAGATTGACCAGCTCTGGCCGACAGGTCCAAAGCCCTCGTCGTATCGCCCATCCAGTGCATTTTTCTGCTTAGATATACTTAACAATCTTTGAAAATAACTAAAAACGACAAGCTGCTTTGGAACCACCACAAAAAGTAAAACCTTTGAAAACAAGAAAAATTTGTTCTGGTTATTTTAGTTTAGCACTCGTTATTGCTATGCACTATTGTCAGTGCCGTTTTTCGTTTGCTTTTATATATTCCTGTTAACTCGTTCGCACCTTCACGTTGGATCACGAAGCTTCAAATGGTACACTAAACATTTCCTGTCGCACTGCCACCCCTTACTAACCGCTTTTGTTTGTTCCGTTTGTTTGTGTTTGTTCCGTTTCAACACAGTTAGGAAGGACACGGAGCCCGCTAGGATGCGAGCGCCAGCTGCTACCCCAGCAGCTGTCTTAAGTTTCAGCAACTGATCTTGCAAATGTTGGCCCGCGATGGATAGTCCCTTACGTAGATCGAAGGATTGTTTACACCTTGCCTTTGGGAAGGGACTGTATTGCGGTCTGGATACCCTCATGGATTGCCTGAGTAGGTTGTGTAAAATACTGAATAAAGTTATCTTCCTCTTGTACAATTGAGGTCGTTTGCAACTTGCTGATATGTAGGTTGCATTCATATGTCCGACTCAACCCACACGCGATTAACACACACGGTGCCACCTTTGGATTCAGCACGCTTTTTCATCGCGCGGCCCCCTCACATCGCTTCCGTAACCAGGTTGCGTCGTCCGGTGTCGTTATTTAGCCAATACGCGAGAATAGCGTACCACAAAACACTTTCGTCCTGGCACCTTCGTGTTTTTAGTTACTGGGAACCGTACTTGCTAGTAGGCTAAATGACCGCGCTCCACAAAGGTCGGTGCTAAGCAGGTAACTGGGAGGTTGCAGTAGCGGAGAGCCCGCTACTGCGCCTTGGTGAAGGAAAGGGATGAGTACGTTGGGATATAATAGCTGATAATGTAGAAAAAGGGCTATTGGTTGCAACGCTGACATGGTTTTACATGAGCATGCTAATAGTTTGAATGCGCCATAAAGTGCGTTGACCAATTCAGCCGCTGTCATGGGTGTCGAAGATATCGCTGCTGTTCATGCTGTCTTCTTTCAGCCTGTGTACAGCACTGTTGATAAATTCGAAAATGACTTAAGACGCTTCCAAATGCGAACCGCATCGTTTGCTCAAATCGGATGTCTTGACACCTGAGGCGTATTGGAATAGAACAGGTAAAGAGTTGCCTGAGGATTTGTGTTACAGGTCAGCACACTATAAATGCGTTCGTGCCGCCGAAGATGGTACACAAGCAAGCGGTAAGTTTGCAAGTAAATTGCATGAAACGCTTATGAACCGTAGGTGCAAAACTAATGGCTGCAAGTTCAGTATTATCATACGGCATAAGGGCTGGTGACACAACATGGTATCTTGCAGCGTTGTGCTAAACCATTTCTTTAATGTGGGAAGTCGATGCATTATGTGAGCAGCACACGGCTCCCGCGGAGATTGAAAGATGACCCCTATCGTATGATGCAGGCGTTTAATACACACGCGAGCTCATAAAGTATGCCTTGACGCAATACAGTAGAAGAGTTTTCTGTTACGACATACGATGAAGAGGAAGGTGAACGGGAACTCAATGGATGCGTGATTTAGTTGCTGGAGTGCTTTGTTCAGTGTAATATGGTGTTTGAGGGGTTAACAATATTGTTTTTATTTTTCGCTCTGAGGTTCGTACTTTACTTTGTGAAGCTTTACGGTGACTTAACGCTGGTGGATGCGACACACCGGATTAATTGCGATGGCTACATAGCGTGGCACTGCGTGTTGGTGGATGTGCATGGTATAGGACATTCATTTTTCTATGCCTCGTATGTGGACCCGTGCGCAACCTGCGCCTTATATTACCAGCGACCAAACCAGCAAGGAAAGTGATGATTGATAATTGCATGGCCCATGTCCATGGTTGGAGCGTGCTTGATGCCAAATTGCAGTGGCAATGGTAGTTTGCCAAAACGGGCTTGACTTCTTCCGCATTGGACACTTGCTTCGATAGCATGGGCCAGGCTGCTTCTAAGGTTGCGATGCCCTTGTGATGCCACTACACGAAGGAAAAGGTGACCGTGACCGACTTGTCCAATGGTAGATATTAAGTGCAAGGTTGCCGTGGGCAATATCTCGTGTTACTGCGTGAGGACGTAACTTGCCAATACAACTTCAGTCAATGATAGCTGCTATCGTACGCGAACCTATTGCATGCATTGCACGCGGCGGGCTAACTGGTGGCAGAGGTATTGCGCAACGACCGCTGCGTTGCGCCACAAGCGCAACATCCACGTGCAGCTGCATCTAGGTCGTCTTCCTTCATCTCCCTGCCATCGATTCCCGCAGTGGCTCCAGTAACTAGGAAGCAGAAGCTTCGCGACTGCAGTCAAGTCCTTGGTGATGTTTAGGTGCAGGTTTGTAGTCTTGGCGATGCAAGGTATACGGATGTGATGGAGCATTTACAAGATTTTCTACACAACCTAATTAGTTGTCGCGATGAATTTAAGGTTTCCGCCTCCGAAACCTTAAACGAACCGGCAGTAGAAGGGATGGAGGAACAAACAAGGGATGAAACAAGGCGCACTTAGCGCACAGTGCCTATGCAAGATGTGCCGTCGCCCAGGAGGAAGAAGAGAAGGCACTTCGTTTTGGACATTTGCACACCACCACCGAAGGGTTTATAAGCCTCCTAGGTGGCGTCGTTACCATGCAAAACTCCCAGCCAATTACGACAATGACAACTGCGCGTTGTACCTTCAAGCAGACTGCGAGGCGTAGAACGGACAGGCGGTTCACTGGGTCATGTGCTCCGAATGCGGCCTTTGGTATCCTCAGTAGTGCGCATCGTACAATGGACAAAAGCATTTTACTTGCCATCGGCGCATGTAATCCTCCTTTTTCAGAGATTTTTCGTTGCTTTGTTACCACGCGTCTGCTTCCGCTTGAGCGATAGATATACCCACCACTGCTATATGCGGTGTCTCCCCTACTTGGCTGCTACGGCACCTATGCCCACCTCGCCATCAGGATCACACTTGATGGGAGTGGTCAGGTATGCCTAAAGACAACCAAGGCACCCAAAGTTCTACCGCTTTGTGATGATAAACATTCTGTCCTAGGTGCCCTTAATACAACTTATTCTTCTAGACCAACAGAAGAATGTGGTGCATTGTCAAGCACCAGGATACCCTGTATGAACATGTAAGAAGTTGGCTTGAATTGCTATGGAGGATACATGTCTTTCTTGCGCTCGCACTGTGTTTGTGATGTCATCTTACCACTCAGTTGCTTAGAGATCTTCCGAGTGGGGATGTGTGTTCAGTACCTCGCTCACACGTGCGTGGGCATTTCGCCTTGGACATAACAGCTTGTGGCTTTCATAGCCTTTCGTGCCGCTTCTAGATACGCTTGCCTTAATGACAACCCCAGCCGTTTGGGCATAATTAATGTTACCTTGATCTCCAGTAAAACTATCCTATGGGCTTACACAAGGTGTTTCCAGGGTCGTTCGTTTGGTGACCGTTTTACGGTCTTTGCTTTTCTCCGTATCTGTCTGTTAGGTATCACAGCAGTTGTACGGGATATCCTCATGGTTAGAAGGAAGATGCTGGTGCAGCCTTACGTAAGGCTTGTTCTATCTTCCGCTCCTTCCGTGTCCTAACGGACCACATTTTTGAGATGTTATATACGGCTTCTGCGCGACCACACCCAGCACAATGTGTGCAGGCTTGTCCACTGTGTCACTCTAGGGTTTACCAGGTGCAACGTACCAACCACGTTGCGGTGGCATCCTGCACGCTTACCGTAGCGTAACCCGTAACGACGGACAATCCTTCATACCGCTAATCTGACAAGACTGATAGCTACCGAGGCATCCGTTGCTGTTGCGAAAAATACTGTCTCGTTTCCTAAGAACGGTTACTCTCTTATTGCACCGGATAATTGAGCGTCGCCCATCCCATTCGGTGCCTGCCGTTAGGGAAGGCAAAGGTGAGGGTTGTCAGCATCTCCTACATTAGCTTGTAAGCAGCAGTTGCGGTATTCATGAACAATAACGGCCGATTTCCACCGAAACCAACCTATTTTACCCATCAAAATACGTTAAGCGAGAATGATTTTCCCTGTTATCCTTCCGTAGAGCGTGCCGTACATACCCAACCTGCGCAAGCGTTCAGGCTACTGCTGTCTCCTTAGACCTTGCAATAACCGAGTGCTACGCGTAACACCCCTCTAACTCTATTATCTCTCGGAGAGCACATGTTGGACAGGCATGGATACAATATTCCAGGTTGAGTCGGAAAAATGCCGAGAGTAGCTTCACAAAGAAATTAGCCATTACTAGTCCAAAGATTGGCGGATAACCAGCATCGTAGGGAACCCCAAGGCAAGCGGCCCTCTTTCAATTGTTGCCAGAATGAAGCGCCAATGAGTGCACAACCCCAAACCAACCAACAGATTAAGAACTGGGATCTTACCTACGCCGAAGACATACCGGGTGGGAGGAATAGCAGCTCAGATTCAGAGAACAGAGCACGTAGCCCTCTTTGTGGGCATCAACCATAAGGTAGAAAATTCTCAGATCCTATCCAAGGCAGGCTAAATTGCCTCAGGACCTACTATGATATCCACAGTATTCCGCAGCTTATGATCTTACGCATGTCCATATATGAACTAAACAATGTGAACACAGAAATGGCCTGGGAACAAATGCAGTTACATGGAACATGAAACGAGAAGGAATATAGTAGAGGAAACCAGTAAACATTACTATACTTAGTGACCACTGGTAACCAGTCGACTTGTCGCAGCGACCCACTCACGTGATAAACTGTGCCATCTTATGATCAGCGAACTTGGACTGTCGCAGGTTCTGGCGCCTTTGAACGGTAAACGCAAAATGACTTTATTATTTACGTAGTAATTACTTTTATTAAACATTCACATTCTGAAGGCATGCCATCTAAACCAATAGGCGATTTCACAATATTTCTCCTAATACACCCAGACTGGGGTGGTAACCGGTCAAACCATTGGGCAAGGCCGTCTTTTCACCACGGTGATTTCATTATACTATCACCATTTTTATTCATACGTTGTGGCCGCGTAAATCTCTACACTTCACAGGGCTACATTTATGCACCAACTCACAAGCAGGACTTACATATATTTGCTTGTTTTCACATGTTTCCCGCATATACGTTTTCAGTATCGCGCACAGCAACCTCGCCATGGTCCCGTAATTTACAGTAAAGCCAATTTAATAACTTCCAATCACATGTGTTTCATGTGTTCGACTCCTTTTAAAGCATGGTTTCTTTTATTGCACAAACAAGGTACAACCTCATTAAAAGCAAAAAAATTGCATGTACGCATTGCTTACTTTCAGTTACTTCATCAACCGCAATATTTTAACAGCACGGACAACAACCACGTAAGTCGAAATCTGAGCGCAGGAATTCTGCTCCATGCAACAAATATTGGCAATGTAATGGTACAGCGTTTGGTTTCCTTTTCGTTACGTCAAAGGCTATTTATTAATATATTACGCCTTTATAGAGCACTTATTTCTATGCGGAAGATTTATCCGCAAACCTTTCCGACAGCGTTTTCAACTTACGAATGAAATCAAGTTTTGATACCTGGTTATAGTTAAGTTTCTCCGTTTGCAAACTATCGCTCATGCGTCGCATTCTTTAAACAACGCATGAAATAGGTTGAACTATTTTTCCCTAGCGGTTATAACGTGAAACATAATAACTTAACATTATACTACACGGTGCACCGCCTTCTAACATTGCACAGCAGCTAGTCATTGTGCGCCCCATGCAGCTCGCAAGGAGCCACTACCTGACTCCCCAACCTTCATTTTCCTCTGACGTCTGTCTCTCAGAGCTTCGCTCGCATGTTGGTTTCTTCATCGAAACTGTAGGTACCCAATAGTAGTCAAACGTCTTAATGATATGGCTACACCAGCCACTGGTACATTCTTTTCTGGAGCCACAATCTCTGCTTAGCAGCAGCTAGTCGCCATAGCTTCCATTTAACTCTGCGGATATCCGGAGCTCTGTAGGATTCGCTCCTTTCTTACATTGTTCATTCTCTTGGATTGTTTGCGTCACAGCTCAGATGGTTTGTTGACCTTTTATTTGCCACCGTAGGATCCACCAGTAACTGAAGGATTAATCCGAACTCTATTGCTGGTCACTTCTCTTTCCTAGCGCGCCGTTATGTGTCGTTTGTACTACTCGCATCAACTCATCTTGATAGCAGCTAGTCACCGTTGGCTCTATGTAGCTTGCAAGGAGCCACATCCTGACTCACCAACCTTCATTTTCCCCTGACGTCTGTCCTCTAAGCTTCGCTCGCATGTTGATTTCTTCCTCGAAACCGTAGGTATCCAGTAGTGATCAAACGTCTTTATGATATGGCTACATTAGCCACTGATACATTCTTTTCTAGAGCCACAATCTATGCTTAGCAGCAGCTAGTCGCCATAGCTTTCATTTAACTTTGCCGATATCCGGAGGTCGCTCCCTTCACTCGGATTATCTGCGTCACAGCTCAGCTGCTCTGTTGACCTATCACTTACCTTCACTGGCTTGTTGATACACTCAGCGACCCTATAGGCATACAGCGGTGACCAAGCGTCTGGTAGGAATGGCTACATCTGGCCACTGAGACTCTCCTAGCGCCACCATCTGTCGGTCGTCGTACATTCGGCATCTCTGTTCAGAAGTAGCTAGTGGCCATTGGCCACATGCATATGCGATGATCCAGTGCTTGTTAGGAGCCACTGCTTATCTCAATATCCCTTATTCCTTTAGAATATCTACATCCAATCCTTCCGCTGCCCTGCCACCAATTGATCTTCAGGACTCTCTTGCGGCAACCTATTCATTTTCGCTTATTACGCGCTCCCTCTCGGACTACGCTAACTACGTGCTGTTCATGCACCCGACAATCACTACCAATATTCTGACTCTCTTTGCTCTATCCCCACGCAATTATTGGCTCATACTAAACCGATACTTCGTACTTTACTTACCGGTACAACGCTATTGTATCTACGCAGGCGTTAACAATCCATTCATACGGCTAATGATTCTATAGGATATTCAAAAGACATTTTCAGTAGAATTATTGTTGCACAGTGAACATGCTTTTGTCTCAAGCCCAAATTTTGTAACTTAAGACAGTAACAACGTTCAACTCCATGCCTGTTCTTGCGGTCTTCTCTCGGGCGTCCCTCACTTTCCCTTTTCGCTGAGGTCCGGGACATCTTGGAGATCTGGGATTGGACTGAGGAACAGCTTTTGCCGAAGACGGACGCAACAACCCACAAGAACTTACATGGAGCATGGTAGAAATCCGAAAGGACCGAACTACAATCACCATAACCCTTGTCCAGTATGGAGAACTAGGCATATCTTCATACTCCCTTATATTATACATCTGAAAAATCTGGACAGCGGAAAAGTTGAAATTTTGCTTACCTGGAGATACAACAAGAAGAATAATCGCGATGTCCCTCTCTTCCACCAACCTCAAAAATCATGGCGACCCCGATCAAATTACCTGTCCAACTAACAGAGGAAATTAGAAGCCATTACTCTGAGAAAAGCCGAAGGTAAAACCAGTCGTCAAGCGGCTTTGCCAATTCATCCTTAAGGTTCAAAATGATTTACGGCAGTGTTGCAGGGTGTGGTGGGTTTTCGCCTGTCAAGCGTTCTTCCTATAAAAAGCCACAACTATCTGTTTAACAGCACTGCGACGTGGCGGATGTGACTCGCTACTGATTAAAGTCACTGCCAACAACTACATACTTGCAAGTCGACTAGACTCCCCTATCAACTCTTCCCGACACCGTTCCAACTACACACGATTGAACCCGATGTATCGTCGTGATACACATGTTTTTAAACCTTGATCCTGCCTGAGTTGGTGTGTATGAAACTGAGAATAAACTATTTATTTATTTATTTGTTGCACAGTTTTAGACATGGACATATGAACAATTTTCTATCGTCACTACAGTTGCCATGAAATGTCTGTACAAGTGTACATAACTGCGCATGCCCCAATTGGCGTGCCTCGCATAGTCGAGAATAAAATATTTATTTATTTATTTATTCATTTAAATTATTTATTCTTGTTGCTCTTGCACGCATAAGAGGCATCAAACAAAGGCTTCAGTTTTATGTGCCATACCGTTTCTTATGTTGGCAACATCAACCCCACGACCTATTGCATTATTCAGTAACCTTATTACTATTATTCTTATCTTCAACACATAGCGTTGTTTCCATCTCTCTTATTAATTCAATTATTCTTTTGCTGCCTGTACCGTTTTAACACATAGCATCATTTATTGACTCAGGTAGCGTTGCTGTCATGGCAACCAATGGTTCGTATTTCATGACCACATCCTTCGACCCCTAGTCGCTCATTTCACACATACATGCCTTAACGCTTAACATGACACAAAGCTATCACTCCTCATCTGTAAGTAATTTCCTTCTTGTATTTACCCGCTTAACGTGTTCCTTCCACCCAATTCCTTAATCTCGTCGGATGTACCCAGGGGCTGATATGTATTATCCTCTTAGCCCGACCATGGTAGAGCACGTTCCCAAGTCTTCTACTGGTGAACATTGGAATGTGCGCGGTAGATCAGGGTAGAGCGTGCATTCAAACATAAAATTGTTCTAACATGGCTTTCTGCGTAAAGGCGAACAATATAAACAATTTTATGCCGTAAGTAACCACTAAACAACACGTTTTACCACATAAACCTGAAGATACGGGATTTTAAGTACTTATTTCCCCTAAGCCATCATATTTAGTGAAGGCCATGTAAGCAACCTCGTAGCTTGCTGGTGTCATATGAACACGAAACGTAAGGAACCTGAAACGCAGGTAACTCTTTTAAGCAAAGTTGCGCGAACGAAATACTTGGCGTTCTATCCCATCCTAGAATAAAGTTCAAGCACGAAAATGGAGTGCGGAGAATTCTTCCTGTAACTGTTCAAGCGTATAATCATTTTGGGGATTTAAATTTTGAAGGTCATCATTGCGCAATGACCAACCCAATCTTCATTGCATCGTTCCAAGTAGTATATCTACTGCCGGAGTGAGTACAAATTAACTGGCGCCCAGGCTACCGACCCCAGTCAAATGGTTGACAATCCAGCCCGCAACCATTAATTTATATGCGGGTCATATATGTAGCTTATAAGTGGGCTGAAAAGCCTCTGTCAGTGCACAGCCAACGCAAATATTGCTAGCACAAAAGACTTCCTTAGAATGCTTGAAGATTGTATAGGATACCCAACCCGCTGAACACGATATCAGCATTTATTTCGCCAGCTTTTGCATAATTTGACTGCTATAAGTCATAGAAGAATTGTCCGCTACCGCCTTTGTTATTATTTGCTTATAGAAGGTCGGAATTTGCAGGTGTGACTGTGAGTACAACGAGTCAAAACTTGACCTGATTTTTGCATTTTTACCTCAAAGCAGCAAGCTGCTATGGCATCCAAATGAATGAATTACAGCGAACGTGGTATGTCCGGCTCAAATTTTGGCCAGTATGCCCTGTACGAAGTCTGGCTGCACACAGGCTGTTGTAACATCCATTCCGTTTTATACGAATGCCTACAGCGTACTGCTTCTCAAGTTATAAGCTGTTAAGATGACCCATGTCGAGCAATGTTGAATGAAAACTGGCTGCTGGCTAACCAGTCGCTTTCCAATACATGTAGCGCTGCCACATTGGCCGTACTCAGTATCCAACCAAGGCTTACGACTTACTGCTGCTCAGGTCATATGTTGTCATTGTAACGTGTCGTGCACTAGCAAATGACAAACTTCCTGGCTGACCGCCAGCTCCTCAGTACATGTAGTGCTGCCACCTGCAGTATCTAATATCTGCGAAAAGCACACTCCACACTAGTATCCTTACCTGCATCTAGTTCTGCCACACCCAAACCAAAGCGCTGCCGCAGTCACTTCGCTTCGTCGACCGAATCACTACCTCCAAGTGCGAGGAAGTGTAGACCGGAAAATAAGCGTTTGACATGCTGCCTTGACGAACGCCACTGGGCCAATAACATCTTGTCAGGGCCCAGGTGCTAACAATACCCCACGGTGGCTCACCCTAAAGCTCATGGTTAAGCGTAACACCGCAAACTCGAAGATGAGAATGGTACTTGACTGTGTAAATCAGTTGGAACAACAGCACAAAATGCAAGCTTGCAAACAAGGTCCAGCGTCACCGGGTAGAAACATCACTCCACCCCGGGGTCGCTTCGCGATCATCGTTAACGTTCGGGAACCCAACAACGACACGGTAGTTGGGTTACTGGTTTAGCAAGCCCACCTTCATGGAATGGGAGTAAACCCATTCGATGAATGAGTGTTAAGTATTAACATCGTTGCTACTTTTCGCCTTGGTAAAAACAGATGACCCGTCCAACATGCGCCGCTGAGAAGCATTTGTCGGAACAAGGTAGGCTACCAGCGACTTCTAAAGCTGGCTACCCACCTCAAAGGAGAAATATTTTATGTTCTGATACACCTATCCCCAGCCAACCGAGTCAAAACGCAACAACCTGTTACTGAGCTCCCTACTCGTCGAGCAGCGAAACCGACCTAGAAAGTGTGGATGTTCGCGTGGTGCAGCATACTCCGAGAGCTCAATGGGGACCAAACCTGCTTCGCTATGGTTCCCAAGAGTAACTTCTTGACTAGATGGGATACTTGCAAAAGCGTTCAGTCAAAGAACCAAGCTAGAGGAGCTTTAACTTCTTATGTCAGAGCAGTTACTTAACTTTATGACGGTCACCTAAATCTGGTTGTCAGCAGAGACGTCGGCTGCACAGGCGTAAATAATGGGTTATAAGCTCTTTCTGTTTGATCAATCCTATCTGATACCTGGATTGGTGTAACCCTCTATAGCAATTTCCGCCTTAAGTCAACTTGCTAACGACGGCTTGCTACAACGAGGATACGACAAGCGTAGTCTAGGGTCCAATGCACGGTAAATTCCAGTCGTTGACAGTCGGGGTGGTTTACACCCCTATCAACACCCGGCTCCTATCACCTGCACTCAGTGAGGAATAATGCAAAGGAAACGAACCATTCGATAACGGAGAATTGCTATGCCCTGGCATCAAATGGGACCTTCCTCCTAGTGAAATCCCAACGGAGTCCGTTAAAGCTCGTCTGCTGTACACCGCCCTCTAATATAACCTCAAGCGACTGGTCAGAATACCAACGTGGGTGCTCAGGGGACAAACCTCTCAGACAAGCAACGGAGTTCTCTCTGGCCCCGGCTAACATCTCCAATCTAGCCATCCTCCATCCGCTAGGAATGAGCTACCACTCTATCATCACATTCCAGTAGACAGGTTGCTTTATTATTCATGCCTGGGGTCACATCGTCGCAACTCCGGTGCGTCGCTCAGACCAAACTTCTAGCAGCGACAGGCACCCCGGAGTAAAGTAAGCTGCAGTCTTTGGATCTCGCCGGTGTGGGGCTGGTACTACGATACAAGGGGATGCTGTTTATCAAACAGGACGTCTCAACTTGCAAAGCCAAGCATCACACGAAATGCCTTGCTTAGATGGATAGAAAAACCAGATCCATGTTGACAAATGACGAAAATTGCGGGATCACTAGAAGACCACACAACTTGCGTAGCGATACACAAAGTACAAGGTTGTAAGAAACCAATGCACCCTAAAAATGCGAAACACGCAGACCCCGCACGATCAAAGCCTGGCCAAGGAACCTGCAAGTTGTCTTAAGCGCCTCTTCTAATACCTGAACAGAGGCGCCAGGGCGGGTAGCAGGATTCCACTTTACTCTCCGAGAAAGGCACGGTGGTTTACGATGAAGAAGGAAAAGCCAAGATACTAGCTTAGCAGTATTCTTCCGTCTACTCGGTGGAGCCATTCTGAAAAGAAACTCTCTGCCTGCACACTGTTGTTCTAGGTCAAATTGAAAGCAACCTTAAGGTGGCGAGGAAGCTCCTCCTTGAACTGTATCTAAACTCCTCTCCTGGCCCAGATGATCTGTATCCTGTAGTTCTTAGACTGTATCCGCCCACATCGCTGATGCCTTCTTTTTAATACATCACCACACCTTCGATGTTTGCCGTTTACCATTTGACTGCACCAAAGGCGCAGTAATGCCAAAGTACAAGGGCGGGGACGGCCAAGATCCGGAGAACTAGCGCCAAATCTGCTTGACATCCTCCGTCTGCAAGACCATGAAATAACTAGCTAAACGCACGCTTCAGATACGCTGTGAGAAGTACGATGTAGTTTCGCCATCCCAAAATGGTTCCCGGAAAACATGTCCCTGCGTCTTCAAATTGCTAGTCACTGCAAAACTTGTGCACAAGCAATAAATGCCCAAAACATGTGGAGGTGGTCTTCGTCGACCTCAGCAACGCCTTCGACGAATTTCCTCACCAAAGACTGCTGCCCAACCCTTGGACAAGAGGCGCGAGAGGCAACGTCCGCTCCTGGATCGTCGACGTTCTAGGGGACCACAGAACTCACATACAGGTTAATCTAAGCACATCCGTCCCAGTGCCGATAACAGGTACTGTTCCGAAAGGATTCGTACATAACCCAAAATATTTCAACATGTATATAAAAGACCAACCGGTTGCGCTCCAACCTGATTACTTGATCTACGCTGATGATTTTATGCTCTGTTTAACCGTATCCGGCCTAGATGACGCCGACACCTTACGAGAGGCTCTAGCTAGGCTGTATGATTGGTCGGCCAAGTGGCGATTAACAGCAAATGTCGACTTATGTGCGGTTCCTTCTATCGGTGACAATGACCCACGCGGCACATACAGCATTTTTGGATTTGTACTTAAGGACACCGCTCAATTAACCGATCGCGGGGGTTATCGTATCCTCTGAATTTAGGACGTCCAAGGACGCACTGAAGAGGGACGGAACGTCAAAAGGAATTATAAGGGCCCTGAAGTCATTATTCCGATTGACTCCAGTGATTTCCGACCTCTATTGACCGAATGCGTACATCCCATATTAGAATATAGGCAACCAGCATTTTCACCCTTTAAATTTGAATGCTCATCGATACAGAAAGTCCAGAGGCGCCCCTCGAAACCTGGCTTCAGGCTTCGCGATATTCCTTACCCTCTTTGACTTCATCGGCTGAACCAGCTTCCCATGGAGTTCCACCAACGCCGCGGCGACTTTAACTATACTAGCTGCATCGTTCTTGGGGAAGTCGGAACCTAGTCACTGCCGTTCTTCCACCCTAGTGTCGATTGTTCGGCACGAGGTCAAGTATGGACGGTGTTCAACCCAAGAATGCTCCACGCTTGTAGGTCCTTACCCTCTACACTCGGGTGGTGATGGAGTGTAACGGTTTGCTAAAGAAAGTTATTGACGTATCTTCGAAGAAGTGTTTCACGAGGCTTTCAGACTAGCACTTAGTAAAGGCGATGGGCTCCTGCGACTACCGCTGCAAACGTGATTAGCCCTCACGGAACCATCCTACAATAAACTGCAAACGACAGGGTAGCAAGCGCTGTCGTCTGTGCTTTCTACAATCTAATGAAACAATGAACTATCCATGTTAATTAACAACCTTCCCACCATTTTTTCGCGCTAAGCATCCGTACAACGGCAAATATAAGATGAATGGAACTCGTAAGAGTTTGAGGATGTTATGGTGTACAACACAATGGGTTTGAAATATGGGTACAATCGTCACGCTCTTCACGAAGTATGCACATGTTGGTTACACCTTGGTTTCTAGTGCACTCAATATCAGGATGTCAGGAAAATTTTAGGATATCTTCGATGCCAAGTGAGGAGGTACTATAAATTGCTGGGTAATTTTAAGGGAAACTCTGCATCACTTTAATGTTAGTGGTCACCAACGTTTACTCCTACGGTCCCGAATCCGAGATCACATGGTGTCGAAACCGTGGAGCTGTGCCGCCCAAAGCGAGACCGTACGTTTGCAACAAATAAGTTTCCGTCCGTGAGAGTCACATATCTTACGTTGCTCGTCTGTAATCCGCATAATAGTTCACAAGCAACATTTCTCATGCAGGCACCAATACAAAGATTGTGCTGCGCAGTTTGCCTTTAGGGTTAACGAGGTTTTATTTACGGTTAGTAGAGGTTTAAAAGTGTCTACCCCAAAATTCATGTTGGCAAAGCACCATTATTTTTGGGTAATAGCACGTTACAGTTCCTAGTGTACGAAACGGCAAAAAGAAAGAAACATGTTGAATTTGTAGTGCTGTTACCTGATTTATTTCAACCGTTGAAGGTGGAAGAAGCATTCAAGTAATGGGCACGGTATCATGTCTGACAGAATGCAGACAACCCGAGCCATTTGAAACTGCAACCTTGGCAGAGCTGACGTTGCTATCTGAGAGAGTGCAAAAGAGTTCCGCGCTCCAGAGTACTAGTACGTTGTGTGGCACACAGACCGGTCCTACGAAGGTGCGCAAGACTAAACAAACAGGCGGAACAAAGAGCATGGTATTAAGTTCTACTCAACAGTCAGTTAATAGGTTGGTTTAGTATCATGCTATAAACGCACGTGGATCAAGACCCTAAACCAACTTGTCCTGTGGGCGTGTACAGGCACTAGTCAGTACTCCTGGGAAACCGGCTATGGAAGTAAGCAACCACGTAACAGGTGCTTCACAAAACGGAGTATCAGCTTGGATTTTCTGCCAGAGGAAACTTTAAAACATATGCAGTAGAAAGAGGGAAGCTGGAGTGACTGTAAATGACGCAAAAAGAGCAGTGGCAGAGGGATTAAATGGAGGAACTCTCGGTCAGCTGTAACTTCTATGATGTTAATGAGCTTACTGAGACCTCAGCGCAGGGCAATACAGTCCGCTACTTACTGTCAGGCTATTCCGCGTACAGCGCAGATAAACCTAAACAGTTTGCGCGTGGTGGAATAATTTTGCTGCTTAAAAGCGAATATGGAAATCTTGAAGCTTCGTTCTTCAAGAAGCTAGCAGACATCCTGTTTGTTGCTTGCTTCCTGAAGGTGGGGGACGGGCTAGAAGTAATACTCCGTGTTTACTGTAATTCGTCCTCTATGAAGTAGAATATGTGGAGCTCCGGTTTTTGCCATAGATAAGAGCGGTTACTACCCTAAACTTTGCATTCACCAGGGATTTGAACCATCTACGTGCAGGTTGAGAGCATGCTACTAACACACTGGAAAAGCTGGAGAAGGAGGTGATAAACTAGTTGCAAGAAATGCCCTCTTGTAAGACGTCAATGTTCTGACGGAAGCGTCTTGGTTGCTCTTTCTCAACCCTAGACTTTGTACTGCCCAAATATGGCCACTTGCTAATTGTGCAAGCTATGCCTCCTGTAAGTGCGACCACTGTGTCGTTACCTACGCTCTGAATACTAAAAGGCTTTCAAATAGCACCGGCTTGTGAGAATTGTTGGTCGCGTCGTCCTAAGTATATTACGAACTAGAGCATTGCAGCTCAATTGGGTTCCTGATTTGGACCAGGCCGTTAGAACAAATAAAGCTCAGTCAAGCGGGGGCTCATTTATTTACTAGGCGTGTTTGCCCTGTTGCGCCCCATGAAACAGTCTAATAAACTAGATAGTGGCGCTGCAGAATCCATCGTAGGATGAAGAGACGCAAGCTTTCAGCAAGAAGTTATAAGAATCAGGAGGAGTTACCTGTTAGTTGTACTAAATAAACAAATAAATATTATATTCTCTAATTCGTTGAGACACACCAAAGCAGGCATGATCAACATTTACATGCAATTATGTTTCGCAACACACACGTTGCTATGTACGTAATCGGCAGTAAGCCGAAAGTTGTACAGGCTTTGGACATTGTAAAATAATCATGAGGAATAAGGTCGTCAATGCATGACGACATGTTGGGTGCTAGCGTGCGTAGTGTAAACAGTCTACGCATTACGTGTGTAGTTATAACGATACATGTAGGCAGGGGGTATCTCTCTCTTGAACGTGTCAGGAAAACATCAAATTATGATTCTAGTCGACTTGCCAGCGTGTAGTTATGGGCAGTGACTTTATTCAGTAACGAGTCACATCCGCCACGTCGCAGTGTTGTTAAGCGGACATTTGTGGCATTTTATAGGGAAAACGCTTGCCAGGCGAAAAACACCACATCCTAGAACACTGACAGAAATCCGTTTGTACACTAATGTACAACTGGCAAAGCAGCTTACCTACTGATTTCACCGTCGGTTATCCGCAGTCAATTGATTTCCAAGTTCCTCTATTAGATGATCAGGTCTCTTTGGTCGGAGCGGCCATAAAGGCGGAGGCCCATGGAGGGTGAGACCTTCACGAAGAGTCATCTTTGTGAGTGTCCAGGTGAGCAAAACTTCAGTTTCTTGCGTCTGGATTTTTCGGGTTTATGTATAATTTTCAGAGGTGTGAAAGCCTCGTGTCCAGCCATCATTACCGCAGAACGGTCGTGATTATGAGTGCATTTGTATCCATTTGTTGTACAGCCATGTTCTTTGTAGGTCCTTGTGGGTTATGTCCTGTCCCGGACGAAATCACTTTCTCGGTCCAATCCCAAATCCCAAAGAAGTTCCGGACCTCGGAGAAAAGAGAAGGTGAGAGACAACCAATGCCGCAAAGAACAGGCGTAGAACCAAACGCTGCTAACGTCCTATGTTGTAACATTTAGTGAAAACAAATGATGTACAATGTGCAACAATGATTGTACGGAAAGTGTCTTTTGAATGTTCTACGAAAGCGATGGCCGTATAGGTTGGTTGCCACCATCTACATGGGATACAGAGCGCTACGCCATTGAGCAAAAAAGGCAGTATTGGTTTGCTATGATGCAACTATTGCGCGGGAAGACGGAAAGCAGAATTTAAAGACCAGCTGGTAGCCAACCTACTTTGATAAGGAGCGCAGGATAGGTAAGTGAAGGTATAAATTGCTTGCGATAAAATAGATTCAAAGGTCAAATGATGGTAAGTCAGTCGATAGATAGAATTCACGCGCTGAGTACAAAATTCTAGGGATCAAACCAGAAAGACGACAGGAGGATAGTAAGAGTGTAGGGCTATGGCCGAATGAAGTTGGAAAAGCCTGTGACGTGGATTTCCTCCTACTTAAGTAAGTGTCGAAACCTTTGCTGCAAAGACGGGCACAGAACAATAAGTGAGAACGAATGGATCGGTAGAAGTGAAGTAATAAAGATTAGTTAAAGAAAAGCGAACGTGCGGAACCTTGCCATGTAGGAATAAAGATGCAGCGACAAGCAATGTATTGCTATGAACAGCGTGGCCTAAACTATGAAAACAAAACCGAGGATGTATTATAGTTTTCTTCAGTCTAAGCCTTATTTTGGACAAGGCATTTTTAATTTACGGGCTGAAGACGATAGGCATATCATAGATGATTTTGGTAAAGCATTGATTTGAGCGTATTTCAAAACGTGCATTGTACGGTTGATAGGCTTACTACACCCTCACTGCATTCATTAAAATGCTAGTACAATGCTGGATACTCCGCTTACTGCAGCGGAGGCCTTCGAAGTAGTGGCTTGCCTAGAACCACACAAGTCCGATTGACTTGATGAGGCGCATCCTGCTTTTCTCAACCCGCTGACCGCCATGCGACGATACCCTGTCTGACAGAGGATTATTAATACACCATGCGTACTTAGGCTACCACAGGACTAGAAGTAGGTAACTATTTTGGCCATACATGAAGGAGGTAGCAAAACCTTCTCAGTAAAGTACAGGCCGGTACGTCTAACCACCGTTTACTTAGGTGCTTGGAATGTCTTGTTCGGAAACAAAGTGAGCACTTAGTTACTCACCACTTAATTGGAGCCGAGCAGCATGGAGTTGTTGAGAAGCACTCAAGCCTTACCCTACCTTTGTGCTTGCTAGACGGTATGACTAGCTGGCCTGACGATGAAACCTTCGTTGCAGTATGCTGCTTCGACCACAGCACGACCTTTGTTTTCAGTAACCTTGAAAATGATATGGTCTGGGATGCATCTTCAACTTTTGCTTTGGACTGCAATATTTGCGTAGCACCATCCGCGCTAAGGTCAGGGAAGCTAGAGCAAATTTCGACACTGCCCACAGTGGTGTCCCCCGGGGTTTTGTTTTATGACCATTATTGTTTCTCTTGTTTCATCGATTTGGCTCTTCTCCAGCCACCTGCTATATTTTTTCTGATGACTAGCAGATCGTCAGCAGTGTGTGATATATATTCAAAGGACCTTTCGCACTGTAGAATGTTGGTTGGTTATATGGGATCTGCCTTTGAAGGGCTGCAGCGCCGGTCACCGACATCGAAATGAAGTAGCACGGTGCGAACGCCTGTCGAGCCACTAGATCTCTGAAGTGCAGCCAAAGCAGAGACAAGTTTCATTGTGGCGAACAACTTCAAACCTTAGTCCTAACGTAAGCATGCTTCAAAAGAAGAGCGGAACGAGTAGTTTCGCCTTAAAAGATCTGTAGGCAGCACTATAGTTGCGGACTTTCTTTCCTCAAGCAAAGATGTAGTAAGAAGTTATTTAGGATACTGTGTACAGGCTAGGGCACCGTAGCACCGGAAAGACGTGGCCACTATAGAAAAAAGAAGGAAGCTGGCGTCTAGCATGTTTAACTGCTAAGGCAACAAGCAGTGCGCTAAAAGCGAAAGCACCTTAGATCTGAAATCCTTGGAACGGCGCAGACCGAAATGGAACCCATTAATTCCCACTAACGCCATACAGCGTTTTAGTTGTCTTCATTATACTGTACGGTATGAGTTAGCCGGTCAAGTCCCCGGCGAAGATACTAACTGAAGCTCATTCAACATAGATCTAAGCTGGCTACCAGACCAAATGCTTTGGAGCTAAAGCACGCAATTCTTGGTATGAGCTACCTACAGCATTATTACGATGCAGCACCGCAGAGGCTTGTAAAAGAGACCTAGATAGTGTTGGTTCAAACTTTTCCAGAATTATCGTATGTTGCATCATGTGGCCACAAAGTCATACTGCATGAAAGTAGCGAGCACGCTTTAGTTTTTATTTTAAGCTTCTGCAGAAGCTTAGTAACTGAATCATGTGCAGAAGTGCTGATGGATTTTGTACTCTCACCGATACAAGAATTATAGAGTTCGATAGGCGGAAGACTATCTTTCTTGGAAGCTTACCTAGTCTAACGTACCTTATTATCCTTTCGTTAAATAAATAAACCCATGTTATTCTCAGTCACTAAGACACAAGTATATAAGCAGTATCACATTAAGCGAAAAACCAACGATCTGCAAAGCACGAAAGTTCACAGGCACGTCCGAAAGAGTGGTTTCGTGAGCGTCCCTTTAAATACGTAAGTGCACTCGCCGTTGCTTCCGTTTGCAGTTTGTGCGGGACACCTCATTGCTGGTGGCTACTTTTATCTTCATCTTTGCGCTGCATGAACGCTAATATGTTGCTTGTGCGTTCGTCGCAAACCGTAAAGATGCTGCAGCGCGTGGCGACGGCTTCCGCACGAAAGTTGCTCAAGGCCGCACTTTCCAGCAGCACAAGCGTTGCCGCCTGCTGCTTTTAGCTTCTTAAAGCATGGTCTGTGGTGCTGCTTCAAATTCCGAGTGGTATCGCTGCTTTGGAGACCACCTTCAGAATACGTTACCTGCTTGAATACTTTGGCCAACCTCCATCTGTTCTACTGTTTGCTTGCACAATGGCCGGTTCACTTGCATTTGAGCTGCCTTACGTGCTGCAGTACAGCACCGAAATGACTCCATTAAACTTCTTATGCAATAGAAGAAACACCATTTACAATAATTCAGCTCTATGTCCACCACTGCCCCGCTGTCCACCTCTCCCATACCACCAAGAGCACTCGCCAGCTCTCTATTACCTTCAACAATTCATCTGTTTACAGCAACTAATCCCACACTGTTGGTTTTAGCCCTCCGGACAGGTTTTGCTGACTGCAGTACTACCACGTGCTCATTAGTGGCCGATTAGCATCAGCTTCCTACATAGCTACTCCCTGAACACATTCCTACAACACCCCCATTGACTCTTCTTACCACCTCCGTGTACCCTGCGCCAGATGCACCCTATCGTGCGATCTAGTTCACTCAATCTAACTTCTAACTCTCCATGCGCTTAATCATCCGGCATGCGCATTCACATCGCAGAAGCTATTACCCATAAGATGCACCTTATGGGCCCATTTATCCTACTCTCATATCCACAGACGGTTCTCATCACAGCAACGGGACTCTCCACAAGTGCCTCTGACAACCTACAACACCACGGCTGCATTTCACGCTGTAACGGACCAGGCAGCCATCGTGGTGAGGCTGTCTTATTTATGTCCGGAACGACTTTGGTGAACCTGACTTCGAGATGCTATCTATAGGCGACACTGAAGGTTCCATCTGGATTTAGGAGACAGGCGGTCAACTTGACCTAATTATCGCTTGCGTATATAACCTTCCACACACATCTAGCAAAAAGAATTAATGAACTTATTAAGCTTTTTACTGAAATCTCTTTCACTCCTGCAAGCCACATGAGTGTAGGTGGAGATCTCAATACGCTACTTATCACCTAAAAGGACCAGGCTGCCCCACTCAGGTACAGGGGTATTGTTGACACCGTCCATGTAAACTACTCGACCCAACACGTTCACGAGCATTCCAGGATTTCTAACACCCTAGACGCAATTTGTACGCAAGCTGTCTCAGATGCATTTGCTGGTATGCTAGACGAAAGACGGGGCTGCTACCATATGGTGTTCAGGCGCTTATTTGCACTTTCTACTCCACACTGCGCCTCTTCTTGTTCTAACAGGTTCGAATGCTCAAGCATATTACCTGGAACAGTTTTGCGATGTTAGTGCGAGATGCGAACTGGGACAACTATTTTTTGCCACTGATGTAGACACAGCCGCATACGTCCTCTATCTAACTTTCGTTATCTGCCTAGAGTTACTTGCCCCACTTACTTGCAGCAGCCGATCAAAGGTGACAGCGGCTTCAGTCAAGGCCAACGGTGTACATAGGAAGAGCAAGCAAATACGCCATCAATACGCCAAAACTAAGGAATTCTACATTCTTGTACGCATGAACGAAAGCCTAATCAACTGGCAAACTACTCTGGCCAAAGCCAAAGTTGGTGAGGAGGATACCGCTATTAAATCTAATAATAACACCAAGGCACTCACTCAGCTACTCCGAAGAACTAGCAATCGGAAACCTACGCCTGTTGCCTCATTTAGACTCTGATATCCGTTATCAGCGATCCATCAAAAATATGCGAGAACCCCAGCGGATGCTTCTGTATTGCTTTCACCAAAGCAAATGGGCCCTCATCAGCTGTGCCACTTAAGCGCACCAATGACTCACTTGACACTATTAACGTTCACCTATGCTCTAGCACCCGAGTAATCAATGCACTCAACAGGTCTTCACATTCTGGTCCTGATGGCTCTCTTTGTACACTATGCTAGTCGGCGGCCCGGAGAGTTTAGTTCTACTTCTCAAACTATTCACGCCTTCCATGAAAAACGGGATCTACTCAGCCAAGTGGAAACATGCCATCGTCATCCACAAACACAAAACGGCAGCCAGCAAAATATGGAAAGCTATCGCCCCATCGGTCACACATCCATTGCTAAAAGAGTAATGGAATGAATTAAGAAACCGTGCTCACCTTCCTGCCAACGCGCAACCTCCTCAATCGGCAACAACATGGGTACTCGCCGTCTAAATCCTGTCAGACCTGTCAAGTTGCGTTCCTCAACCATGTAACTAAACAGATTGACAACAAGCAAGCACTAGCCATGATCCTTCTAGACATGACAAAAGCCTTTGCCAGAGTATCACATGCTGAACGCTTAATGAAGCCGGAATCATATGATATTTCCGACAAACTGCCACATGCTCCTCATCACGCCTTACATCGCGCTCACAGTAAGTAATGGTGGGGGACACCAAATCACCTCCAAAACCAGTCAAAATTGGCATTGTTCAAGGAAGCGTTTTAGGCTCACTAGTATTACTGCTCTACATCAAGGACTTGTTCCAGGTTTTAGAACGTGGGACACCCAACCTTTTTGCTGATGACCTTAAAATCGTCTACTCATTCCATCCGTCAAACGTGCACACCGCTCTCTTTCACCTACAGCACGAGTTAAATGATCAAGCTGTCTGGTGCGACCATGGAAGTTGGTATTCACACCAGCAAAATGCAATATCCTCATGTACAGCGGCACCGTTCCAAGCAAAACCTTAGTACTATAAGGCAAGCCTCTAGGGAACTGCCTAACTTTGTGAGACTTAGGCTTTCACTACTCCTGTACGCTGAACTTCGCGAAACAAGTATTTTCTTCCGCTGAAACAGCGCGCTCTCATGGGGTACATTTTCAAAAACATGACACTACAAGAAGCTAGAGCTGCGCTCCACAAAACTTGTGCCCTGTCTCCGCTAGAATACTGCTTTATGGTATTCACCAACCTAAGAAATTATGACAGTGTAGCTCTCGGAAACGTAGGGCGTATCTTCACAAAACGCCTTCTGGGACATTCAAGTCTCAGCTACTGTGCTCGATGCAATTTAAACGCCACCAGTTAGGGCTACGACGACTGAAAACCAACCTTGCCTTCCTATATTCGTTTAATCTCTATCCCAATGAGAGCTTACTGACCCATACCTCAGACTCATACAAACCTTTGTGCCCCCTACGTTATAGACCTCACACCATTATCCCACCGAGAATGCGAAATAGCATTTGCCCCAACTTCCACCTCTACAGTTACGCCCAAGTATGAAATAGGTAACCTCCCACCATAAGGTCGCCTGTGAATACAAAGCAGTTCCGCTTCTATATAAGCAAATACCTCACCGTCAAACAAGTTTGCAAGCTAATGGATATTAACTGTCCGAATGACTCGTTTTATGAAAAGGGACCAGACCACCTATAATCGCCTTTCTTTACATTCCCACACTACCTCCTTCCGGACTCTGATTATTAGTAGCTGCCTGCTACCTCCAATTCTCACGTTTGTCCTCCAACACATAGGTAAAAACCACCGGAAACTGAATGCTACTGTCTTCCCTCAACTCTCCCACCTCTGGCAAGCTCGAGACATCAAACTCTGGCTAATCGCACCATCAAAACTGGCTACCAGCTAGATGGTGAAGCCAGCGTGCTCTCAACCCACCGAGTTTTCATTCTCATCTTGGCCGCTGAACCATCGCTGCACTGTCCTAATAGGCTTTCGCTTGGCTTGTGACGCATCATGGCTGACAACCATCCCACTTTCCATCATTCTAATTCCTTCGTCCTATGCTTAAGGACTCTGTCACATTCTCATTTTTACCTATTAAGCCTTCTTTATGCTACTGTATGAGGCTTCTAAACCCCAGTTTTCACCCTAGTACGGCCGCAAAGCCTCCGGTGTACATGCCTATCACTTTCTAGCTCCATCTGTTTAACCGTAGCACCAAGGACAGGTCTGAAAAACACTTAAGCTCTGGCTCACCCCAAATTCAGTTTAACAGGCTATCTTCTATTAATATAGCTAACTCCATCCATCACTTGTCTATTTCCGCTGACCCTGTTGACAGATACATAGGTCTGTTCACAACACGTCAAGATCTCTGTAGGCTTTTCCACTTCTCCTCAACAGCGTCTTTTGCTTCCAGACTCCCTTTTTCATTTTCGTGCTCACTGTTTGCATTCCCTTTACAGTTGCGCGGATATGTTTTCGAGCTTGGTTCTAGTCTACAATCATCTTACTAGTCTACTCCAGACTTCCAAGAGATTAAACATCTAAGCTCTGCAGTCTCAACCCGCTGCTACCCTCCGCCTGAGAGCCTCGTCCGAAATGCTAACTACCTTTTCAAGTGGTCACTTTCGTCACGAACTGTTCATTTTCTGTTGACACCTATTACTATTATTCCCAGTTCACTTTGATGGCCTAGCTTCTTCTTGCTGAATTATCCGATTTTGTCTCACCAGTCTCCTGGTCTCTGACCTCCCTCGGACTTCTGAGATCTAAATGCTATAGGCTCTGCCGTCGTAACGCTCTATGCTTCTCACCTCAAGAGGGTTGCTGGTCATGATTCATCTTTATCATTATACTCCCCTTATATTCTTAATATGTCTGTTCTGCCGACGTTCTCTGTTAGCATTCCGACAATAATACTACGGCTTTCTCTCTATGTGTCCACATTCCAGCCTCGTCACAATTATCTCCTACCTTCTGACTATTGTGACCCTAATAATCAGGGATCGGCAAACCCAGCGCTCAGTTCTAAGCAATTCAAGAATATGTTTGGCTTTACCACTTCTCCTCAATAAACCTTTTCTATCCCGATACAATTCCTTTCTTTTCGCGCTCTTCGTTTTCATTCCTTCTTCCAAAGAATTTGTATCACTTGTCTCTTTGCTCTGGTCTCGTCTGACCAGTTTCCTGCTTTTTGATTGTTTCCAGCCATCCGAGACTTAATCGATTTTGGCTCTGCAGCCGCAACACACTCCGTCCATCAGCCTGAGAGCTTAGCTCAGTTACTAACCGGCTTCTCCTATAGCCGTTGTTGTCCTGCAATCCTTCTTCTCTGATTGAACTCATTACCTCTCTACCCACCTGATTTTTGCCGCCTAGCTTCATCTTGCTGACCTAGCTGGTTTTTATGAACGGTCTCCTGGTTTCTGGACGGTCTCGGTCTTCCGAGATCTAAACGATCTAATTGCTGCCGACACAACGTTCTGTTACTCTCCCCACCAGAGCATTGCTGGTCATGATTCATCCTAACTAATATGTAACCATTCTTTCTTAACATGTTCATTTCTGCCGATGCTCTCTGTTATTATAAAGACCTAACTAATACGACTCTCTCTCTATCAGCCAACATTCTAACCTTGTCCCAATGATCTCCTACCTTCAGAATACTGTGACCTCCATGATCAGAAATGAGCAGACCCAACGATCTAGTTACATCAGCTTGAGAACATTGTTAGCTTTACCCCTTCCCATCAATAGAGCCTTATCCTTTTCGCACTCTATGTTTGCATTCCTTTTACAATTGGACAGATAACCCCGGGCCTGGCTCTAACCTAGCATCGTCTGACCAGTTTCCTGCTTTCTGACTGTCTTCAATCATCCGAGACCTAAGCTTTTTAGTCCTAATGCCCGGTTCGCTTATCCGGAGACATTTGCGCGACATGCTAACTACCTTGTTATATTGCCACTTTCGTCCCAAACTGCCTCTTTTCTGATGACACTCAATACTTTTATTCCCCCTTAATTTGGCTGACTAGCTTCAGCTTGCTGACATACTTAGTTTCTTCTGAATGGGCTTCTTCTCACGGACTTCTGAGCTAAATGATCTAGTCCCGGCCGACACGATGCTCTGTTCCCCGCGTCTTTGGAGCAGGGCTGGTTATGATTCATCCTTATTAATATGGTCCCTTTCTTACTTAACATAACTATTTCTGCCGATGCTCCCTATCAATACTCAGACCTTGCTAATACGCTTTCTCTCTATGGGCCGCCCTTCTAATCTCAGCGCCATGGTCTTGTGCCTTCCGACTTCTGAGCCCATACCGAGGAATCATCGGCTGCTTCAAAGGTTTTTCCTCAACACCTCCAGATCTTTGTAGTGTTTGCCACCGCCACTCCATGTCTTTTTCCTTCCCGACCACATTCTTCCTTTTCGCGCTCGCTGTTTGCAGTCCTTTAATAATTAAAGTGACAACTCCGGACCGGTTCTAAGCTAGCCTCGTCTGAGTATTCTCCCACATTCTGACTGTTTCCAGACATCTAAGGCGTAAACGATTTAGGCTCTGCAGTCGCAACACACTGTCCCTTAGCCTGAGAGTTTCGCTCGGCATGCTAACTACGTTTCATATTGCCGCTCCGGTCTCGTAATTCTTCTTTTCTTATTACGCCCACTACTGTTATTCCCACCATCATTTCGCGGCCTGGCTCACCTTGCTGATTTACCTGGTCTAGTCTGAACGGTCTCCAGGTTTCTGACCTTTCGAACTTATGAGATCTAAATACGCTGGGCTCTGCCGATGCAACAATCTCTACCTCACACCTCAAAAGTATTGCTGGTAATGATTCACGCTTTTTATTATGCCCCCAATTCATCCTTAACATGTCAATGTCTGCCGACGCTCTCTGCTAGCATTTCGACATTAATGAAACGGCTTTCTCCTTATGGGACGGCATTTTAGTCTCGTCTCAATGGCCTCCTGCCTTCCGACTACTGTGGCCCCGCAGATGAATCGTCGGTACATCCAAAGATCTGTTCACAACACTTTGCGATCTTTGTAGGCTTTTCCACTTCTTTGCAATGGATCCTTTTCCTTACAGACCTAATCCTTTTCGTTTTGCACTCTCTGTCTGCATTACTTTTTCACTTGGGAGGATATCTTTTCGGGCCTTGTGCTAACCTAGCCTTGTCTGACAAGCCTCCTGTTTTCTGTTTGCATCCAGTCATCCGAGATGTAAACGATTTATGCTCTGTAGTCCTAACACTCCTGGTCCCTCATCCTTAGCGCTTTCCTCGTCAGGTTATATGCCTATTCCTGCTCTAAACTGCCACCCTTACCCCTATTATAATGCTGGCCATTATTTCTTTCCGTATATTAACAAGGATTCTATCAGCTGAAAAACAACTTTGGCTTTTCCAATTCTCCTCTATAGAACACGTTTTACAAACCCTTTTCTTTATTTCCCTTGCTGTTTTTGCTTCCTTTCTTCGTTTGACGCTAACTTACTTGTTTGTCCTCCACGACTCCTTACATTCGCACTTAGGTCTGAAACAACGCGCCCGTTTGCTTCTCTTGAATGGTGTTCTTTACTATATTCCTCACAAATCGTCTTCCGCCCTCTGGTTCCCACACTTTGGGCATATGCGCTTTAGGACCCCGCAACCTCTCCTTGATTCACCTTCATTCCTCCTTTGGAACAATCCTTCATTCTTTACTGCTCCGTGATCTGCGCACCTCCTTTATTTCGTCACCTATGATTCATCGTTATTTCTAAAACTGTTCCTCTATGAACCACAATACCACTGAATATTCTCTCTACATCTCGCTTCCGTTCATCGCATATTCCTGAGACTTTTATTACCATTTTGGCTCTGGCTTTCCTCTTCCATTATGGACCACCTACATACGATACTTCACCGACTTACCTTTCACATTGTAGCTTTGCACTGGTGCGTATGACCTCAGGAATCTGGTTATGATGCCTACCTATAACCTCATCTCGTAATACTTCTTCACTTATCGCTTTGTCCCTGGATTTCCTGTCCACTTATGGACAACCCACCTCTGCTGATCCGCCGACTTACCTTTCACACTTTAGCTACGCACTTTGCTGCGAGGGATCTCAAGTATCTGGCCATGCTGCCTGACAATCCCTCGTCTTGTCATAAGGCTTCAAGTATCTCTTATGCTCCGGCCCATTCCGTCTTACGAACCACAAAGCACCGATGCTCCGCCGACTTACCTTCCACACTCTATCGCCGCAATCTCTTGCTAGAACCTAAAGTAACAGGCTAGGTAGCCCAAGCATATGCTTATTGCCAAGCTGACATCCCTTCTTTTAATTGTTACCCTATGAACCAAAACACTATGAAATATTCTCTTTTAATCCCGTTTCCATCTATCAAATATTCCTACCACTTCCCTTACTGTTTGGCTCTGGCTTTCCTGTCCTCCTAGGCAACTCCTATCTGCGGTCCTCCAACGACTTAGCTTTTACACCGCAGCTCCACACTTTTGCGCGTAAGACCTTGAGTATCCCGCTATGATGTCTACCTATAATCTTAGCTCGCCCTACTTCACTTCTCGCTTTGCCCCTGAATTTCCTGTCCACCTGTGGATCACCTACCTCTGATAGTCCACCTATCATCTTCCACACTGCAGCTCCAAACTTTATGTGTAGAACCTTAAGTAGCAGGCTTTGTTTCCCACTTATATCCTTAGCGCCAACTGACATAGGTATATCCTATAATAGTCACCTATGAACCAAAACACCATGAAATATTCTCCTTTAATCGCTCTTCCATTTGCACGTATTCTACTACTTCTATTACTTGTTTGACTTTTGCTGTTCTCCCCTCCTAGGCATCACCTATAAACGGTTCTCCAACGACTTATCTTTCACATTGTAGCTCCACACTTCTGTGCGCAAAACCACAAGTATCTGGCTATGTTGCCAGGCTATCACCTTATCTCGTCCCGTTTCTTCACTCATCTCGTTCGTTCTTGCTCATTTGGTCTTACGAATCACCAAGCTCCGATGCTCCACCGGCTTACATTTCACACTGTAGCATCGCACGTTTGAGCGTAGGACCTCAAGTACCAGGCTACGTTGCCCAATTATATCTTCATTGCCTAGCTGACCTCATTCTCTCTTATAATTTTTACCCTATTAACCACAACACCACTGAGAAATTTCCTTTCATCCCGCTTCCATTTTCCCTATATTCCTACAACTTTTCCTACATGTTTGGCTTTGGCTTGCTTTTCCACCTAGGCACCACTTACCTACGGTGCTGCAGCTAGTTATCTTTTACAATGCAGCTCCGCATTTTTACTAGACACCGCATCCATATCTTTACACATTACAGGAATATAGAATGGCTGGATCCTTGACCTTGACCTTGACGCGGTAACCTGGAATTTGACGTTCCTTACTAACGAGCTTTTTAGATAAAAGCCGGTGAAAAACAGTGTTTGAACAAACACTAACGGAAGCACTTGACATTTGTCAAATGGTTCAAAGAAGTGAAACACAGCCGAAGGTCCCCAGAGCTATGATCAGGGGAAGACGCCGGATCGGCGTTCAGAAGGATAAGGGCACTACCAGTAACGGTCTTGCGCCCACAGTAGTCTCAGCACTGACATCCCCGTTAGTCAGCCATAATACAAATAACAACGTGTAAACCGGTAACTATGCGGCTCCCACACCAGAAAAATTAGCTAACTGCTTTGTGCTCCTTTCCGATCCACGGACGGATGCACTACATGACGCTAAAATGTCAGTAACGTCACTAAACTCATTACCACCTAAGTGTCCGTCGCCTTTGCTTTCAGACTGTAAGACAGCACCACAAGACCAGCTTACAGACGCGCTTCTTAAAGTCCAAAACATCGAAAATGAGCTAAACTCGGTGAAAGCAGAATTACAAAATATCAATCAATTGTTAGTTAAAATTCTACCGCTGGCGCAGCTACCGGATCTACATAAATCAGACAAAGTGGAAGATCTTAACGCAGCGGGTGAATTGCTCAACACGCTCGCCAAGGAAGTCAATGAACGAGTCATCCGTGCATGAAATGTAATAATATTTAATGTGCCAGATCGAATACCACTTGAGAAAGTGACACGCTCACTTCTAAGTGTATGCAAAATGGACCGGGATTGCTGCTCATGCAGCCGTCTTCGAAAAACAAAAAAACCGACCATGCCCAATTGTCCTCCAGTTCAACAACCAAGACCACGCCAAATGCTTTCTAGACTACAAGTTCATCATAAGAAAGCAAGCAAATCTCGGGCCCATACTGATTAAACAGGACATGACGCCACTGTAAAGGGCGCTCATGTCAAATGTACGAACCCCTAATAAACGGAGTCTGCACAATTCCATAAATATGCTCCTGGACCCTCTCCAACAGCCCCTCAGAAGAAACGCTACTGAATGGTCTTCAGTAACCGCTGTCACGACCTTTCCCAATTCAATTGTCAATACGACGCCAATACCGGGCATGCAGTTAACTGATATGCATCTGAACGCAACTCCCACGGCAAGCTCATCGCTGGCCTACAACGTTGACATGGACATGTCACAAGGACAATTAAATCCTATCGCATTAGAGGTACCGGCAGTTGAAGGACAGGCAAAAGTTACGGCCACCTTGAATGTAATCATGGACAGAACAGAGTGCAGCGAGAAGCCCAACGGCGTGTCTGATGTACGTGACACGTACACTGAGCTCGATAGCCTGTGCTTCCTGTCATCATATACACCGCTTTCCAGTATCGTAAACGAGCTCACGCAGCCTGATACTGACACGGCACCTAAGCCCAGCTGCCCGAACCCAGGTTGTTCTATAACTGTGTCTCCTCAGCTCCCATCCAAACCACAATATTATAATAATGAGTCGATGCCCAAACGCGCCAAAACGGCCAAGATAACACCCACTTGTTTAAAATACAAACCACGCTTTACGCCGAAGCCTAGTAAAGCAACAGTCAAGGTTGAGCAGCCACAACGGAAGAATTATCTCCTTGTAACCCCTAGCTCAACAACGAGTAATTGGATTAAACCCAAACCCCCCTATACTTTTAGCCGATCTGCATCGCCACTCTGGCAAAGCCCAAAGCTATACGCAGACCGAACTAAGCATGAAAATATAGGCAGCACAAACCGTCCAAACACCAGCTGGCCTCAACACCCTCGTTACGAAGCAAAATCTACCACATCTACAGTCAGGACTGAGCGGTCACAACGTAGGAACTACTTACTTAGAACCCCAAACCCCGCGACGCACAACCAGACCCCGCATTCACTTCGCTCCTCTACCGGCCGAACTGCAATGCTGCGCGGGCAAAGCCCAATAAGATATGTCGCCCAGACCAACCATACAAATATAGCCAACATAACTCGTCAAAACAAAACTAGGCCTTCACCTCCACGACATGAAACGAAATTTCCTACAGCGACAACCGGTATTGAGCAGCCGCAACGCAAGAATTGCTTACTCAGAACACCAAGCCTCGCCGTGCGTCTCCAGACCCCGCGCAAAACCCAACACACCGTTGACCAAGCAGCAAAATCACCGGGACGATACCCACATGGGCGCAACGAACCGATGAACTCTGCACATGCCCCGATCCCCCATCCACCCATCCCATCACGCCAGTCAACACTCCTTCAACAACACACCATAATGCCACAAATCATGACGACACCTTCCGCGGTCCCATTTTTGTGGGACGCCGCAAGTTGCGGGCCTCCTCTCCTAGCTCGCGAGGGTCATGCGGTGGCTCTCTATCACCTGACCCGATTCCTAGACATGGCACAACTGATTCCAACCAACATATCTCAGGCATTCAGACGGTTCCTCTAAACGCCAACCTCATGACCGACTCCGGGCTAGATTTCTCGGCTCGTATGCATCAGCAGTTACCTCCACATCCTTCCCCCCTCGGATTCGATGCTCCATGCTACTCCCAACCTCTCCCATTAGTTTCCACCGACCTACCCGGCATGCACCTCCACGCATGCATGCAAACAAGCCCCTCACCTCATTCTGGATCGCCTGTGATGCTGCTAGACGGTTCACTCAATTTCAGCAATCCAACCTATAAATATACACCAAGAGATGCCCCAACACTCCCCACTACATACCACTTCGACGAATCTAGTAAGCTGGGGACCCACAATATGCTCCTCATCAACGCCAGGTCTATTAATCAAAAGAATCACCTTCTGGGTCCGATAATTACCATGTCCAAAGCACAACTGGTTCTAATCACAGAGACATGGCACTCAGCCAGTTCGTCTGACTCACCCACCCAAATACCTGGCTACTCTTCATTCTGCAGTGGACGCGAAAAGCGACGAGGCGGAGGATGCCTCATCTACGTCAGCGAAGGCTTTCATGCATCCTCCTTCCAAGTACTATCTTTGGGTAACCCGGAATACTCTATATGGATTCAAGCAGATGGCGAGCACCTAAATCTCCTCATTGGTTGCATCTATATTCGACCACATATCTCAACAGCTGAAATCCAAAAATTGGTCGAGCTCTTCACCGAAGTTTCGCTGTTACCTGCATGCCTTAAGATAATCGGCGGTGACTTTAATACGCCGCACATTGAGTGGTCTACCCAGTCCGCACCTCCCAAATATAGAGCGTTTGTCGACGTTATCTTCGCGTACGACTGGACCCAGCATGTTAACGTAGCTACCAGGAAGTCTAATATCCTTGACTTAATATTCACGACAGGCATCAACCAAGCACAGGTTTGTGTGCTTGACAACCTTCTTGGTAGTGATCATAAGGCAGTGAAGTTAACATTCAGACTGCCCACTACTAAGCAGTACAACCTCTCCCCCAGCGAATCCTTCCGTCCTCTACAACGCGTCGACTGGGAAAGCTTCTCCACTCTTCTACGATCTCTTAACTGGGATGCATTCTTTCTGGCAACAGACACAGATATGGCGACCCAAGAGATATACAACCACATTATGTTCTGTCTTGACGTGGTCGCTCCTAAGCAGAACATGAGGAAGCTTACGAAACCGAAGGGTGTAGCGGATACACATAGAGTCCTCAATAAACTGAGAAAAATGCGCTCCAACTACAACAAGACAAAGGATTTCCACATAATAATGCGCATGAACGACACACTAACAATGTGGAGAAACCTGCAAGCCACGTCTGCCACATCAGCGGAACACGCTGCACTCAACAGTACCAACAAGGTTAAAGCACTCACCCAACTGATGAAACGCAGAGCTCTAACAATTGCCTCATTATCACTTCCTAATGGCAATCTCATGACGGACCCCGCCCAACTCTGTGATTATATCAACATGCACTTCTGCAACACTTTTTCGGTCCCTGATTCGGCAACTTCGCTTACAGCACCCGTGCTCACCGATGATAGACTGACCATCATCGAATTTAACCTACGCGCAATCGTGCGAGAAATCCGTACACTCAAAATGTCCCAATACCCCGGTCCTGATGGCGTTCCATCCGTAGTGCTGATACTAGGAGGTCCGGACATTCCAGTTCTCCTCCTTAATCTATTTACACTATCCATGACAACCCATACCTTCCCCGCTGCTTGGAAGCATGCTGTAGTCCTACCACGACATAAACGAGGATCCCGTCTCGACATTGACAATTATCGGCCTATCAGCCACACACCCATTGCATCAAGAGTTATGGAGAGACTGGTGAAAGCAGAAATCCTTAACTTTCTTTTGCCTCGCAATCTCATTAATAGATCTCAACACGGGTTCCTGCCCTCGAAATCCTGCCAGACTTGTATGTTTGAGTTTTTAAACCACGTCACTGACACGATAAATATAGGGCATAAAGTGGTCATCATCTTCCTCGACATGAAAAAAGCATTCGACCGCGTTCCACACCTGAAACTACTGACCAAACTCGCCTCTTTTGGCATCGCCGGGAAGCTGCTCTCCTGGTTCGCATCCTACCTATCAAATCGAACACAATCGGTGAGCCTGGGCGGCACGCAGTCTTCGAAAAAAGCTGTCACAAGCGGAGTCTTTCAAGGAAGTGTCTGGGGCCCCATGCTCTTCTTACTCTACGTCAACGGCACCTTCCAAGTCTTCCGCTGGGGAACGCCATACCTATTTGCAGACGACATCAAAGTCGTATTTTCCTTCGTCTCCGATAATATGAAAGATAACCTATCCACAATACAAAGAGACCTCAAGGCGCTAGAAAACTGGTGCGCAATATGGAATCTCGAATTTTCCCCAGGAAAAAGCAACATTCTCTCTTACAAATGCACCGTGCCACCGAATACCCTTACTCTCAATGGCGCTCCTCTTACAGTTAGCCACTTTGTTCGTGATTTAGGGGTTCAATACTCCAATACCTTTAACTTTGCGGAACAGGTAAGCTATAGTGCAGCTAAAGCTAGGTCGTTAATAGGCTATATCTTCAAATCCATGTCACTTTTGGAATCTCGATTGACACTGTATAAAACGTGCGCTAGGCCTATTCTCGAATACTGCTCTATAGTCCTTACGAACGCACGCAAGTGCGACAGGATTGCACTCGAGAACGTACAGCGATCCTTCACCAAACGTCTATTGGGCTCAAACACGCTGAACTATCGTAGTCGATGCAAACAACTGGGACTGGACCCGCTGTGGCTACGTAGGCTAAAGATAAACATTACGTTTCTATACAAACTTAAACAAAAGCCGGAAACGAACCTGACCCGACACTTCCGAACGGAAGGAGATACCCGATATCATCTGCGCAACGCGACCTTTTCATTCAGTCTGCCGGCTGCTCGTTGTGGCATACGACATAACTTCTTCCTTTATAAATACGCGAACACATGGAACAAATTACCCCTGCAAATCCGATCATCTATGACCAGTACACACTTCAGCAATGCCATACAGAGATTCCTCGACGTAAACACAATCTCCGAACTACTAAGCCTCAAAGTGACGGACGACGAGCTATGGGAGACAGGACCAAACAACCTCTAGCGAACTAGCCTACATCCCCTTTTTAATGCTTTATTACCAACAGTTTCCTACTTCATTTTAACCTCGCATCACGACTGTTTCCGATACCTTATTCGCACGTCTGCTCGCTTTTGTCCTTCCTATCCCTACCTAGACGAAACTGCATCAAGACTTCCATCTCTTTGATCCAAATATTTCATTTACTGTTCCTTCTAGAACGTTGAGATTTACATCCTTAGCCGCATCTTTGCTTACTCTACTCCTCCCTTATGCTTAACCCGACTCTGTATATTGTATTCGGCACCTCTTCTGGTCCTTATCGCAACTCTTCAATAGTGGCCTAAGAGCACATAACGCCTGTGACCAATCCTAGGCCTCGCTAGATTCTCGTTCCTAATATCATGCCTCTCAGCTCACTTCAACGCCTCCATCTCTTGCTTGGCCTCTCTTTTGGTCCATATCGCAACTGTCCAATGGTGGCAAAGACACCACTAGCGTCAGCGCAAAATCCTAGGCCTCCTCTGATTCTCTTTGCTACTGTGGCACACATTCTTAAAACTTTCGACTAATCCGGCCACTCAGGCCCCAAATGCCCATAGGCCGCAAACCAAGGCCTCTATTCATATGAACATCGGCTGCCATTAATGAAGGTTTTCATTTTTAAATGTAACTACCTCATGATACTCGTCTCCGTCTGATACACTATCTGCATGCTCCGTCCCCCTACCGAAAACGAAAGTTCCGGTCCTTGATTAGTTTGCCTCTCGGCTCCACGCTCATGCTTCTCAGATCACAATTACCTCCCCTCTCTTGTTTGGCCTCTTCTTTGGTCCGTACCGCAATAGTTCAATGGTGGATTAGGTTCCCATAGCGTCAGCACAACATACTAGGCCACATTTGATCCATTTTCCTACTGCTCCACGCACTCTTAAACCTCCTGGACCGCACCGGCTTTCGGCTCCGAATGCCTATAGGTCTCAAACAAAAGCCTCTCTTCCCTTGAGCATCGATTACAGTTCTCATTAGCAAAATGCAATTCCAGGTCTCTGATTGACTTTTGCCCCTCGGCTCCACCATCATGAATCTCAGCTCACAAGATAACATTACCTGCACCGAACACCGCTGAAGAAGTACCTGCGACGCTCCCATGGACACAGATTCAATAAAGAACAAAGAAAAACCCGCACTTCATAATCATGGCACGCTAAAGAACCTAGGAAACTGATCAATGCAATACAAGTCACCTGAGTCGTCCGATTTCGACAGCCCCAACCACTTGTAATGGACTCCGAAGGCGACTACACAGCCATAGGAAACAAATTGGCGTTGCGTGACTGCGAATATCCGCGAGGATAATCGGTCAGATACCATCATGCCAATGTATATCAACAGCCGGCAGTATTCCAGGACGTGGTGGGTCTTCGTCTGGCAAGCGTTTTCCCTACAAAAAGCCACGAATGTCTGTTTAACAACACTGCGACGTGGCGGATGTGACTCGCCACTCAATAAAGTCACCGCCCCTAACACATTGGCAAGTTGATCGACACCACATTTACAAGTTCTGTGCATATATTGGCTCTCGCACGAACACGCCTACATATCTGACTAGTGACATACCACTATCCTTAAGTATTTTCCACCCGTTTCCTCATACTTCACTCACTGACCTACATTGCTTACGGGACCTCATCGGACTAGTTCCTCATCTACATACCATAAAGTGATCTGATCACTATTTTTACCTCTCGCAATCTGTGTACATGGACTACATACAACCTTTGGGCTCTATGGGCCCACACTACTGTCTCCAACTTTACTACTCCCACTGTTGGTGCTGCTTATTCCGCTATCATGTACAATAATGCAATATGCTGATCATGCCCAAAAAGGCGTGTCTCGCTTTGTCGAGAATAAAATATTTATTTATTTATTTATTTATTTATTTAAATGCGGACTTAGTTTATATAAATCAACGCTTATCTTTTCAACGGTCAACTTGGCATGCATATCCAGTACTCTCTTAAATATGGTCTGCTTCTTCTAATACAAATGCCGAAACTTCCCTTTTGGTCACCATTGTCCATCTGACCTACCTGTTACACCTTAGAGCTCTACCCTCGGGAGGCTCACTTAGTCTATTGAGACACCGAGGTTCCATTATATTTCACAGTTTGCTCAACTGCTTTGTTCGCACATCCACGGTTCTATTGCTGCAACATTTTGGGTAATTACTCACCGCGCCAATGAGATAGGCTTTTTTCACAACTGTGTACTGCACGTTCTTTCCTTTGATGCCCTGCTCCACATATAATGACACCTGGTCTCTGTACACGGTTTTTCTATTTTCGTCCCCAATATTAGAAGGCACATACCAACCGATGACGCTATAGTTTCTAGATACACATATAAAACGAGAGAAAATATTTGGCAAGGATTGCGGTCGCTGGCTCTCCTTACTCCTTTCTTTACGTTCGAAGCTTATCTTTCTGCGACTTTTCTTACTTGTTCCCCCACTAGACCTGCATAGAAGTTGCTGAATAAACTTACTTGAAGCCTAATATCTATAAACATGTCTTCTAGACATAGGTGGACAGCTCATACCACCACCTCGAATATTCTGTCCTTATGATGTGCACCACCCAGCTGTTTGAACGACTGCGTTCAAATCGTTTTTACCGTAACGTAAACTCAAGAAAGCTTTATCTACGTGCAAGTGCTCAACTTACCTGCGATGTTACGGCGTTATGTTTCGTCCACCTCGCCAGTGCATTAGTTATTGTACCAGATACTTCCTATGCTTGGCGTCAGTATCTGTTGGATACGTTACCCCTTCGCCAGTGTGGTCTGCCGTCAACTCTAGGCACCTGGAAGGTTGTTTATTATGGAAGCATTTTGAGCCGTACCTTCCACTGGTTTAACACTAGGGTTCAGATCAGTATTATCACCGGAACAGCGCCTAAATAGCTTCATCCCCATTAAATGACCAACCTATTTGCAATGACATGACTTTACGCTCCCTTCAGCTTGCCAGTGGATAATTTCTCCTTAAAGCCTTGATACGTATCCTTCCTGGGTCTGGACAATTTGGATCAAATCTTTATAAATTTCGGCACATCAGAAACAACAATTTCACCTCCCTGCAAGTGTCCAAATTACTTGTGATCCCATGGCCTTATGCTCCGTCCACTCGCCAGTGGATTACTTCTTCCTGCTTTTTCATCCATTTCGTCAGTGTGATAAGAAACCTTGATAACTGCCGGATGTATATTTTCCGTGGGCTGTACTACTACACTTGGTCATACCTGATTCCAAAGGCTACTGCAGGCTTCTCGAAGGTGCGAAACATCTCTCCATGCAAGCGTCCCACTTAGCTGCAATGGTTGCCTTCCGTGTACCTAGCAGCGGCACACACCTGGCCCATGTGTTATCTGCTCAGACAAGGATACTGCTTAGGAGTTTAGCTCCATACTCACCTAAATAACGAAGCACCGCAATTTACACGGCTCAGCTCCGAACAGTACCGCTGTTCACAACCGTTCCTGATGTATCCTGACTAAACCTTCCGCTGAGCCAACGGAAAATCGGGTGTCCAATGACGGCGATTAGCTGCTCGGAACAGCGGTCCTACAAAAGTGTTATTACTTCAAAGCTATATACACTGTGGTCAACTGCAGTGTTCCAGGACGTGATGCGTTATCCGTTGGCAGGCGTTTTCCTATAAAAGCCATGAATATCTGTTTAACGGCACTGCGATGTGGCCGTGGTTGCCTACATTTCCAATTAATTTTCCAACTTACCCCGGGAGGATCTCCGATCGCGTTTTCGAAATCGTATCCGATTCTCCAGGGATTCAACATATCTCAATATATAACCCTCGGAGACTACATGTGGTCCTGCAGATGATCAACAAATCATATTCAAAGTACGTTTATTTCGTGACCTACTAATCGGGCACAGCCATTCGTTCAAAACAGGATAGGAACCAGGAACGCAATAGGCACGCGCTTAACGCATCCACCAACGGAAAAAGGCCGCAAGTTGACTGCGAATAACAGGAAGAATAAACTTCCGAGCGGAAGCATAGCCACTTACGACTTGCCATGCCATGGGTCGGCGGCCGTGTTTCGGGATGTGGTTGGTTTTCTCCTGGCAATCGTTCTCCCTGTAAAAAGCTACAAATATCCGTTTACCAAAACCGCAAGGTGAAGAACGTGATTCGCCGCCGGTTGAAGTCACAGCCAATAACTGCATACTGACAGGCCAACTGGCGTTACCATTTTAGATACGTACGTTGCACTGGAAATTGTAATTTGGCATATACTGTCGCCTCTACGAGTTCGCGCATATACCGTCGTCTCTTATTTCCTTGTTTCTCCCCTTCCCTTTGCAATTCGTGTTACATACATAAGAACTCAGTGTATTTCTCTACCGCTCTCGATCGTGCACTTCAATTATTTTCAAACGGATCATTTAGTATCCCTGATATATTAGTAGCCAAGGTATGACTACAATAAATGGCAGACCGATTATACACTAACAAACTGTTTCTGATCTCACGACAGCCAAATTGTGATTGCATATGTCCTCCATTGTACAGTTCCCATGATGAACGTATGAACCATTTTTTACTGTCGCTGTTCCGATCGCTATAAAATGTCTGTACTGTTGCCCCTACCTGATGATGCCTGCATGGGCGTGCCTCGCACAGTCTAGAATAAATAGTTATTTTTATATTTTTATCAATGCTTTTACGAAATTTGAATGCAAAATTATAGTTGACATTTTTACTACTAAATTTATCTACATGATTGTGCACACAGAAATCTAGTGTCCTTCACATACAAAAGCATATATTTAATAACGATGGTCGGTATAGAAACGTAAAACGTAAAACAATTGGCTTAAAGTATGCCCGGCTGCTACGCCAAAGTTGTACTGCAGAGCTCCTGCCCCACGCTTAGTTTACAACGTGCAATCGAACGTTCAGACCAGATGATGAGCAAGTTGCGCATCCAGGTACCGAAGGACGCTGCTGCATTTAGCACGTAACAAACTCTGGTGTGGAACAATTTCACGCTGACAAGCAACAGAAACTTATTGTACAATGTCTAGGTTTAGGTCAGTTCTTTTGTACAATCGCGATATCTGGATGGTTAACTGAAATGTTGTCCAGTATTTGGCATGATTTCATCAACAATGCCTGAATTGTGTTGTAGACATCGTTTGGGCCATTGAGTTGCTGTTATGAGGATGCTCCGCCGCAGTTTTATGTTTGCAGTGGACCGCATACTTCTGCTGCAATACCTGACGTGGCTCGAGCATGTTCGCCGTATGGCTACGGTCCGGGTACTGCAACAGTTTCTTTATGGCCAAATGCGTGCCAGAAAAGCGGCAATTTGGAAAACCGGATACACGTTTCCGGGAAATACGTAAGTGCGTCTCTCACGTGCTAAGGTTAATTTAGTTTGTTTGAAAGCGATGTAACCGTACTGGTGGCGATGGCGTGAGCCTTTTGGGTTGGTGGTTGCCTATGTGAAAAAGTAATCACGACTATATTCAGTAAAGCAACGTCCGCAGCAGAATTACAAGCGTTGCTGTTGCATTTCCACCAAAGGCAATCGCGCGATACGGCAGTAGATGCCGCAACAGTTTCCTCAGTCGGCCAAACATAGTACACCAATGTTGCGTCCACCGGATTGTTAATAGGTTGAGGTTTCCCCCACGTTGGTTTGTATCCTGCTTCCGTCGCCAATATTGCGTAGTAATGAAGTCAAGTAAACTACGCCCCCAGGTCACATTCAGGCAGAAAACGACAGAGCGGGAAGCAAGATGTATCGGACTAAGACTGCCTACGTGAATCACGGAACACAATGTAAACCACGTCGCGAAAAACTACTGACTGGTAAATGCGAAGCAAACTGAGGAACGGTGGTACCTTTGACTTGGTTGAATATGTTTGGATGGCTACTCTGTGTTGCTAAATTGCTTCCATTATGGCTATCATACGGTTCGTGATATTTAATTATACCACACCATCCGCTTATAATACTTAATTAGGTTTTGTTTGGATTTTCTGTTTACTTCGTCTCTTGGACCGTTGTGGTATCTTGCACCCATTTTCTTTATAATGGTGGTTAAACCGTTTGCGGCTATGAGACGTACTAAACGAAGTGGATCTCGACGACGCTTGCTACTGTTACATTCAGTTTGAATTTAACTGCTGTGCGCACTGTCCAATTCATTTACCAACTTGACTCTAGCCTGGTGATCAGTAGTTCCAGCTCAGAGACTTGCCATAAAGAGGTTATAAAGCCTGCGGCAACACCTGACATATTGGCTTCCATTTATTCGCAAGAATGCAACGTCGTGCTTCTTGTTCCTCTTACGGTAGCGTTGCTAACATAGAGCGCACTTGAAAATCAAGTTAAATCGCTAAAACGCGACCTAAAGAATCTCAGTGACTGAAGGATTTTATGCCTTTAGTACACATATCGTGTATCCAAACCCTACAAATTCAGCTAACCTGAGCCAGGCAAGCGCGCTCCTAAAGATAATATCACAAGAAGCCGACGGGCGCCTGCCACTAGCTGTACTGCTATACTATTCAATATCCCAGATCCGTTATCACTTGACAACTTGTTGCGTAAGCTGCTACGCGACCGAAAATTGCCAGTAGACTTTTGCACTAGTACTCGCTTAAGAAACATTTGCGGTCGAGCAGGTCCAAACATGCTAAGACCTGCAGGTTCTGAGTTTTAAAAACGCTTCATGGCTGCCAACTTTCACCACAAACAGCAGGCCACTTCAAAGAGCATACTGCGCAGGCAGGATATGACGCCCATACAATGGTCGAAGCTACGCGCTTCTTCATCATTCACAAACATGAAATCCCACTTGAACCAAAAGATGCACCGTTTGGCGCCCCTGTGTGCGGCCTATTTATACTAGTCACCATAGCAAAGGCAACAATAACAGCTGATCGTCTCTCTGAAAGATATTCTATCCGAATCCGGCACAACTCGAGATACGGAAACTGCGCCCCTCTGTTTAATTGAAGAAAATCAAATATTTAGTGTTACTGCAAGTTGCCTCCAATGTGTGCAATTCTGAAATGGAAACAGCAATGTTGCATATCACTTCGCTCACTATTATAACCACGAGTGACCTCAATACTTTGCTCGCATACTGCAGAAATCCATACATATCCTGCAAAGCACGCCATAGGGATCTGCTAGCCACACCACCAACTTACCCAGCGAACATCCGCAGGACCCAAGAAACCCGGATGCAAAAATCGTTGACAAGAAACAACCGGAACACCGGATGGTGCAGGCTAGTGACTGAACTCAAGCGAAGCGGCCGGCAACTAACAAACCACCCTCGCCATGATCGCAGGTGCTGGTTGGGTTTGTCGTTACGGCTGGGCTAAGTCTGACCCAAGCTAACCGCTATCTACTCGAAGATCCGACGTCGGCAATCTGCGCCTAGACATATCAACAAACGCCCAGCACACGAGGCTCAAAACCACCTTACTTTTGGCATAATTTTATGGTTAATCCATCGAGCAAAAAGAACGGAGAGTTAGACCATTCACTAAAATACCAGTTCCCGAACTTTGGGCAGTCCAGTTTGTGAATCTGCATTACATTACTGCAAGCAACACAGGCTCCTTTTCCACCATTTAATTGTTGGGACACTATAGGGTACGGTCCACTACGCCTAATCCATCAACAGCTAGCATCTGCTTTAGTTCTTCTCCGAAATCTCTATGGTCGCTGAAGCCATCCAGGAACGGCTGGCTTTATGCATTCGAGTAACTTTATCAATCCACAATTATACCCTTAACACCTCAATGGCATATTTCCATCGGTCCTAAACTTTGCTACCCATGAACACCATGTTAGAAGCGTTCACCTGTGAAATGTAACTCTATCTCACCAAAATCCTTGTTTACTTCCCCTTCTGCGACGAACCTGTATATTGCCATTTTTGACCCGCATTCGACGCCTTCATATAGCGTTCGGCCTTTGCAGTCAAAGTGGGTCGACCCACCTGGCTTCCCCCTCGCGTTGTTCTACATATCCGCCTTCGGTTCACCCCAGGGACCTGGTTAGCTTTACCTACGTCATTCTGCCACCAAAGCGACCATGTACAGGACCTAACGAGTTTCAATTGCATAACCAACATGTCAATAATAACGACGTTGCCCTTACTAGAGTAAACTTATGTGGCAGTTTAAATAAATAAATAAATAAATAAATAAATAAATAGTTTATTCTCAGTTTCATGGAGACCCACCAACTCAGGCATGATCAACGTTTAAAAACATGTGTATCACGACGATACATCGGGTTCAATCGGGTGTAGTTGGAAGGGTGTCGGGAAGAGTTGATATGTGAGTCTAGTCGAGTGCCAGTATGTAGTTGTGGGCAGTGACTTTATTCAGTGGCGAGTCACATCCGCCACGTCGCAGTGTTGTTAAACAGACATTTGTGGCTTTTTATAGGGAGAACGCTTGACAGGCGAAAACCCACCACGTCCTGCAACACTGCCGTAAATCATTTTGAACCTTAAGGATGAATTGGCAAAGCCGCTTGACGACTGGTTTTACCTTCGGCTTTTTGCAGAGTAATGCCTTCTAAGTTCCTCTGTTAGTTGGACAGGTAATTTGATCGGGGTCGCCATGATTTTTGAGGTCGGTGGAAGAGAGGGACATCGCGATTATTCTTCTTGTTGTATGTCCAGGTAAGCAAAATTTCAACTTTTCCGCTGTCCAGATTTTTCAGATGTATAATGTATGGGAGTATGAAGATATGTCTAGTTCTCCATACTGGACAAGGATTATGGTGATTGTAGTTCGGTCCTTTCGGATTTCTACCATGCTCCATGTAAGTCCTTGTGGGTTGTTGCGTCCGTCTTCGGCAAAAGCTGTTCCTCAGTCCAATCCCAGATCTCCAAGACGTCCCGGACCTCAGCGAAAAGGGAAAGTGAGGGACGCCCGAGAGAAGACCGCAAGAACAGGCATGGAGTTGAACATTGTTACTGTCTTAAGTTACAACATTTGGGCTTGAGACAAAAGCATGTACACTGCGCAACAATAATTCTACTGAAAATGTTTTTGAATATCCTATAGAATCATTAGCCGTATGAATGGATTCTTAACGCCTGCGTAGATACAATAGCGTTGTACCTGTAAGTAAAGTACGAAGTATCGGTTTAGTATGAGCCAATAATTGCGTGGGGATAGAGCAAAGAGAGTCAGAATATTGGTAGTGATTGTCGGGTGCATGAACAGCACGTAGTTAGCGTAATCCGAGAGGGAGCGCATAATAAGCGAAAATAAATAGGTTGCCGCAAGAGAGTCCTAAAGATCAATTGGTGGCAGGGCAGCGGAAGGATTGGATGTAGATATTCTAAAGGAATAAGGGATATTGAGATAAGCAGTGGCTCCTAACAAGCACTGGATCATCGCATATGCATGGGGCCAATGGCCACTAGCTACTTCTGAACAGAGATGCCGAATGTACGACGACCGACAGATGGTGGCGCTAGGGGAGACCCAGTGGACAGATGTAGCTATTCCAATCAGACGCTAGGTTAATAGCGTATGCCTATAGGGTCGCTGAGTGTATCAACAGGCTAATGAAGGTAAGTAATAGTTCAGGTGACAGGTCACCAGACCAGCTGAACTGTGTCGCAAACAATCCAAGAGAATGAACATTGTAAGCACGAAGCGGGCTCCGGATATCCGGAAAGTCAAATGGAAGCTATGGCGACTTGCTGCTGCTAAGCATAGATTGTGGCTCTAGAAAAGAATGTATCAGTGGCTGGTGTAGCCATATCATTACGACGTTTGATCACTACTAGATCCCTTCATATTCCATGAATATATCAACATGCGGGCGAGGCTTAGTGAGACAGACGCCTAAACAAAATGAAGGTTGGAGAGTCAGAGATTATCTCCTTGCAAGTTACATGGGGCAAAAATGACCAGCTGCCGTCAAGAGGAGATGAGGCGAGTAGGATTAACGACGGATAACGGCGCGCTAGAAGAGAGACGAATGGCCAGCAATAGAGTTCATGTTAAGCCATCAGTTACTAGTGGATCCTACGGTGGCACATAATAGGTCAACAGACCATCTGAGTTGTGACATAAACAATCCAAGAGAATGAACGTTATAAGAAGGGAGCGGGCTCCGGAAATCCGCAAAGTTAAATGGAAGCTATGGGGACTAGCTGCTGCTAAGCAGAGATAGTGGCTCTAGAAAAGAATGTATCAGTAGCTGGTGTAGCCATTACATTAGGACGTTTGACTAATATTAGATACCTGCAGTTTCGATGAAGAAATCAACATGCGAGCGAAGATTAGAGAGACAGACGGTAGAAGAAAATGAAGGCTGGAAAGTCCGGGATTGGCTCCTTTTAAGCTACATGGAGCCAAAAGTGACCAGCTGCTGTCAAGAGGAGTTGCTGGGAGTAGGACGAACGACACATAACGGCGCGCTAGGAGGAGGAGTGATAGCAATAGAGTTCGGATTAAGCTTTCAGTTACTAGTGGATCCTACGGTGGCATATATTAGGTCAACAAACCATCTGAGCTATGACGCAAGCAATGCAAGGGAATGAACTTTGTAAGAAGGGAACTAGCTCCGGATATCCGCAAAGTTAAGTGGAAGCTATGGTGACTAGCTGTTGCTAAGCAGAGATAGTGGCTCTAAAATGTGAAATATACTAAAATCAACATGGGCGAGCTTAGGAGACAGACGCCTAAACAAAATGAAGGTTGGAGAGTCAGAGATTATCTCCTTGCAAGTTACATGGGGCAAAAATGACCAGCTGCCGTCAAGAGGAGATGAGGCGAATAGGATTAACGACGGATAACGGCGCGCTAGAAGAGAGACGAATGGCCAGCAATAGAGTTCATGTTAAGCCATCAGTAACTAGTGGATCCTACGGTGGCACATAATAGGTCAACAGACCATCTGTGTTGTGACATAAACAATCCAAGAGAATGAACGTTATAAGAAGGGAGCGGGCTCCGGAAATCCGCAAAGTTAAATGGAGGCTATGGGGACTAGCTGCTGCTAAGCAGAGATAGTGGCTCTAGAAAAGAATGTATCAGTAGCTGGTGTAGCCATTACATTAGGACGTTTGACTAATATTAGATACCTGCAGTTTCGATGAAGAAATCAACACGCGAGCGAAGATTAGAGAGACAGACGGTAGAAGAAAATGAAGGCTGGAAAGTCCAGGATTGGCTCCTTTTAAGTTACATGGAGCCAAAAGTGACCAGCTGCTGTCAAGAGGAGTTGCTGGGAGTAGGACGAACGACACATAACGGCGCGCTAGAAGAGAGCAGAGTGATTAGCAATAGAGTTCGGATTAAGCTTTCAGTTACTAGTGGATCCTACGTTGGCTTATATTCGGTCAACAAACCATCTGAGCTGTGACGCAAGTAATTCAAGAGAATGAACATTGTAAGAAGGGAGCTAGCTCCGGATATCCGCAAAGTTAAGTGGAAGCTATGGTGACCAGCTGTTGCTAAGCAGAGATAGTGGCTCCAGCAAAGAATGTGTCAGTGGCTGTTGAAGCCATATCATTTCGACGTTTGACCACTACTGGATACCTACGGTTTCGCGAAAGAAATCAACATGAGAGCGAAGCTTAGAGAGACAGACGGCCGAAGAAAATGAGGGCTGTAGATCCAGGGATTTGCTCTTTGCAATCTACATAGAGCCAACAGTGACTAGCTGCTATCAATAAGAGTTGACGCGAGTAAGCGGAACGACGGATAGCGTCGCGCTACGGGATGGAAGATAGATTGGCAGAGCTGTGACGCAAACAATCCAAGAAATTAAGCATTTTGTGAAAGGAGCAACTCCTAGAGATCTCTGGATATCCGCGAAGTTGAATGGAGCCTATGGGGACTAGTTGCTGCTAAGCATAGATAGTGGCAATGGAATGATGTATCAATGGCTGATATAGCCATATCATTAAGACGTTTGACCACTACTGGATACCTTCAGTTTCAATGAATAAATCAACAGACGAGCGAGGCAATGGAGCAACTGCGCGCAGATCATAAGAGTTATGTTTTGTGACGTGGACAGTCCAAGAGTGCAAAGGACGGTTTTTTGGTAGAGCCTGTGTCCGATATTTTGGGTTTTCAGACTTAGAGGTGCTGTGGGCCATGTTCCCAAATTTCGTCCTCCGGTATATTGGTGTTAAAGAGCTCACATGTAGGCAGGGTAGCAAGGTGTCTATGTAGGGCTGATCGGAACTGTGCAGTATTCTCGGATGCCCTCACTTGTAGTGGTAGCATGTTCCAGACGCCAGCGAATCTGTAGAGAAAGAAGTTGTGGCGCAAGGTAGTGCGGGCTGTGGGCAGGGTAATGGTTAAGGGTCTATGGCGGAGGGGATACCGAGAGTCACCGTTTTGTTGAATAAGTCCTTCAAGGTTCGTATTTAGGTTGTTTATCGTCTGGAATAAGAAGGTGAGGTTGAGTCTCAATCTTCGTAACCATAATGGTTCAAGACCAAGGAGCTTACAGCGCTCACGGTAGTTGAGAGTAGAAGGGTAAAGCAGGCGCTTTGGGAATGAGCGTTGTACTTTCTCAGTTGCTATACGGCCACTCTTTCTGGAGTTGGTAAATATTATTGAGCAGTATTCCAGAAGAGGTCTAGCGCATACCTTGTATAGAGTGAGTCTGGATTCGGTTACGAGCATTCTTTTGCAGATATGACCAATGAGGGATCTGGCTTTCGCTACACTATAGCTAACTTGTTCTGAGAAGTTTGGTGAGCTTGAATAGTGTACTCCGAGATCCCTTGCGGTTTAACAGATGGCTAGTGAGACGTCATTCAGGGTTGGCGCACTACGCGGCACAGTGCATCTGTACGACAGAACGCTGCATTTTGTAGGAAAGAAGTCAAGATTCCATGTGTTGCACCAAGAGTCTAATGCTTTAAGGTCATTTTGTATATTGAGGAGACCGCTCCTTAGGTTACCCGGGTCAAAGGAGAATAGGACTTTGATATCATCGGCGAACAGGTACGCCTTTCCGTATTCAAGGACTTGAAATACGTCGTTGATATAAAGTAGGAAGAGTATAGGGCCCAGTACACTTCCCTTGAACACACCACTTGTAACTGGATTCGGCACCTAGAACTGCGTCGTTCGACTCGTCTTAATACCAAATTTTCACCTCATATTCGGCCTGTTCCTCTCTCCCTTTTCTCTGAGGTCGTGAACATCTGAGGGATTCGAGATTGAACTGAGGAACGGCCTCCGTCTGGAATGGGACAAAATAACCAACAAAAACTTACCTAGACCATGGCATTACTTCCATTCTAACCATCTGTACCCAACCACCGATGTCCAGTGAGGGTAGTTGGACACGATTTTCACGCTCCCCGGCAAATATACATAATCAGAGAAGACTTCACGTAGCTCTGCAATGGATCAACCCCTCATATTTAAAATGAACGTTTAGTTCCCGACCTACCAATGGATAGGACCCAAGAACGCAATAGGCAACCAGCCAAGTCATCAGCCAGCAGAAAAGTGGGACACAAGCTGACTGCGAATAACCGAGCAAACAAGCATCTGACAAAAGACATAGCGAGTTGCAACTTGCCATTCAATGGATTGGCGGCAGTGTTTCAGGAAGTGGTGGGTTTTCGCCTGGCAAGCGTTCTCCCTATAAAAAGCCACAAACGTCCGTTTAACAACACTGCAACGTGGCGTATGTGAATCGCCACCGAATAAAGTCACAGCCCATAACTTCACACTGGCAGGTCAACTATCGTCACAATTCTAGCTAGGTTCGTTACACTGGAACTTCTGCATCTGCATATACTGTCGTCTTTTTACTTTCTACTATACGTTGACCTTTGCGTTACTTGTGCACCAACTCACTCTATCGGCATATATCTAGAGCATGCTCTTCCATTACCTTCCAATGGATCATTCAGGATTCTCAATCTATTATTAGCTGAGGTCCCGTATCTCATGACAGCCGAATTATTGTTTCGCATTTTCACCATTGTACTGTTCCAATCATGGACATATGAACAATTTTCTACTGTCCCTGTTACAGTTGCCATAAAATGTTTGTACAGTTGTACATATCTGATCATGCCTCCATGGGCGTGCCTCGCATAGTCGAGAATAAACTAATTATTTAGTTATTTGTTTATTGAAAGCTCGCCACTGGACGGCCATTGTTCTCAATATAATACACGAACAGACAGTTTAGTGCATCTTTCCAGACTGCAGTGAGGCAACCAACGAAGGATTGTATTACCTGTAGTGGAATCTCTTTTGCGCACTTTACGTACCCCACGGCATTTGCACACAGTGGTACTACACACGACTCCGACTTCACTGTCTCTAAGGAGGCATGCAGTGACACCTGCAGTATGCTCCGTAGCAAAGCAACCTTCATCAACCATAAAATGCACCACATTGTTCCATTCGTCCTTCTCTCCTCCTTAGCAGTTGTTCTGACTACGAAAACTTGACAATCCTTAAGTCTGTTTGACAACTTGCTTAATGTCCCCGGGTACACCACGTTCCGCAAAGGACGCATCAACCAACGCGTAGGTGAATGCCCTGTTTACCTACGTGATGCCGTTGGTGCGTCTGCGTTCAAACTGCTAACAAATAGAGGCCCAGAGGATCAAAGCTGGATCCGCACGAAGGGTTAACTTGCCCTGATTCACTGCATATATAACCCTAAGCATACTTCTAGTGTCGTGATTACTTAGCTAATAAATCACTTCAGTGATTTTTCCACAATGGTCCCACGCTGCAAGGTGATGGATGGTAAATTTATTATGCCCCATATTACTTGGAATGACCGGAGTGCACCTCTCAGATACAAATGCCTTGCTCACGCCACATAGGCGAACAACCGGGCAATACGAGTCCATGTTCCGACTAGGCTCCGTAACACACCGCACTTACTTTTGCGTCTGGTATTTGGAATCCGTCGCTAGCGTAAAATGCAACTTTTCACGCAGCAATCAGCAGGTCGTTCAGGTTACAATCATGCTTCTTAACTCACCCCAGTTCTTGCCAGTCTCGTACGTCAGTCTCGGAGGTTTAGACGCATTAACCGAGGTAGCTTTACTATGCTGGTCCGTTCAGCCAATCGGATGCCTTTCCTTCGTCCAATGATGCAAACATCTCCTTTCATGATTTATTAAAAAAAGTACTGGTCTAAACTGCTCGCACCGTCTATGAACAGGCCAGCTTGAAACAGATAAAGCGAGCATCCCATCTTCATAAGGTGCTGGTAAAGCTCCTAGCCATGCGTCGCCAGTACCCTAAGACCCACGATTTCCATATACTTGTTTGCATGAATAAGGTCATAAACAACCGGCAAAACTCCTAGGTGATGGAGAAGCTAGCTGAATACCACGGTGTTCACAACACCAGCAATAAAACCAGGTCCCTTGCTTAGTTACTGAAGTATAGATACAACCGTACTGCGAGATTAATAAGCTCCCTGCGACTCTCCGAGGGGTCCATTGGTAGTGATCCAATAACACCATTAGAGATTCACAATATTCACTACTGCGATTACTTCACTGACACAAAAGTGCTCGGCCGAATCTTATGCCCAAAGGCATGCAGGACCCGCTAGAAGTAGGTAACTTTGACTTACGTTCTATAACTCGAATAATTAGGTCATGCAAACTGTCGCCACACACTGGCTCCGCTCGTCTCGCAGGTGCATTGAGATTACAGGGCGACGAATACATTCCCGTATTAATTCTTAACGTAATAACACACAAGTATGTTGGCGTATATCCTATCAAGTGGATTGTTCCATATTTATCCCCAGACATAAACAAGGTGGCCCTCAACTCCTGGAAAACTACCGCACCATCCGCCACTCGGCTGTTGCAGAGCGAATGATGGTAAGAATACTTAACGGAAACTTCCTAAACCTTCTATCTAGTCGTAACCTTATCAATAGAAAACAATACGGAGTTCTGTCGTTCAAATCTTGTCAAACCCGCCAAGTTGCATTCCTTAACCACGTGACTACGCAGACTGAGAACAAGCAAATAATACTCGTCATTTTCCTAGGCATGCGAAGCTTTTGACAGGGTACCACACCCAGAATTGTTAGTAAAGTTTGAAGTCTACGGGGACACAAACAGATTGTTCAGCTCGCACGCAGGCAGTAAAGGTGGGCGTTTCTATATCAAAACCTAAACCAAACACACGTGGTGTTGTTCGGGTAGTATACCTAGCCCCGTGGCATTCTTGCTATACACAAATAATGGTTCCCAGATGGTACTATATGGCAAATCGTGATTGTTTGCTAATGAACTAGAAACCGTGTTCTCCATTCACCTATCAAACATGTAATTTGTTCTTTCGCAGATTCAATGCAGCCTCAGGGCTATGGAGGTTTAGTGCAACACTTGGAAGCGGGCATTATCGCCGCCAAAATGTAACGCCCTATCATACCGATACACTGGGCCGCCAAATGCAGTAGCGTTTCATTGCACAACACTTGGTGGTAGTTTCACATTTCGGGATCAAGGTGTGCATTACCCACTTTATTTGATATTTGCAGTACAAGTTTGATTGCTCAAGAAAAGTAAGCTAAGGTTTAAACTATATATACCAATCCATGGCACTGCAATTATCTAGACTAACCCTATACAGAACTTGCGCCCCACCTTTACTAGAATGCTGCTTCATTGTGTTCGTTAGCTCCAGAAAATGCCATAGTTGCGATTTAAATGATTCAACCATCATTCATCAAACGCCTTCTGAGACACCCCAACTCAACTATAGTGGCTATGGCAATGAACTGGCTCTTGCGGCTCTGTGGTTGTAAAAAATGGAAAGCACCCTCGCCTTCTTATATACGCTTATCAACAATCTCCATTTGCGCGCACCGACGCCCTTCCAATTCTCGGGTAACCTTTTGTATCCTCGTCGCAATCAACCACACCTCATTATCCTACCGAAAGCTCATGGTACTACCTATGCAAACTTCTAGCTCTACGTACGCGTATGCGTGGAACAGGCTTTCACACGTTGTACAGGAGTCCGATAATCTAATCCAATCCCGTTCATCACTTAATGAAAGGCGCACAGTCAGTCAGCTTTCGATTCTTGTGAACCTTCACGATATTGAAGACTGGATGTGGGAAAACGGAAGTGACCACATATAAGTGTCTTCTCAATTAGCCCTTACCCAACAGTAAGGAACGGAGATTGCTGGTCTTAAACTGGTCGTTCCACACTTCGTTACCCCAGGTCTCTCCTTTTCAGCTCATCGCTGCCATCAGCACTTTGCCAAATTTTCCTACCGCGTCTGCCGCTAATACCAGCTCGCCAATTCTATTTTTTCTCCTGACTAGACTTTTCAAACTTTTGCGATAATACTGGCTTATGCGTAGCACTTGGCCCTCGCCCTACCACCTAGCTGACCAATCTCAGTTGGTGCTTGCTTTATCAGTCCACCTCAGCAACCTAGCATGAATAGATTATCAGCACGCCGCTTCTCTGTTGCCTCATGTGATTTGACGTCTTTAGCAACCTTAATGCATGCTTGCAATGCGCACGCTTTTTGTCCTTTTATCACAAAAACCTCCTTACAACTCTTCTAGAGTTTAAGCTTAAGTCAGCTGGTCAGTGCACAGCCGCTCCTTAGCCGCTACTCTCTAGGTTTTCAGCTATCCCTCTTTCGTGGCGACGGTTGACAAGTGCTCGTGTAAGAACTAAGAACTTCACTGACATCTTCTGCCTCCGTCTAACTTACGACCTTTCTCTTTGTAGAAAGTAGAAATCACGATTAAAATTCACTCAAAGTAAGATGCCCCGAGGGAAGTCGAAATCCGGTCTACGAGTTTCCGGTCCGCTGCTCTTACACCTCAGCCCACGGTAGCTCAGGTGGTAGAGCAGCGGACCGGAAATTCGTGGACCGGGTTTCGACTCCCCGTCGAGGCATATTATTGTGCGTGCATTTTAATCGTGACTTCTACTTTCTACAAACTTTACCCTACTCACAAACTTGTAAAGTTAATCTACCGTCGCCCCTTGGACATTTGAAGGACAGATACTTCGGTCCATTGGGAAGGGACGTGTGAGTGAGCCAGTCTGCAACATCATGACTGGTAGTGTGAGCCCATTGGCAATACGTCCCGCACCAAGCAGAAGTCATGTGTTAAAATTTGCGCACCTAATCGTCAGCCCTCGGTAGCTCAGGTGGTAGAGCAGCGGACCGGAAATTCGTGGACCGGGGTTTGACTTCCCGTCGAGGCATATTATTGTGCATGAATTTTAATCGTGACTTCTAATTGCTACAAACTTTACCCTACTCACAAACTTCCAACTTTTCTCTTTGCTTGCTGGCGTGATGTGATTAGCAATGCGCCGATGCGCCTCTGTCTCACAGGCACTGATGTCCAAAACAATCCTACCCTATGCCTGCATTCCGTCCGCTCACTACATTCTTTGCAACAAAGCTTTCTTAGCTCTGTTCGTTGAGCAAATATATCTCAATTGGTCAGCACACGTCCTTTGCTTTTTAAGTGTACAGTTATACTTTACTCCGGGCAACTTTACTTCTACTATTTATAGACGCGCCTAGCTAGCGACAACAACACGAGTTTGATGGCTCGCAGCGCTTCTTTTTTTAGCCCGATGAGACCTGTCTTCTTGTATGCCTGCTTGTAGCATCCGCTGTCGTTTATACGTCACATGCTTTCGTTGCATAACAACCTCATCATTTGGCACTGTCGGTCTCAAATAGTGCATACAGAAATTAATGGCTTAGACAAAGCCACGACCACAGCATTCCTCCTTTCTGGGTATCAACGCGCACCCCTCCGACGCAAAATTGTAAGTCGCTTTTGTACAACGAGACTTAAAGAACAATTTTAATCCGCGCTTTAGTCCTCTTTCTGCTGCTTTACCACCGATCTACCACTTCACTCTGGCGTCGCAAGCTATTTACAATTATTCTGCGCTTATTGAGCAATTAGGCTGGTTACCTGCTGTTTATTTACAATTCAGTTGTCGCTAGGCTTACAAACCTCGTTTTCACTCTTTTCATCCATGTCGCATCATATTGAAATAATAGTTTATAAATAGCTTTCAGGTGTAACGCTTTGGTTCCCTACGAAGATGACAGCAGTCTACCCGTAGACCTTTGCTTTTGGTTGCATGTTCAAAAGACACTATAAGCATAGTATTCTCTTTACGTTGCACACCAGCTTTCCGCAAGTTTAATTGACATCACGTGGTACTTTGACCATACGTTGTTTCAGGACTTTTTGAGGTCCACTCCCGCTTTGTTAACCAGTTTCTCTTTCCTTCAAGGTTGTGAGTGTCATATGGAGCCAGAGTTGGACAAACGAACTGCCTTTTCGCATGAGACGGGAAGAAGTAACCAACAACAAGTTAGTTGGACAATGGCGCTACATCCAAACCAAGCAACTGCAATTGCCACCACCGCACGAGCTTTTCACCGCACAGGCAAATATAGAAAGTCAGCAAAATTTAGCTCCTAGATGCCTTTAAATTTTACTTCCCTGGAAACGCCGCAATCCGTTTTCTCGTAGTTCATCCTTTACTGGTCAACAGAGAAAATCCTAAGTGACAAGTCTAGGAAGAACCGGGTGTAATACTAGTCAGCAAGATGTTTTGCCAGTTCACCTTGTGGTTCAAAAGGATTTATGCAAGTGTTCTAGGATGTAGCTGGTTTAACTTTGCCAGTTCTCGCTAAAAAGATTACAGAACTCCATGTAACAACGCCGAGACGTAGCGGATGTGACTGGCTACTGCATGAAGGAACTGACCGCAACTACGCATTTGCGATTAGACTAGGGTCATATTTAACTCTTTCTCCGATATGTACTGGAAAAGATACACTCTGTCTACACCCAACGTCTCCAATACATTTATAGTACCGATGCTGTTTACCTTAGGCACAAATGAACCCAGCTGACAAATATGTTTTCTTATGAGAAATAATAATCCTGTATGTTCGATCAAGCTCAACCCCAGAAGTACAGTTGGTATTGCCCCACCAAGACAGACCCAAATAAATTTCACGCCCGTGGCATTTTTTAAAGTTTGCTAAGTTTCTTATACGCACTTTTACTGTTAGTTGCAGGCTCCTCTAGCTCAGTAGTGTTGGAGACATAGCTTAATGAATATGGAAATTCGGCTCTAAAAGATAAAACGCAATTCTTATCTAAAGAATGTGGTTTATGTGGCACAGTAGCCACTGAAAATGATACACGGACGCCTCCTGGCCGTGAGTTACTAATAAGCTGTCTTGAAGTCCCTTGCACATATAACACACGTTGGTGGATTCCTTGTGTTTTGGCGAAACATTATAGCTTACTTGCCTATAGTTGACATGTATGCCTTAAAAGGGTGCTTCTCGGCCACCTACGTCGTACCTAGCTGCTGCGGGGTAGTACGGGCAATATAGAGAATTTATAGATATCTATGGCTATTTAGAAATTACACCGCCTTGTCACTTTTCGTGTTCTGTTTGTTTCTGATATCTGCTTGAAAAGGAACAAGCGATATTTAGCGAAAAATAATGTTGTTATTAGAAGGCCGCCATGCTATTGTCGATAAATCGTGAAAATATGCCCGTGTAGCATTGCTTTTACCTTGAACGTAATCAGCGGTGATATTCTGTTCTCTGCAGTTTATTTTTGCACTACTTTACGCAATATTCTAGCCTTAGGAAATGCTTTTCTTTTGTGTTATGATTTACTCAGTTTGAAATTTGGCGCCAGAGATCAAAATTAGCGCAACTAATTTAAGTCATATTTTTTAATTTGTATTTTCTATTGAAGTTTGCCGCCTCAACAAAAGCATTTTGGTTTAACTTGCAATTCTAGAAATTATTTTATACCTTTCTAGGTCCCTTACAATTCCGCCGCTCTTATTTCTTTCCATGTGCCTGAAAAACGGTGACGACTGAGCAGGTCGAAATTGTTTCTTAAATTTATAGTGAAGTTGCAAGGAATTGGATCATGTATCCAAAGTAACCCCCACAACTACGGCTCTGCGTAACGCCCACAATCAGCCAAATCAAGAAGCTCAAAGATGACCTGAAGTAGCCAGAAAAGTTTCAAGGTGGGCACTTACAATCATATCAAGTGTATACCTAACAAAGCCAATGCAGTCGTAATTGCCAACAAGGAACATATACTCACACTTTTCCAGCTCCCATGCAGCAGCGTAAGATTAATGTAAACATTGCTCTGATCACTTACGGGCGCCGCATCCAGCCAGTCTAAAAATATACCCATATATTGCTTTATTTATGATTGCTTTTTTTCATTTTGTCAGCCTGTACAACATTCGGCCAATGCCGACTACGTACATCGCAACTTATCTGTTGTGAAACGTAACTGCCTGTAAATTTTGATAATGTCTGAGAATAAATATTTATTTATCTATAACTACTTTGCGTGACTGAAGGAACTAATAAATGTCATCGACGGACACAACAGCCGTCATCACCACCACGCGTGCCTTAGAAAAAGGCTATAAGGCAGCTGAATAGGTAAATAATATTGGCGCAGCAAAGCATTGGCGTAAAATAACAAACCTTGGCAATTTATACGGTCGGTGTAGAAAGCGTATTGTTGTTGCTGCGGTTGGCCTGTACGTATACGTTTGTGTTGTGTTTCTTGTGTTTCAGGTGTAGGTGACTAATTGACATCCCGGCGCGTGATAGCGCTGGATGTCCTTGGTGACATAGGGGCTACCATTCCAACCGCCGCTATAACAATTTTACTGGTTTCGGACAGCAGTTGCCCTTTGCAAATTGGGTAAGGAATCACGGTATTATTGAGCATACCATACTGAACTTGTGGTTCCATCTAGGTTGGAGCAGTTCCTGGTCCACCGCCCTTGTTCCATTCCCTCTCCAGCGTATTCCATGGGATAGTTCCGGGTGGCCTGCTTTGGCCTGACTAGTCACCTGGTAGCTTGAGTAAGTCGCATTTTACCAACAAGGACATACCTGTGCGGCTCGTTTGGCTCGTGGGTTCAGCAAATTACCTCCAACTTAGTTATAAATACAGCACTGACACGGCTCAAACCATGCATCAAATAATCTCACCACCTAACGGACCGCAGTCAACCTTGGATGGCCGGACATGGATACCATCCAAGCATAGCTCTTGGGCAACCAAACGACAGCAAGCAACCGAGAAAGCTGCCTGCTGTACCCACAAAGCATTGCTGTTTATCACTTGATTGAAGAAATCTATGGCCACACAAATATCCTAAATTACTTAAGTATGCTCGAATACATGCTCAAGCGCTTCTAAACCATTCTGCCGTGGTCCACACCAATAACTATGCAACGCTCAAAACTCCGGCATCCCAGCATTTTTGCACTACATATGCAATTCGGACCAACATAATCATCTTCGAAGTTATGGAACTTAAAATGACTTCCAAGAATACCAATAGTACCCCAAAGCTTTTTCCACAAAAGTTAAAATATAGGTTTCAACGATACTGCGGGAAGTGCCCTGCCATATACTGTCTAATATACTTATTCTATGGCAACAGGTAGACTGCCCATCACAGAGTACTTGAAAATATACGACCGGACAGGAGGAAATTTTGCTGTAGTGATAAAATCTTCCATCTGTGGAGATAAAATTAAGCAGAAACTTTAAAAACAAATGCTGTAAGTGTGTTAAGCAACCTTAATAAGCGAGCAAACCTTAAAAGTGTGAGTTACTCTGCTTTTGGCAACTGTTTCTTTGGCGGACGTGATTTGGCAGTCTTTGATTCTTCTGTTGTATGTGGAGACCAAATTAAGCAAACTCCGTTGGGACAAAAGCTGAAATCGTGCCAAGCATCCTTGGCAACCCAAATATTCTTTATAATAGGTGAGGTATGCATTTATGTTTGTACTCCTTGCTTTTACGTTGCTATGCCGGAAGAGCTTTAAGGCAGCTAGAAGATAACGGCCAGCTCGTACTTTGCCTAGAGTAGTTCGTGCTGAACGTTTGTCCGTTATTCCTGGGTTCGAGTCCCAGGGCAACACATTTTGTACTCTCCGCGGCCTTGCAAATCCTAAAATTGAAGCGACACAGTGCAGACTGCGGTGTCAAATGCGCAACGGGGCTTTCTTCTCATTCCAACATCTTTCTGCTACAGCACTCCTGGTTAAAATGGAAGAAAAAACAAGTTTCCGCAAACGTGTTTATCATGTTTATTTGTGTGCCACTTTGCATTCATTTTGGGCTTGTGAGACAGTAGCAAGCTACTACGTGAAGTTCATTAACTATGATTTATGGCTCACACGCGTAAGTCTAGTACGCACGATTCTCTACGTAGATAGATCGGAATGTTTCTGTTGCTGCGTAGGTTGAAGGGGTATGGGCCGGTTCCGTTTCTTAAAGGGTCTTCCATCCACATGGTGCTCAGACTTATTTCGTTGGGTTTAAACTGGACATGGGATGTGTGGAGGGAGCTGTGGGTGGTGTAGCGCAAGCACACACGGTCCCTCTGTATGCAAGAGCGGAATGTGGCTGTCCTATGGAGGCCCTAGAGCCAGGTAAAGCTGGAACCGTATGCTGCTAGCCTGGTGTATTAGTGTGTTGCAGTGTTGCTTGGGTTGGTAAATATGCCGGTCTGATACAAACGCGACATAGCGGCATATCACCGCTATTGCACGGCATTTGTGATATTACAAATGCCTTAAAGTTTACTACACAACAATTTCTGAGATTTTGCTATATGTCAATTCACAGTACCTAAAAATATACTTATGCTTGCCGCCGCTTGTTCACGCTTAAACAGGCGTGCCACAGAACGTTCCGGTATTTGTTTACTTAGTTATATTTAGTTAGCTGCCTGTACCTGGCGCGCGCATACCCCATCAATGGCCCAGAAATTTTGCCGCTGGGCAATTAGATGATTGTGTGTTGGGCATGTGGATAAAATGTGGCCCCATTCACATGCAACCGGTGCCTATGCATTTGAGTTTAAACTAGGCCTGCTCGAGTGGACAGGCTGCCGGCAGCGCAGCACAAGTCACCCATTGTCCCTCAGTAGACGCGGGTGCTATCTAACTGTCCACCTGAGAGCCGCAGTGATGTACAAAACCGAAACTGTGCGCTGCCAGTGACGTGGCGCTTGAGAATATGGCGCGCTGCTGTCTGTGGTGGCGTAACCCTGACCGGTTGTTGGTTAGCTGCCGTTGAGCTACTGCCGCGAGCGCTTGCTCCGGAAGATATTTCGTGGCAACTGTAGGAGGCATTCCAGCTGCACTCTTCTTGTATCTCTAAGCCAGGACACACAGATTTACTAGCGCAAGCTGCACGGCGCACTGTCTTTCTGTGGAGCAGATTATACAGGGTTTTTACTGTGGCCTCCATTTCTATGCAACGTCGTCATCAAGTTTGCCAATTATTTGGCTTCAGTCCGCAAGAGAAAATCTTTTACTGCTACAAGTGTGGAGAATGGAACTGCACCTGTTTGCTCTGGTCTGATCTGCGCAGGCTGAAGCTTCGCCGTCCACGCTGTGGTGTGGCGCAGGTCCGGTAGTAATAAATAGGCACATAAGTGTGACAGAGGCGCTTTGGTATTGTCAAGTGGGCAATGCTATCCTGACTGTCAATGATGTAGTTTTTTACGAGAAATTGAAAATTTTTACAGGCAAGGCAACGGAGTTCAAGTCACAGTGTGTCTGCACTGGAATCTAACATACTCGCTGTTGTTTTTGGTAAACCCCGCAGGTTAAAGAGCAAACGCAGCCTTGCAAAACTTACTAGCGTACCTGCGCGGTTTAATTTAACGTAGTCTAACACCTTTATATACCAAGTAAGGTTCATTTTGGCCGCTATTAGCACATCTCCTAACGCTTCACCTAGCCATTCAGCCGGGACATTGACAGCGAAGAGTCGAGAACACTCCGGTGCAGAAAGCAAGTAGGTAGCCTGCAAAACGTCGCACCTAAAAGTACACGGTGAGCAAAACATATAGGGCTGTCTTTCGTACCGAACACACATGAAGTGCCGCAGTTTTCCACAACTCTAGCGACGCCTTATAAAGCGCTTAACTTACCAGCAACAACTCTAAACCAACACTAGCTAGCCAACTTCACGCTGCGTTAATTCTCGTGTGCATTCATGCTCCAGAGTCCAAGTTTGGCAAAATACAAGCCGGTGCTAGTCAATTGCAACCAGTAAAGTTGGATCTGCGATGTAATTGGTATTCGGGTTGCGCTTAATATGCTGAAAATTTGGCGTTTCCCCCAGCTTCAGCGCACTCTGGTGAATCTCGAATCCTTCGAGTAACAATGAAGTTACCAGATAAGACAGGCGCCGATTTGCTCTCTGCAGTATATTTCGCAAATAATTGTGCATGGTTCGCCTATTATCTGACCCAAAGGAAGAGAGCGATCAAAGCGAAATTGTTAATTGCGATAGCATGGAAACCATATTTGTACATAATGTTCCCAGGCTTCCAGGTTCCCGTGACTACAGAAAAGCAAGCACATAACTAAGAGCAGTGGTACTGCATCCGCGAAGCCCGCTACCAGGACAATATCCTTCTCCTATCTTCGAAAAAAGTTCAATCATCGCTTAACAAAAGGGTTGCCGTCCGTGATAAATGAAAGTGGTATAGTCAAGCATGTCTAAGTCGACCACTCAGGGAACCGACAAGAAGTAGGCTCCTGGGACAGGTGGTCGCCATAGAAAGGTTTATGCATACGGAACAATACACATCATCGATTGCACGTGTATACTAAACTTCCCGATGCAAACTACGTCCTTGCGTAGCCAACATCTTTACATAATTTTAGCCTTCAAAGTAAAATAGGAACAGCACTATTGTACATCACTGTTTTGCATCTATTACCAATAAAATGTAAAAGGTTGCACTTTATGAGTACATATTATGAAAGTAAAACAGAAAAGTTGCATGGTCCACAACTTGTAACAAAATCAGGCTCACACACTTTATTGTCTGCATGAATTTTCACCATATAAAAGGTGTATACAAGTCTGCTAGTTTTCAACTGAAATGTAAAATAAAGTGGGATTTCAGTTCCTGATATGTTCAAGCATAGCAGTGAGTCCATTACGTATTGCTAAGAGCCCGAAATATCAGCAGCACCCTGTGCGTCTGTGAATGTATACGCTGACGTATAGTCTGTAGGAGCCTGTTCCAGTTCGTTGACTGATTCATTACGCCTATCCTAGCTACAAAAATTGAAATGTCCCGTAGATCCTAGCTTATTTCCGTCGTTTTACAAATTTGGTGGTGTTGATCAACCATGATCGCTCCCACTTATGGGGCCGTGTACCGTCCGTCGGTAAATATACAAATTTATTTATTTATTTATTTATTTATTTATGTTGCCGTCAGTAAGTTGACATCCAAATATGCCTTTATATATTTATCCGATGTAGTAAAGATTGCGGGTAAAACTTGCTCGTCTGAATCATATATTTGCAATGTTATTGCAATCAATATCTGCGGGAAACAAGAAACCATGCTTTATAAAACCCTAGGAGATCGTTAAGTTCCCTGCCGGCACTATCAGTCACTCGAGCGCCCGATACAGAACACTTATCGGGAGTTTGTACAACAGCGCATAGGAAAGCAGATTATAGCCATAACAACTGTCCAACGGCGATTGAACACCTTGATAGTACTTTGATTAACTTTCTTAAATAAGCAAAACACTCGTTAAAGGATAGTAGAGTTGTTCGCTTCGTGAATACAGTTTTTACACCCATATTACGCATAATTGCTGATACATGTACGCTGCTTATTTCCGTTACGCGCCACCTATAAGTATTGCCCACATGGGTGAGATACGCGTACAGGATTGCACTCCCAGCATCTAAAACCTAGCACCACCAGCGCACTATACCCACGCAATGATATCAGTAAGCGAGTATTGCCCGCTTAACGTAAGGCACAGAGGCCATACAGAGAAAACAGCCAAGTATTCAATATAGAAGCTGCCAAGTCATGACTGCTTATAGATTACGACCTTAGTTTCAACATGTTACAGTAGGATTGCGTGGATATCTGACAAAAGCGGACTGTTCGGCTTTTAGGAATATAAGCAGCGAGGTGGCTTCAACGTAGTTCTATAGTCTAATCGTAGGGCGCTTTTCTCGTGATGTAGGTGTCCGGGGCTCGAAGCTTGGCAGAGTCAGGTTTGGATTAACTGGCATCGCTGGATGGCGTGCTTGTGCGATAGAACCTGGTGGCTACATTATTTTCCTCTTTTTACTTGGTTTCAGTGAGCATTATTAAGGAAGTAAGCGCGTTTCACACCCTTCGTGCGGACGTTTACCGGATCGCATGCATCAATTGTGTCACCGGCTAGGTTGAAGCCAAGCTCATAGATATTCTAATGCCATGTGTTGAGAAATACACAAAGGAGTGTAAAGGGAGTGTTACTGAGCGCTTTCCCGACAGCCGAAATGTTCGGTTCGGATTTATTTTCGAATCTCAGCAGTCTGTCGGCGGTGTTTCGTACTAGTCTGGTCACCAGATGCGTGGAATCTTAATAATGCGCAAGCAATGATGTTGGCAGGGGAGGTAATTTGGTTAGGTTATTCCTACAGAGAGCAAAATCTTTGGGAAAACGGGCGTTTGGAAGAGGAACCGCAAAAACTTTCTTGGCGAGCGCACGACGAGTGACAAAACCTTTGCCACTCGGGCGCCCATTGAGCGCTCCATCGGTCATCATTCGGGCGCCATTCGGACTTTAAAGTTGCGCTCAGCAGACACTGGTGCTGAATGGGTCATTAGCGGAGCGACCACGCCTAAACAGTTGTTGACAATTGTTGTTGTTGTTGCATATATCATGAGTGACTGAGTCCACATCCTTGGACAAGAAAACGGTATCCCAATTGGCTGACCGGACCAGCATAGAAAATTTATCCCGGCCACTGCTTCTGAACATCCGAGACTCACCAGCTAGGGTATTTGAGAAATGGGGTGAGATAGAAAGCATAAATGATAGGTGAACTACTCAGTGGTTGCTTTCTGCGATGTTGACTTTCACGCTAGTGACAGCGTCCAGAATGTCAAGCGTAAAAGCTAAGTCTAGAGTGTTACACAACCTAGTCGGGACACGGACGTGTTGAATCCAGTTGTTCGCATATATGGTGTAAACATAGCCTCTGTATTTGTGAGGTACACTCTGGCCACTCCAAGGGGTTTGTAGTATATTAAAGTCAGCACCCACTATCTTATAGCTTGGGGACATTGTGGAAACATCAGTGATGTGGTTTGCTAGTTCGTTAAGCTTGGCATTAGAAGCTTGTGTGGGTTGTATATGCAAACAACTAGGAGGTCATGTGCACCCCCAGTCGTTTGGATCCAGGTTGAATCCTCAGGATCAACAATTGATAACATCTCAGTTGAACGCATAGAAGTCATCCCGTACGTAAATAAAACATCCACCTCCGAGCTGGTCGGTGCGCCCATTGCAAAAGGTTGTGCACCTGGGGCTATTTAAAAAGTTGCAAGGGGTGCTTGAGGATCGCCAAGTTTCCGTACTCAGCGCAATTTATGGAAAGGGGAGAAGAACAAATAGACAGATGTAGTGCAGTTTGGGTTTGATGGATCTTGCAATGATAAGAATCCTACTGCAGGTTCGACTGTATGCTTCGTTAGAGAGTGGGAAGTCGGGTGCGTGTGTAGTATCCATGCGTGTCACAACGGCGGAGTCAGTAAAGAGTGCAGCAGATGTTTCACTTGCAGATAATACGTATGCTGCGGTTGTTAACTCACTTCAGTCTGGGGAGATGCACTTTCGTGGGAGAGGAGGGGCACCAAGGAGTAGGGGACGCTAGAGTTGCGTTTCATAAGTGAACGTTTCACATGTGTGTATTCATGGGATAGCAAGGTTTGGTACTGCTAAATATTGCTCACTACATGCCAAGAGTTTACTTGAGGATTGCTGGATCCATCGAAGGGCTAAACCCAGCGATTTGGGGAGCCGTAATGAACATAGAAGGTTTCGGAGAAGAAGTAGAGCAGGTGCTAGCTCTGGATGGATTGGGCGCGGTGGACCACACCCTGTAGTGTCCCATAAAAATGGACGATGGTAAAGGTAGCTGTGTTGGGTGCGGTTATGTTATGCCGATTCACGTAATGTGGCTGTCCAGATATTGGGAAATGATTGTTTAGAGAGGAGTCGGCAGCTTTAGTACCCCTTGTTCGATGGGGAGTACCATAAGAACTACGTCCAGGACCAGATGATATCGACTTTTGTGCGTTTGGCAGTTGTAGGTAGCTGGGGGCGCGAGCTGCCAACTTGGGACCTTGTGACTTGCGTAGCCTAGCTGCGACCACAGAACCCAGCGATGCCTGGTGTTTTTGGGGAAGAGAGTTTGACGGTTACCGGCTGCCCCGCCTGAGTCCAAGCGTCGGCGTGTACCATCCGGTTCGCAGGTATTTGCTTGTTAACCTTTTTGTGATACTGGGTTTAGTGTGCCCTGCGGCTCTTTTTATGGGTTCGTTGTAGGCGTGGGTAGCAGCCACCTTTGGCTGCGCTACAGGATATTAAGGATTTCCACAATATAAATAAATAAATAAATAGTTTATTCTCGTTATTGCAAGAAACACCATCAAGAGCTTGATCATGGTATTACAGACATGTATGATAGGCAATTGCACCAATTAGTACATTTGGACCAATAGCATAGGAATTTATGTGTGTCGCGATGTGAAACTATGTTTAACTGTGTATTTGGAAGGGGATAGGTTGTGTGAGTAGGTAAATGTGACGGTGTGTGTTTTTGTTCGTTGTGTTCACCATCACAGGGGGAATCAATGGAACGCTTTGAATCGGATGACGTTCGTGATGTGTGAATGAATCTCCGGAAAAAATAAGAGGCAGTGACTTTAGTTACATCCACCACGTCACAGTGTTGTTAAAAGGATGCTTGTGTTTTTTTATAAGAAAAAGGCTTGCCAAGCGAAATCCCACCAAATCCTGGAACACTGCCGCCGTACCATTTTCTGGAACGGGAGTTACCCAAACCACCCAGCTGGCAGAACGAGGAGGTAGTTCGGCTAGCCAGCATTGCTGCATTCACCCATGGTGACGGGAGTAGCGGGCGAACCGACAGTCCGGATGGCTTTTTCCGTATCAGAATTGCACATAGCGGAGACGAAATTCGATAGGGCTCTGGATCTTTCCTCTCCTTCAGTAGTTGCGGCATCTCGATCTGAGCAGGAGCTGGGTGGAATCTCTCTTTGGGGCGACACCCTGTCGTCGTTGTTGAGGCTAAATCAACGGCGCACAGTGGTATAATGCATGTGACGGACAATGCATCTCGTGGTTCAGGTCGGGCGTTTATGTTAGACGATGATGTAGAGGTACACAACCTAGACATTCGTACGGGGTCAAATCCTCTCTGATCTGCATAGTACCGAAATTGACCTGTTGTCCAAGGAGAGAGCTGGAGGCCATGAAGTGTGCGAACACTTATGCCTTGCAACTCTAAGCGGGATGGGACACGTTCGGCTGCGCATCTTTCTTAAGCGGTTTGCATTGCGGCCGTGAAGCGGCAATTTGCAGAAGTTCAGAAGCATACGTAGCAAATGTTTTAGGCGGGAACCGATCTGGGACATTGAATATGACAACATTATTAGAGAGAAGCAGGCGCCCTTTGGCATATTGGTCACTTAGGTTCAGAAGCATACTAGTCTGGTTCAAGCCAGCTGACACTGCAGGGTTCTGGATGCCCGCCCGATAGGCATATTATGGGCAGCACCTACAAAGCCGCGTTCATATTAATTATGTCGTCTTTTAGCAAATTCACTTAACCTGCAATTGCGTAAATTTTTAGCGCTGCTTCAGTAAGAGGGTCATTAAGCATTATGTTGCGCCCTTGAGAAAGAATGATAGCAACTGTGTTGGGTGATGCTGTAGGACTTACAACCTCGTTATCGCAAATCACTGAGCTGGAACTTTGACCACCACGATTAGATTGTAGTGTACCGGACAACACGCGATTTCAGAACAACGCAAAATCAGATTTTACGGTTGTTTTAACCTTTGAAACGTCCACTTGTTTTACTGACTGCCCAGCCGTTGGCACAAAGCGTTTTGGTGGGTACCTTGTGTAAGCTTCAAAAATCGCTTAGGATAGTTGGACAACGCGCAGGGCACCGATTCGCGGCCTCCGACAGGGGATCAATGAGCGGCAAAGATCGGAGTTGGTGTGTAGGCCCCGGAGAAACAAAAAAGCCACAGTCGATGCGGAACTACGGTGCTATTATACAAAGCGTAAAAGATCAAAGTGACAACATACTTCAACAGTGTCCTCAGACAAAGACAAGTACAATCAGTTGGCCGTTACAAGAACAGGACATCAATACGGTCGTCCAGTCAGCAAAATGACCCAGCGCGATTACATGACATGCGAGACATGCACCAGTGAGCCAATCAAGATACCAACAGCCACTAGTCCAATCACATCAAGCAGGTTCAATGTGGGACACATTATGAAGACCTGAGGTTAGGGGCACATGTCAGCCGGATGGGTGGTGTGTCCACCCCACAAAATCTCCGGTCTACCCTGACCTCAATAGTAACACGCAAATGAAACAAGTGCGAAGCAGTGATCGATAAAGTGGAGCATGCATCAAAGAAAGTAGCGAGACAGGTGGTGTCACCAATGTAAGGTGGGCATGGAAACCAAACGACTAAGGGTCATGCAGGGCGGTATACGTGGAACGTTCAAACAGGGTGATTCAAGGGGAATTAGGGCAATAATATGGGTCCAGGCGAAGGGCGATGACTGTTGACAAAATGGACGTTACACTCTTCCGCGAAAATCTGTCCCAGATTTTCCAGTGGTTGAGGACGACACATTCTGTTCTGGATCGCCCTACGCCAACTCCATCCGCTATGGGAGGTCACAGGACTTACAACGGTACGCCTAATCCCTCCCACGTCGGCTGTTAAACTCACAGTGGTCCTCCCTGGAGCAGCAAATCCGAAGACCCGCCTCCCACCTGCGGAGAGCCAACAGCCGGAACTACATTCCCACTCGTGTCACTTCCTTCCAACAAACAGAGCTTACGCACGTCTCTTTTGTACAACCCTTCCTTTGTTCTGACAACAGCCGTCCTGACGAGCCCATCAACAGAATCAGTGCAGCTCTCAATAACTCCCAATGGCCATGTTCCACGCGAGCTCGCTTCAGAAGAGACCAAAACCACGTCACTTGGTCTAAAATTTTGACTGCTGTGTAACCACTTTTGTCTCGATTGCAACAACGGCAAATACTCTCTGACCCATCTTTTCCAGAACAACGCAGTTAGGTAATTCACCTGTCGCCAACAGCGGTTATATTCTTCAGGCAGGGCCGTTAATATATGCGTTGCGTTGGATCGCAATATCAGCAAATCGTTAGGTGTAAGTGCCCCGCGGTCGTTGCGGTCCGAAGTTAGCGGTACAAGTGGTCTACTGTTGACGATGCGCTCCGCTTCAATAAGGAGAGTGTTCGGTGTCTCGTCATCCAACGTCTGCTGCCCTGCGACAGATAACAGGATCCGCCTAACAGACCTGATGATGCGTGCCCAAATACCACCTCTGTAACTGGCCATCGGTGGGTTGTAGTGCCACTGCACTCCTATACTCAGTAGCTTATCATTGATCTTTGCTTGTGACCAGCTCTTCATGGCAGTACGCAACTCAGTAGCAGCACCCACAAAATTGCCCCCATTACCACTGAATATTTCGGCCGGGGTCACTCTGCGGGCAACAAATCGTTTCAGGGCCATGATAAAAGAGTCAGTACTCAATGTAGGTGAGAGTTCGACGTGTACGGCTCGTGCTTGCATACATGTAAATAGGCATCCATAGAGCTTTTCTTGTCTCCGCCCGTGTTTAACAATAAATGGTCCGAAATAATTCACGCCGACAAATTTGAAGGGGTGCCATCCCCGTTCCACACGGGCTAGCGGCAACGGTGCCATTAGCTGTTGACTGGCAGTGGCGAGTCTTTTATGCATGTCCAACAAGTTCCTATTAACCGCTTTACTGCCGTCATTCCACGAACTATCCAATATTTACGGCGTTGACTCGCCAGAACTTGAGAAACATCTGCGTGACCTTCCAGCAAATGATAAAAGCGGATCAACAAATCGGTGACAGTGTGCTTTGGAGGTAGTATAATTGGAAACTTAAAGGAAGCATCGTACTCCGAGTAGGCCAACCTACCACCTAGACAAAGCAAGCCATCACGCATTATTGGGTGTAGTCGCGCCAGAGAACCTCGCAGTATTTCCCCCTTAGGAGGCACCGAGTCCCTAGCTATCTTTTCGAGTCGTGTTAGTTCCGCTCGATAAAATTCGAGCTGCGCGATTCGAATGACGTCGTACTCAGCCCAGTAAAGTTCCTTTAGAGTAATTAACCGAGCATGTTGCAGCACTTCACTGGTTGCACAACTACGAGCATTCAGGTACTGCTTGAATCGAGACAGCCACACAACAGTCCTTAACAACTTAACCCAGTCTGAATACCCTTGGATTAGAGTAGACAATGGTGTTTCCTTTGAGGTTGCGTAGACCTGAACAGTAGAATGCTTCAGTTCTGCATCTTCCGGCTCGCAACTAAGGCAGAATTCGGGCCAATCATCATTCTCGCTCAGCAGAAAATCTGGCCCGAGGAACCAGTTCTTTAAGGAGGCTAGAGATGTAGTACCTCTCGATAGCGGATCAGCAGTATTGCAGCCGGATTTGACGTGTTTCCATTGGCTGGGTGTGGACAATTCATGGATGATTGTCAGTCGGTTGGCGACGAAGGTGCTAAACCTTTTAGATTCATCGTTTATGTAATATAAGACCGTGGTAGAATCTGTCCAGAACCATACCTTTTCGAAAACTAACTGAGCCCTCTCGGTCATATCCTCATACAGCTTCGTTGCAAGCACGGCCGCCGATAATTCCAACCGTGGGATGGATACAGCCTTTAGAGGGGCTATTCTTGACTTAGCATATAACAATGAGCAGTATGCGATGTTCTCGGTGCGAAACCTAGCATAAGCAACCGCACCATATCCATTCTCTGAAGCATCACAAAAGATGTGAAATTGTGGCCGCTCTTCAGGCCCAGTGAACCTGCGAATGCACCAGGGTAGCTTCAAAACATTTAGAGCCTTCATATCACTTAACCACGCACTCCAGGTTTTTTCGTATGCGTTAGTGATCGGGTCATCCCAGTGCGTCTTGTCGCGATACATCATTTGAAGGAGTAACTTCGCGGGCATAATTAAAAGGGCAATATGGCTGCACTATTTCTCGCTTTCGTTGATTCGCTTACCACTTTTGTAGTTGCGCAATATACGTTGGGTTCAGTCGCTTCTGACTTATATACGGACCCATATTTGACACCTTTTACGTGTCATTCCTAACCGAATAATATCCCAAGCTTCACTCAACAAGTGATTAAACCTGTCAGGAACAAAACGCCCGCGCTTTTGGGGTTTCTTTCTTGTAAGCTCTTTCCAGTGCCTGATTCATTACTCGCTACCGTTTCGTTTTCTCAGTTACTGCATATACTTATGCATCTCACAAAGAATAGTCCTGATGGTATACCATCTAAGTACATGGTGAGTGCTGTAGAGCTGGCCTCCCCACCGTTTTTTGGAAAGTGGCCCGTTGTTATAGGTTGTGCATTTAGAATGCACAGCTTACAATAGTAAAATTTTAGCTGGTGATCCTAAATATCATCAACCTACGTCCAGGTCTCCGCAAGCTGTATCCTCCCAAGTGAGAGATATCATAGCTTACCCGCCGCCCGATGAGAAATATGAGACTTTAAAGCAGGTAATGATTCAACGCATTAGGCTCTTTGACAAGACCTAAATGCAGCAATTGTTTAGGGGTCTGCAACTAGAAGACGGGATGTTCTCAGCCTTGTGTGACAGACGCGACAGCTCCTAAGCACATCCAGCATGGACGAAGGTGTTCTCCGTGAAATGTGGAAACAAGGCCTACCCGAGAACACAGAGGCCATCGTTGCGGTTGCAAGCGCCCCGTCTTTCGCGGCGGTTGCAGAACTAGTATACCGTGTCACGAAATGACAGCAGCCGACGAACGAAGCTAGGACATTTACTAGACTTAGCCCGTTGCAGTCCCAGTGACATCCGCGATAAGCGAGCCGTCTGCAATCAACGCTCTACCATCGGAAATAGCTTCACTATACCGCCGCCGTGAAGCTCTCTTTATACGGTAAGCAGCATAGCCGCTCTAGCTCAGCACTTAATCGCACGAAGCGTAATAATTCAGGTTTTTGATTTTACCACTCGCGTTTTGGTAACAAAGCCAGCAACCATGCAGTTTCTCCACCACAAGGCAGTGAAACTTCCAGGCCAGCAGTAAATGGCAACTAACGGTGTCGGTAAAGCCCAAAGTCGTCTCATCTACATTAGGGAGTATGATTCAAAGACCCAGCTCTTAGTTGACACCGGTGCGGAAAGCAGCGTCCTTCCCCTACACCAAGCGCACCTCTCGCTTCTTTGTCGACAAGCCTCAGTGCCGTCAATGTCACTCCAATAGCCATCTATGGTCATCAGTCGCTTAAGCTGGCCCTAGGTCCTCGGCGCACCTTCCGCTGGGTATTCACGTAGTTACGGACCACTCTGGCATTGTCAGCTTTGATTTTCCCGAGCATTTCGACCACTTGGTCAGTGCGAAACGCCAGTTGATAGTCAACTAGGCAACAAAGCTCAGTGTAAGTTGCAGCACCGCCGATATCGCACTTAAAACACCAGTCTATGTCTATCCGCAGACCTTGCCAGAGTACGCCAACCACTTCTCCCACTGTTCCAAGCTCGTTCAGCCAGTGAGCGCAGCTATGCCCGTGGCAGTTTAAGTCACGCACTACATACGGACGAATGGCCCACCCATATCCTGTCGTCCGCGCAGACAATCTCCAGAGAAACTTAAGGTAACTAGGGAGGAGATTGAGCCAGGTTTGAACTTGGAATAACCCGCCCTTCCGACAGCCCTTGGTCCTCGCCCCTGCAGGTGATTCCCAATATACCAGGTGACTAGCACCCTTGCGGTGCTTACCGCGCAATCACTCGCCTAACCGTCCCAGATAGGTATTTCATCCCACCTCTGCAGGACCTTACGGCATGCCTCACATCTAAGACGATTTTTAGCAAGTTCGATCTGATTCGCGCCTATCACCAGCTACCTGTAGAAGAAAACGACATTCCTATGGCAGCTGTCATCACTACATTCAGCTTTGTTGAAGTTTTAAGAATGCCAGGTGCACTTGCAACGCCGCAACAACCTCCTAACGTTTTATCCACGAGGTTATCTGTGGCCTAGATTTCACTTATTCCTACATCAATGATATTTTAGTAGCCAGTTCAAGTGAACAATAACACCTCGAGTATCTTCGAACCATCTTCCAGGGCTTTAACCAACCCGATGTCACAGTCAACCCGACTAAGTGTGAACTCGGCCAAACAACGGCAGAATTCCTAGGCCACCACGTTTCATCCTGTGGTATCAAAGTACCTCCTGATAAGATCCAGGCAATCAAATACCTACCAGCACTAACTTCGTTCAAACACCGCCGTCAATTTTGTGGTTTGGTCAACTACTATCGATGCTCAATTCTGCGCTGTGCTCAGCTCATGCAGCCTCTGACCAACCTACTCAGAGGGAATTAAGGTAAGTTGGCTTTCCCGAACCAGTTTTCAGGTAGCCTTCGCCGAGCTCAAGGATGATATCTCCAACACAGCCCTGACGCTCATTCCGAATAGACTGTGCCCCTTTCTAGTAAGACTGATGCCTCAAAGGTCGCGGTAGTTGTCATCCACCAACAACACGTTGGTGGGAAAAGGCAACCCATTGAGTTTTCCTCCAAGCGCCGGCAGAGCGGAATCTTGCTACAGCACGTTTGGCAGAAAACTGCTCATCCTTTTTCTATCACTTCTGGCAAACACTGGAAGGTTTCGCTTTCACGGCCTACAATGACCACAAGCCTCTTATCTTTGCCTGCAACTCCGCTTGCGACAAATATTCACCAAGGGAAACAAGACACCTGGACTTTGTCACGCAGTTTACTGCTGAAGTACGGCATGTCTCAGGTGTCGACAATCCCGTAGCCGACGCTCTCTCATGCGTTAACCTCACGCTACAGTCTTTGCCTACCGTCGATCTTGCCGCTATGGCATCGGCCCAGGCTGAAGAGAAAGATATACAGCGCACTCTGCAGTGCACTTTGCTGCATGCGCAACTTGTTCCTCTCCAAATCACGGAAGTAACCATTCTCCGTGACACTTCCACAGGTTTCCTAGACTCCTCGTCCCCGTCTGCTTCAGACGTACAGTCTTTGACACACTGCACTTACTAACACATAACGGTTTCCGTGCAGCCTTGAAACTGGTCGCCAAACGGTTCGTTTTGGTCAGGCGTAATCAGCTATGTTCATACCCAGGCTCGCACTGCCTTAACTTCCAGCTCTCCAAAATACATCTTCACACGCAGTCCGCCTGGTGCAGTTCCTGCCTCGGACTTCCGGTCCTTGCCTGTACACTTGGACCTGGTAGGTCTCTTGCCTCGGTCGCGAGGATACGTATACATGCTTACATGTTTCTACCGCTTCACCAGATGGGCAGAAGTCATCCACGTAGCAGGCTGCACAGCAGAGACTGTTATCCAGGACTTTCTAGACCAATGTGTCTCGCAATACAGCTGCGCATCTACAATTACAACTGACCGATGAACGCCTATCACCTCTTCACAATTCGATACGTCTTGCAATATTTTAGGCCGCCGTCGCATGCAGGCCACAGCTTATCACCCAGCAGCCAGTGTGTTAGTTGAACGCTTCCATAGACAGCTTAAAGCGTCGCTCTGAGCCTGCTCCGACCCTTGCTGGAGCGAAAACCTTTTTCTGGAACTCTTATGCCTCCGCAACAGCATGCACGCTGACTTGCAATGTGCACCAGTAAAGCTAGATTACGGCGCGACGCTAAAGTTGCCTGGAGAATTGGTGTCACATCCCGCATCCTCGGGTATGTCTTCGCTTAATTATGCGCTCTTTCTAGCTCAACGCATACGTTCACTACGCCCGACTCCGCCCCGTGAGCAGAATACAGATTTACAACTTCACAGCGGACTCTCTACCTGCACGCACGTATTTCTCCGCACCGAGGCAGTGCGGCGCCCTCTTCAGACTCTTCAGCGTTCTGCAACGGATTCCGAAACAGTTCTGTTTAGACCAGCATGGTCATCAAACAACGGTGTCCACCGATGACCTAAAAAGTGCATTTCCTTGACGACTAAACTGCAACCCATCCTGATGCTACCACACAAGCACCCGCACCTGTTGTGGCTTCCCGATCACTGGATGACCCGAAACCCTCCGTTCCTCTTGATCCTTAACCTACCCCGCCTCAAATCCAAGCAACCGATTGACGCAGTAGATAGGTCAAACGTCAAGGCCGCTTTATAGATTTAGTACAAGTTTGCCAGTTGCCTTATCACCCTATTTTGGCCTTTAGTGGTTATGGTGCGTCATGTTCACAAACGTTTTGCAAAATCGACAGAAAATACCCAAAATATTTTGGAAGCCCAAAAAGCGTATTTTTGTTTTTATCATGCATGCCAGGTTTCCTCTCCGGCGTCAAGCCACTTCTCCGACCCTGGCCCACTTCCTCTGCGTTCCAACTTTCAGCATCGCAACCGTTGGAAATGCCAAGGCCACCCTTTGTGGGACTCTCAAAGCATCTCAACGCAACCCCCGAGTGACTAGCCAGCCAAGCCAATGCCACCTTCCTGCACCAAGGAACAGACAGCCGCCCTCCACCGTAGGCAGCCAAGAAAGGGTTGGTCCTCAAAAGCCTAGTTAGGCGTTGCCGATGAGGACGCCGGATATATTCGTGGGACTAGGAGCGTGGATTGGAGTGCGGTGGGAAAATGAAAACTCCCAAGCGCACTGTCGGGTCGGCAGCAAAGGGAATGTCCTGCCGGTCTTTTTGCTGGACAAGCCAGATTTTTGAAGTCGGACCAGCCCGCCCTGACGGCCCATCGATAATGCACTCTGCTCTACACGACCCCCATAAATACCACTTAACCAAAGCCAGGACTAAGAAAACTCGGCTACACACCCCACCATAGAAGTCCTTACTGAAGGCCATGCGACTATTCGCACGCATCCTCACCTTTCGTTGTCCCCCGCTAACAGATCCATCAAACGCTTCCTTGCTTCAACCTTCTAGGGGCGGCCCTTGTAGTGCACCGTAAAACAAGCTGTTTTAGTATTTTGCCACATTGGACTTTACGGTTGTTTTAACCTTTGAAACGTTCACTTGTTTTGCTGACTGCACAACCGTTGGCACAAAGAGTGTTGGTGAGTATCTTGCTGCAACTTTTCTCGCTCAGGTTGGATTCGCTTCCTACTTTGTAGCCTGCACAATATACGTTGGATTCAGTCGCTTCTGACTTCTGTTCCGTCCTGCATTTGACACATATTACTTGTCATTCCTTAACGACTAGTATCCCAGGCTCCAACCAACAGAGCCAACTTGGTCTATGTGGTAGACGTTGCGCACGTCAGCTGACACCGAGTTGGCCTTACAGTAAAGAATGTCGTCTACTTCACTCTTCGTTTACTACGCTTCATAGCTACAAAACATTTAACCACCAATGTACAGAAAACTGGAGCACGATACCACAACGCTACAAAGAAAACTTGTCCTAAATGTCCAAAGCGAACCCGATTGACGGTTATAAGATGACGGTGTGGTATAAGTAAATAGCACCAACAATCTTATAACGTTAATAGAGGTGATTTGGCGACACTAAAGGGCCAACCAAAAATATGCATCTACATCCAACTGACCGCTCGGCACACTTACAGAGCCCGTCTTGGTCCAGTAACCTGGAGTGACTGCAGCACCCAGCGCAGTCACTGCGATACGCTTGTCCGTGAAAACAAACTGACTCGCCAACAGTTGCCGTGTAAATCTGTTAACAATAAGCTATATAACTATGTTACCATCATGCAGCAAGTGATGCACAGTATCCCCAATATTTAGCAAGACAGTCGGGGTGGCACAGAACGCCATAGCTGCAGTTGACGTTCTGTGGCTGCAAACTGCCCTGACATAATATCGAGCCGTCGGCCACTGTTAAGTTAGTACATCCATTGCAACCAGTTCATGAGCGTTAACATCGCTTATGCCGCCGCACTTAAATTGTAGCCATTGATCCCAAGGCACACTCACAACTCACCTAGAATCAAGGATATTAACACAAAGGCAAGCAATTTAGCCGCAAGCAAGCTAGTTAAGCAATTTATTTTAAACGTGCTTGGACGAACAAAGTGCTTGCTACAAGACCTGAGTTCCTAAGCACGCCAATGTTTAAAGGCAACGATTGATCGGAACCCCTAAAATGCTGCTCACCTCCATGTAATCTCAAAGCTAATGGAGACCATCATAGCCGAAGCTTTAGTCCGCCATCTACAGCGCCATTATGACATAGCAGCTGCGACGCGCAGGATCCACCAGCACTTTTTGTGCACAGTCAACCTACTGGTTGCTGGCAGCTTTTGGCGGGAAGCCATCCATAAAGGTATTAAGACTCACGTCATTTACCTCCAAATATATAGCCTACTATCGACTGGACCACGCCGTTAGGTTTAATAGACGCGAAAGCTATGGCATTTGGACCTCAACATACTGGTGGATCAAACATACTTCTCCGATTCGACAAATGCAAGTTATGGCTTGTAGTACATCAACTGTTCCGGTTCATGGCGAATTTGGTATTTCACAAGGATAAATTTTTGAGCCGGGTCTGCTTCCCGTGCAATTTAACCAGCACAAGCGCTTGATTGCTTTAGATTTTAATATTTTGCTACTGAGAGATATAGCCGGTGGTTGCCAACAAAGAGCTTACGATACACTCTATTGCTGCCTGCATAGGACGAATGGAGGGTCACTGTCCAGCCCTTGCCAATTCGGTTCGTCTAAGTGTAAGGTGCTGTCGCTCTTACTAACAGACATCTTCCAAGTTCAGAGATCAAGTAGTGCGGGCAGTCAATAAGAAGCGCGATATTAAGGTATTAATCCAGGCTGATTTGGGCTACTCAGGAGCACCTGAGAAGGCGTCAACAAGTAGAATGTAACACGTTGACATGTTGCTGAGTGCGTTTGTACAGTATGATCGGTCTGTTTGCAGGTTCTTAATACACACTTGCGGCCACAAGTGGAATGAGCAATCCAGGCATGGTAATAAACAAGGTCACACAGTACTTGAAACTATAAAGCAAAGAGCTCCGAACCACATCAAAGGGTGTTTGCAGCTTCCATAAAACTTGGGCTCACAATTCTGAGGTCATCCTTCAAACATTGTCCGCGTTTAGCTAACAACTTACGGATGGCCCAAAAGCTTTTGAGAACACCAAATACGTCTTCTTTCAACCACCGCAACTCTGTCACAATGTGAATATGGGAAGCCGTTGGCTTATTGTGGCTACGCAATACGGCTGCTTACAACGCCAGCAACGTTTCTACTCCTTTGTGTGTGCCAACTATGGAAAGCCAGCTGGAATTGTGGCGTCTACGCCCTTGGTTTATCTGTGTTTAAGAGACGAGTTGGTGTTAAGCTAACCCAGCCATATTTAAAGACAGTTTATTACATCTACAGATCAACTGATATGACTAGCGTTGCATAACTGGCAAACCTAGGCCACCCAAGTTAATTCTTTTCTGAGTGCCTCTGTGTGAATGGTACTGGGATCAACGAATTTCTTTGATTTTTATTAAGTTGTTTTCTTTCCTTTAGGTAGCCATTCTCATTTTGTCATCATACAAGATTTGTTAGGCCTTTGCTTTAACACCCGTTACTTTAACATGTTTGCTTTAACGCTCTTTGCTTTAACACCCGCAATATACGATGGTTCCAGAGTTCTAAAGAATATGAAGCCTAAATGTAAGAAAACTGAGTTGCGGTAAGTTCTACTTACCCATAATCATGCGCAAGCAACCAGCTTCAGGAAATATTGAGGCAATAATAGAAATGCCGCTCCTTTAGAACGTTTAAGCGCTTGGTGAATAATTTGTGTCGCTTCATGCTGGCACGTTGATAACTTGCGCCAATTAGAAAGTTGACTAACAGAGGAGGAAGTGTAATGTTGGAGCCGTACAACTAACATTTGCGACCAATAACCAGCTTAGCTGGAGCACGCATATTCTCAGATATTATGATGTAGCAAAGTTTATAAAGATACACTCTGAATAATTTAGGGCCCTAATAGGCGCAGTTGCCTTTAGAAAGGAAACGCCTGGATTTCTGCTGTCTTGTACGTATACTGTGCCATGGGCATATTTAGATGATGCTCACGATATTCTACGCAGTAGTTATCTTCAACGAGTATAACTTTGGAATGCAAGTAGCCTTGTATACCAAGCGTAAACCACCATGCATTACCGAATATAGACCCGTTATTTATTTATATATGGTTAATAAACCATTGCATCACGTTGCGCGTCGTCCTCAACGTATACCTTTTCGGCTTCGAAACTACGACATGAGTATCGTATGAACGTCTGGTGCGCAGATGTTCCTCAAGGGTACACTGCGAAGAATTCAGCTGAGAGTAACCGAGCATAATCCGGACGTGGTTAGCGCAGCTCAAGTAGGACGGCAACGCGCACTGACGGATTTCCTAAACTACTGCACCACACAGAGGAAAATGTCAAATAATTGGCTTGGCAAAAGTTTATTTTAAACATGTGGCCGGAGAAAAAGAAGCAGCTGCCGAAGAGACTAATATTCTAAGTTAATATGCGGGATGACATCTGTGTCTGTGCTGGTTTGCTATTCAATGGGAGCAGTATGATGATCCTATCAGCACTCTAAGTAGAACTACCTAAAAATGTTCATTGTGACCACCCGGGTGCCACCTGTCTCCCTTACAGAGCAAAAGGGAGGACACTTTGGCCGCGAATGCAAATTCAGACGATGAATCTTGAGCGGAAATGTGAGTAGTGTCGTTCGTATGGAATAAGGCATGCATGCTGACGGCAAGTGTATATAAATAAATAAATAAATTGTGTATTCTCGACTGAGCGAGGCACGCCTGCGCAGGCTTGATCATGTTGAGAGTACAAAATGTGATCAGTTAGTGTACAATGGAATGGTGGGATTGTTGCATATGTTTATGTATGAACGTATGTACGTTTGCATGTAGGCGTGTTTAGATTTGTTTGTGAGATTGGTAAATGTTTCCTGTCGTTTTGCTTGAATGTGTTTGAAGGTGTCGCCAGTGCTAAATGGATGCTTGATATCTGTGGACTTGAAGCGATTGTCCGGATAAGCAGTAGGTGACTTTAGTTAGTGGCGATTCACGACCGCCACATCACAGTGTTGTTAAACGGACTTTGGTGGCTTTTTATAGGGAGAACGTTTGCCAGGCGAAAACCCACCACATCCTGGAACACTGCCGCCGAACTATTTGCTGGAAGGGGGTAACCCCGAACCACCCAGCTGGCACCACGAGGAGGTTGTTCGGCCGGCCAGAGGATAGTTTAGGTACTCTTAGTGGACAGCCATAGTAATTATTAGGAAATTACTTTTAGCACCGCTACGAACACAGAGGCAGGAAGCGACAAACCTCGCGGAATACCGAAGGAGCAGGTCACAGACAATGATTATCGGCGTACTGGTGCTACGAACCAAACATTAGAAATTAAGTAGGAATTGGGAATATCTGCACCAGTAAACATCACAGCTAAACTAATAGGGAGGCGGAGGCGGTGGTGAAGAATGCCAAGCGACAAGTATCATATGCCAGAGCCAAACGCCAAAACCCGTATCTTGTGTTATTAAAGCCTAGCCCCACCTCTTCAACCGACGTTGGACAGAGCTTTCTATAGCACATACAGAGCCGAAAGATTAGAGTGCTGTTGCCGGCATCTGCCAAACGTGTACTCCTAGTTTTGCCACAACGCAATACCGTTGGACAGTTTTAGAATATGAATGACCACACGAAAAGGGTACTGCAACCGCGGTTCACAAGTTCTGCTTGATCTGACGTTGTTGGAGAAAGTACGGGTTCAACCAGTACACGATGGACACTAGCTGTGTTAGAAAGATGTGACTGTAAAGGACCGCTTATTATCTTGCGAAATATATGTTGGAGAGAAGACGTTCAGAAGGAACTGTGACGATACCAAATACAAAAAAGCGGACTGAAAGTGAAGCGGCCCCTAGCGTATGACCTGGTGATTACTGCAGCAGATGCACGAACGACGACGCGGCGTAGCAACGTGTAAGTTGTGCCTATCAATTAGGAAGCCCAAGGACACCAATAAATGGTGGATATGATGACAGTGTATCGTCGGAGTGAAAGGAAAGATAAAATGGTTAAGCTACACAAGCATTTGTGGACGGACCTAACAGACTTAATGGCTGGACATAGTGCTAGATCGCTAGGTGGGTTCCTTACCCTTTTTCGACGGTTAACGGAGGAATATCATGACCTCATCCTGGTCGCTCCTCGTTCAAGTGTAAAGACAGTATATAGAAAGGAGTTTAGCCTGCCAATTACCTGTAACTTTTCCGAGATTCCGCCGTGGCACACTGTAAACCAGCAAGCTTATGCAAGACTGCAAAAGCAGCAGTCAACGGTGTTTCAACCTTCTGCGTCTCCTTGGTTGTGCGCCTTCCAGCGGACACCTGCGGGGCACAGTAACCATGACCTTCGGATGTCAACAATTTTGCCAGTTCGCCATGGGTGACAGTCGCGGACCTGCATGCTTGGCAGGTGACTATGATATAGGCCAGAGCCGCTTCCAGCCTCATGCTACTTACGAACTATGCAAAGAACGGCTGCTAGCCTCACTAGCTAGAACGTTCAGCATTGCGCCTTGGTACGGCGCAACGATTTAGAAGTCATAAAGCAGAAATAGACTGTCCAAATGCCGGTGTATGATGCTTGTACATACTTGCCTATAACTGGCGAATGACAGCAACCACCCACTAAGTAACAGGGTGTGCTGAGTGCCCAAAGGTAGCTCAACAGGTGCCCGAGTGACAAACAATTGTGTCAACCCGAGCGCCCGCGGAGACAATTGTGCCGTCGCCTTTAAACGCCCGTTTTCCGTCGATTCCGCTCTAGTAAAAATGATCTAGCCAAAGTACCTCCCCAGACAACAGCATTTCTTTCGCGTTATTAAACTTCTACACATCTGGGGACCCGTCCAGCATGAATGTCCACTGACAAAACACTGGGATGCGAAAGGAAGTCCGAACAGAACGTTTTAGACTGTCAGAAATGTTCAGCATCACTTCTTCTTTGCACCTTTGTGTATTACCCAAAGAATGGCATTAGGTTACCCATGATCTTGACCCCAACTTAGCCCCTTAACACAACTGATACACTCGATTCCGTTAACTTTCTACTGAAAGATGTTGTATGTGTTCACATTCCCAAAATGCTCACTGGAACATTGCAATGGGAGGAAAAAGGCACAGCAATAACGACCCACCGTGCGACTACGCCATCCAGTGACGACGGTCAATCTACACCGCCCTTGCCAAGCTTCCAATCCGGCCACCTACATAAGAAAAGGAGGGCCCTAGAACTAGACTGCAGAACCATGTTGATGGATCCCCACTGCTCATATTCCTATCAGCCCGACTGTCCGCGTTTTAAGCTATTCAGGCAAGCGCTTGATTACACGTTGGAACTGTTTGGGATCTACGACCATTCATGACTTGGCTGATTTTCTGTATGGCGTCTGTAACTTTCGTTAAGCGGGCATTAATCGCACACCGATGACATTGCCTGGGAAGATTGTGCTGGTGGTGAGAGGGTTCAGGTACGGGGAGCGCAATCCCGTACGCTTATCTTACTTTTATGGGCGATATCTATCGGTGTAGCATAACCGAAATGAGCAGCGTAGATGTATCAGCGGTTATGCGTAGTGAACCTCTCTACTATCCTTTAATGAGTAACTTGCTCACTCCAAAACGTTACGCGAAGGACTATGGATGTTTTCAGTTGAAGTTTGACGGTTGATGGTGTTTTAAGCAAATTTCGTATGTCATATTTTACGAAAGCCTGATAAGTTTTCTGGATTGGGCACCCGAATGGCCGATGGTGCTGACTGGGCATGACGAAATAACAGCATTATAGAAAGAGCCCCACCAAGTGTTAGTAAGAAAAATATTTTTTAGTGTAGATTCAAGCTAATTCAAGTCACAGTAAGCTTTGTGTATCCAGCTGGGGACATTTTCAGCATTTTCCAAAATAGAAACTGAACAGGCTAAAATTACCTTATCAGAAATAAAGTTGTAGGAATGGATAAAAGGACACACTGCAAAAGTGTTACTTGGATATAGCAGCAGTGTAACCACCCAACAATTAAGCGGTTCAGTCCATAATAATTTAAAGCCAGTGTTGCAAATAGATTTTCAAGCGGGACAGTCTATCTTCACATGCACAGTACTTTGAAATTTTCCCAAAGAATACGCGCAGGGCAGCAGAGGTGGCCTTAGAAATAGCTGCACAAATAGCAATATCGAACTATTATTAGGAAACTAATATTTTCATCGCGATATTTTAAAACGGTCCAGTGACAACGGCACCGCAGAGTTAAATACCTCCCTTGGCTAAGTCCTTGTACCGCGCCAATGCGCTAGGGAAAGTTATCTGGCAGTTGAAGATGAGCCAAGTTTTGTCATATTCAACTGTCAATCCTGTAGGTCCCCGGACTTCATCTATGGTGAAGTGGCACTAGACGTTGGCAGTTATCGCGCCTACCGCGAGTTCCAGTCATGTCCATCACGCCAAGCACTGCAACCTGCAAATGATTGGATGAACATAATCGATGGATAAACCTCAAGCTCATTGCGCCTGTACCTACCCTAATTCGGTTTTAAACAGGGTGTCATGAGCGCGCCAGCTTCGTGTTCTGCTTTAGTTCGTGTGTTCGGACCGCAGTGACACAAGGTCTTGCTTGCGCAGTGGCCTAAAGTGAATATTGAGATACAACATTGGCGTCGCGGCTACCGTGGCACGCCACCACCGGGCGCATCTGGGGTGACTCTGGTGTCCAACCAACTGAATGAGCTAGGGCTTCGTGGGAAACACCTTTTATGGATTACTTGGACACACTACCGTCAACCGTTACTTACCATAAAGCCCAAAAGTTATAAATTCTCCATCACTTTGTCGGAAATAAGGGCCAACATTAATTACCACATCGGGACGGCGGAATGTGAACACGCTCGCAGACGCGGTAGACGTACTGGATGGACCTATGTGCACACGGCGTGCTGTATTCGCTAAAAGTCAAAATTATCTCTTTTCAGACAAGGGCCTTCAGAGCCCCTGGAACGCTTTCTTTTCCGCTTGATTCTTGCAGTAGAAACCTGCATTGACACCAGCATGCTACAGGGTAGATTTGCTGTAGGTATGCTGACACAACAAGTATTAACCACCATCACTATTGAGAGCATACGGAAGAAGCTACTTTTGGAAGACCCTTCAGAGCTTTCCTGGGATACGGCCATAGAGATCGATAGGCTGAAATCGATTGCACTTGCACTGTCATGTCTCTTCATCTCCAAAGAATCACTTGATATCTGCACGTTTCCAACCACGAATTCTACGTCCTCTCAGCATGTGATTGTTTTATGCTTTCAAAGTGTACGTTATCGACACGGAGCACGCCTGGTTTAGTGTGCTTCGATAAAGTCGAGCTTAAAATATATATTTGTTTAATCTGAAGCGTATCCACTTTTTACAGTAGATTGCAACTCTGTGGTAAGCGGGGCCATTTCGCCCCGTGTTGTCGTTTAACACTATTTGAACATGAACCGAGTGAGCCTCCTTCTGCGTCTGCTACAAAGATGTGTCTGCGGGAAGAAAACCTTTGGCCGGACAACCGGCAAACATCCCTGATTGAGCCCTAACTATCTGCCTTTGACATTCATAAAGTTACGCTCCATGGCCCCACACCACGATGCCAGTTGCGATTGAATTAATTTCCGCATCGGCAATAACAATCCTTCTACTTAGCGTATATGAATACTGAGTACATGACACTTCTTTTCATCCCACTTTGTACAAGTTTGACACGCACATCAATGACCCTGCATTGAAACCGTGGATATATAGTGCCGGATCTTAGTCTACAGTCGGCTGTATCCGAAGTTGCTGTGTACGTAACAACTGAAGGTAGTCCAGTATTTCTAAGTCAAAATGCTATGGTCGCTCTTAACGTGGCGCCATCTGTCGATCTAATGCGCATCCTAGTACTCAATGCTTTAGTGCTTAAAGGTTTATATCCCAAAGTAGTTACTGAGGCGATTGGCCTGGTTCTGCCTGCTGCTCATCGCATATGCCCTAGACACGCTACCAAACCGTTTCCTATTTCGCAGCTACGTCTTATTTCATAGGCAAAACGTGCGATGGTAGAGAATGCCATACAAGATATGGTATACAAATATCTGGTGGAGCTGGCCAAATTTACCGAATGTGCGCATGCCATAGACTCCATCTTAAAGCATGGTAATGTGCCTATGTGCAACAACTATAAGAAGTTGAATGAGCAGAACCCCGTCGAATGGTTAGAACTTCACACCATATGTGCCTTTGCAGTCGAACTAACTGGTACATGCTTTTTCTCAGAAGTGACCTAAAGCATTTATTTTTACATGATATCAACCCCAGAATCAAGACCATTATCAGCTTTCTGACATTGAGCGGTCTGGTACAGACTTATGTTTTGCCTATGGAGTTCAGCTGGGCGCCGGCGGCTTGGCAGTTGTTCAGGAACCACGCACTTGCAGATCAAACGAAACAGGTCGCTTACACGAAAGGTATTTGCGTTTTAAGGCCTTCAAGACAAGAACAAGGCCCAAGGCTACTCGCTGTATTATGCCGGTTGGGCAGCCTAGAGCTAGGGCTAATCCTTAAATGTGCTACAGCATTTGAATTCATTGGGTACCTCTCACCATCGGGTGGCGTCCGAACAAGCGCCGTTAATACACAGACTACCACAGTAGCCCTCACAACAAAAATGCATGTGAGGTTAAGCAGTTTGTCTGTGCTCGTACAACTAACCCGTTGCACAAATTTTGCCATCTTATTAAAACCCTTGAGGCTGCAGACAAAGGAAAGTGCCACCTTTGAATTGGGCTCCGAACAGCAGCCAGCCCCCGGAGAGCTTGTATTTCTCCTCGTCTCTACATCAACGCTAGCCATTCGCGTCGAAAACTAATCTACGCTCGTAATCACAGATGTGTCAAACAGCAGTTAGGAATAGTCCTGCCGAAGTTGCGTAACAGATAAGAAAATGCGTTTGCATATGCCCTTATAAAACTAAGATTACAGAATTTTCCCACTCTATCAGTGAAAGCGAGACGTAGCCTTTGTCTTGGCCTGTGAAAATGGACCTATTCCTATTTGGTCCAAAAGTTTACATTGTGCACAGACCACGCTGCAATAACTACCTCCCTCAGTTAAAAAAGCAATAGGTACAAGCCACTGCGGATTAAGCGCCGGTAGCTCGTTTATTGAATTGTAATTTTCAGATGACATTTCGAACCATTTGGCAGATAGCGTATAGCTTATTCCATTGCACGCTTCCCATATGAATGAGTACGATGAAGGAAAGTCATGATTTTCGATTTAAATGCAAGTAAGCTTTCCGCCGTAAAAGTGGATGGGCTTCAAGAACCTAACCAAAGTGACGTAAACCTACAAGCCGTTTTTCGCTACCAACCTTAAGGCTGGCCACTCTACACGCTGCTAAGTGATGAACAACGGGCCTAGTACGTTGTAGGGCACGAGCCAACAATCACTGCTAGTTGCCTTATGCGATGATCGAGAGTAGCGGCTCCACAGAGACCAAAGTTAAAAATTATCCAACGTGTACTGCAAGGACATCCGGGTATCGTACGAACGAAGCGCTGACTGCAAGAACACGTTTGTTAACCTAAAATGACTAAAATAATTAAACAAATAAATATATATTTCATTTTCGAATTTGTTAAGGTACGCCAACTCAGACCTGATCAAAATTTAAAAGCAAGTACGTTGCACAACAGGTAGGTTACGTTGCGCGTCATTGGCTATAGCCAAATGTTGTACAAGTTACAGAAAAGTATTCAAGAGGAGCAAAATTGCCAGTAAGGTGACCATGAACTGAGTTTATGTGTGTGTAAATAAACAAGGAAAGCACAATCAATAGTGTTAAAAGTATGCAAAGACAGAGAGTAGCTTTCTGTACGTGTCAATAAACTAGTAAAAATATTTCTCCAGTCAATAAGACAGGATGTAATTGCGGGCAGTGACTTTACGCAAAGGCGAGTCACATCCGTCAGGTCTCAGTGTTCAGAAACGAACTTTTGTGGCCTTTCATAGGGAGAAGGCTTGCCAGGCAGATACCTACCACGTTCTGGCACACTGTCGTCACTTGATTTGAAAGGTTCCGCACATCTGCCGAAGTCTCTTAGCAATTATTTGTTTACTGTTATTCGCAGTCGAACGAGCACTTCGTTAGTTGGTCACGTGGCTCCGTCGGGACCCGTCATTGACCTTAAGGCCAGTCTAGTAGGTAAATAATTTTGCAGGTACGCCACATTTCCACTATTATTCGGGCTTCACATGCTCTGCTTTTGTGTACTTGCTGGTGTGTAAGGAATTCCTGTCCAGCTATTCTCACTGGACATAAATGCTTGTGTTGTGTGCAACTGCTTGGTTTTTGCATAAAAGCAAGGTCCAGGTGAGTGCTTCTTGTTTATTTCGTCCAATCTCAGACGGAGGCAGTTCCTCAGTCCACTCCCGGTTCTTAGTAACCTTCCCGGCCTCCGAGAGATGGGAGCGGGGCTGGTTGATAGAAGACCGAAATGGCTAAGCATGGAACCAAGCAGCGTGACAATCCTACCTTAAGACATTTAGACTTGAGACATAAGGATGTACAATGTGCAAACGATATCACACATAAAATGAGTCATGATTACGCAACAAAAGTGTGGCTCAATGGATAAATAGCTGTAATGTGCTTGAAGGTCTAGAGCATGGTTCTGATGATCAGTCAACGTGGCATTAGTTAAATGGGTTGAGACTAATGCGTGGGCAGAAATAAGATGGTTATACGATGTGTGTCTGATCATTCGACGCGCATAAGTACGCCGACAAGAGCATTAAGCCGGTCGTCGCACCCATCCAATCTGGCGTTTAGCCGGTGAAACCCTAGTCGAAGGTGTCTATTGCCCACAGGTGAAAGTTCCATGCTGCACCGCAACATCAGAGAGACTGTTTAGGGGCCACGTGCTGTTTTTTATAAGTTTGCTGAGATTCCCCTTTTGGTGCTGTAAACATTTGAACCGTTTCTAAGTGGCTGAAACATTCGTTTGCTATGTTTGGGCTTTCTGAAAATCTTGCGACGGACAATAACCCAGGAGCCACAAACTACGAGTTTCAACCGTTCTTACATTTTTACTCTGTGAAGCAGGTGCGGACTGTTCCTTACCATCCAGCTGTTAATGGAATGACTGATCGCACAAACTGCTTACCTAGGCCAAGTAGACCGAAAGCATATTTGTTTGACTTGAAAGGGGAAGGTGCGGTAGTGAAGAGACAATGTTCACCCACAGAATTTTGAATCACGCAGCAACCGATCGCACGCCAGGGAAGCCAATGTTCGGCGAAAAGGTACGTGCGAAGTTAAACGCAGCCGTTTTGGCTATGGAACACAGAAATTTTATTAACTAGAGCATGGAGGATGTTATCATTGCTCCTAAGTAAAGCAACCCATACCACGGTGTCCCGAAACGTTAGACAGGCTAATAAAATTTAGCAAAGTAGAGGGCAGCAAGCATTATCGCGCTGAGTCAGAATTGCTCAGACATTAGCCCAGGTACGTGCGACCTTGTAGACAACCGCTGGGTTAAAACCAGGCAGCGGTACTCAGCCTTGCAGCTGAACGCAGCGTCAACGTCCAAAAGAAAGATCAAAAGAAGTGGCCTAGCTGCTTAATGGTCACTCATGCTGATGTGCTCATTTAGGGAGGCCGTGATGTGGCGCATACTGCAAGTTGCAGGCATGTTTGTCACACCACGCATGGCGTCTTTTAATTGGTTGGATGAACGTCATCGCTAGATCCATATCAATGTCAGTAAGTTTGTACCTTAGCCGACACCCTTTGTAAACAGGGTGCAAAGAGCGTGTCAGTAGCTCGTTCCGCTTTTGGTAGTGGGTCCAGCCATTAGTGTTCCATGACCCTGCTTGTGTAGCGGCATTGTGTGTGCAACTGGATGCTACACTACCATCTGTAAATCATGGAGCGGAACCCAGCATGGGTCCGCTAGATAACGTATCAATGACAAGACCCAGAACATCGAAACACCGACGCCTGGTGCTTTTCTATACCTGCCTAAGTCTTCTGATTGACAATGGACAACGTGAAATACCTGCTTTTTGCCAACACACCCACTTCTCGTCAATGAAGTTTGGAACTTACTGGATTTACTTCGCCGAACAGACCTTTGGCCCTGAAATGTTCACTTCCGCAAAGGTGTGTTTCGGACAATAGCAGAAAATAGGGACCTTCACGAGCAAAGGTATTCTGATAAGAAGACATGCTTTGCTTTCTTCGTATCAGAGCAAAAACTAAGATTCTGCAATTAAAATATTTCGTGTGTCGTCGGAAACACTATATGCATGACCTCAAGGTTTTCACGAGTAACACATGTATGAGCTTCAAAACCATACACAATGGTCTGTCCGTTTATTAGATCCGCTTCTCACGCAGTAGCTAGGTACCTAAATAAAATATTTAGGCTCGGCAGCGGAATGCACGTTATTTCATGATCGTGAAAACGCATTTTTTGTTGTTAAATTCTGACACCACTGACTAGCTTGGCCAGTCTTATCTAGTGCATGAATGCAGCAAGGTCCCATTATCCTAAATGGATCACCAGCTGCCCTCTGCAACTGTGGACAATACTATTGGTTAACTGCACAAAAAGACCTATGGCGTCTACATGAACTGCCGCGATACCGAAGAGAAACATTCCATTGATTACAGCTGACGCCCTAGGGTTAATTTCGGACCAAGTGTGATTTACGGAACATACAAATGGGGTCCGTGGTCAAACAAAATGACGCCGGCACTCAGGGTCACTACAGATGCAATGCCTGGGTGCGGCAATTAAGCAGCATAACACAGATCAATTTTCCCAAAGTGTGCACTGAAGCCTACAGCCCACACCAAATCGACGAATTGCATGGACAGCCATATCACCGGTGATGTGACGACATACTCCGTCTGATTGAGCTAAGTTAGCGTTTTGTTGATTTATCTGATAAACCCAAAATGCTCATATCAGATACGTCATGCTCCATGTTAGTCGGAAGAGAGGCAGTATACAGACCAGCAACTTGCTGGCCCCTAAGGTGCTCAAGAGCGTAAAGCGGCAGGCCAAAAGATAAGGAGTAGAACCCAGTTGAAATTATCCACACCATACGTACTATGAACTTCTGCCTTAATAGACCATAACTGACGGCAGCTTTAGTATATAACAGCTGGTTGCACCGATCCATCTCCTGTCCCGATCAGCCGCTTAAGCGTTCCTACGTGAGCCTTAAGTTAAACTGCACTAAACCATGTACCGTGAAAGGCAAAGGACGTATTTTGCCCCAGTGGAGGCCAATGGAAATTCGCCGCTATGCGCTCCAGTGCGACAGCTCCCTATGCATTGACCGCCTAAATAAAATTGCCTAAAGACGCCCGGACATCCAGCTACTGGACCACGCATAAACAGTGCGGCGCCGTTTTCACAAAGCCCTTTAGGGGCCGCCAAACCACCTAAGTTAACAGCCACAACACCCATACTTACGTTCGCGAAACAGAACCAAGCTACGCTTAGGGTCGAGTGCCCTAACATACCCGAGTCCAGTTCTGGCACACTAAAGAGCAAGTTGGTAGGTGAATGCTACCAGTGGCATTTCAGCTGCGATGCTGTTATTAACTGGGTTGACGTACGTGTGTTACAACGCGTAGCGCGTTACCCAGCTTAAGTGCCCTACGAGAAAGCCCGCTTTCTTTGAGTAACCGTGAATCCAACTGAGTAGACAGTGATAGTCCTACACTTAGCAATCCATCTTTGCAACATATCTAGGGGGGAAGCATACCACCAGCTATGCTTGAGAAAAGTCGGTCAAAAGGAAATCATGGCGGCCCATCTACGAACAGAAAACGAGAAAACCATATTTCTCATCTTGGTTCTGAATCACTGGACGCACCTGAGCTAGGAGCGCAAAACATGACCGAGAACAGTGGTGCTACATTTGCGAAGCACTTGCTAGACCAAGTTATGGCTAAATGGTTAACCAATATTCCTTTCTCTCCGAATTACAAGGGCTGTGGTCTAACATTATTTAAAGTCGCAATGCACGACGATGGAAGGACGGACCTTTTATTGAAGAACTGGTTTTGGCATCGCTCCAGGTTGCCTACCTAGATTAGGCTAAAGATAGCAGTATTCTGCACTTCATTGGAACATGCAACCTCAGTAAAATATTTGCCTCCACCATCCTGCAGCCTTGTAGACCATATGGTATCAGCGACACTTGAAGGGGAAGGGTGACACACGAGTGAACATCTCCCTCTGAGATCCTCAATGCTCACATGCAGCCTGGATGCACTTCAAGAACCAATGAACCACGAAAAATAACGATTAATGGCTGACAATTCGTCGGTCAATTAAAAAGCAAACATGAACTTTTGTCCACCGACACACTAACCTTAAAAACACTATCATGTTTGTATACTAACTTCCAAGGTCTTTTTAATCACTTAGCCGAACGTAGAGAACGCCTGGCGTCACAACCGTAGGATCTAATTTTGGTTACGGAGACTGTTTTAGTCTTAAAATAGCGTATTATGATCAATTTATCCGGTAGGGCACTGCTTCCAAATGACAGAGATGGAAGAGTTGGTGGCGTACTTCTGTAGTACAAGGCTAACCTCGGATGCAAAGTTATTGACAGTTCAGCGCTCCGTGCCCCAGATTTGCATTGGTGGCGCTTATGTTTTCGGAACGAAAACACATGTCTTTGAGCTGTGACTTACCGTCTGCCAAACACTACGCATGAAATGGACTCCAAGTTATACCACGTTCTTTAGGTTTCTTTGAGCAAGACAACCAGTTACATTCGCATCGCGGCCGAGTTCAATGTGTACGATCTGGATTTAGTAGAGACCGATGGCATGTAGTTCAAAGCCTATTTACAAGTGGTAATTTCTAGCTACCCACTGTACAACCACGCGCCCACTCTCACCACACTGCGAACTGCTACCAAGCCGTCGATACTTGATCTCCTGCACACCAGAAAAAATAACTCATAGTAGACGGAATAATTATACATACACTACTGGGTAGCAGTGTCCATGTAAAAACTGTTTAACTAGGTATGTTATGCGGAATATCTTAAGGAAGAAGATAGTAAAATGTATCTAGTTGCAAACCACAACGTGGTATCTGCGCTGGTTAAGGAGATATCTTGAACCTTCTTAACGAACATCCCCAGAAATTGTCTGGAGCACCTTTTCTAGGACATTCATCACACTGGTAATGCAAACGTGTGAGTAGAAATCCATCGTCAAAGAAGGAAGTCATTACTGAGGAGCTAAACACGTAACGGCATGTTCTTGAGGGACTGTGCATGGTGAGCTCACAATGACTCACGGAATTCCAAAACTTCGACTGCCTATGTAGCACAGCGTACTGTCAGTTGTTTATTTGATCCGCAAGACAAGTTGGCGCGTTAGAAGGAGTTAATGAAGCGATTCTGCAGAACCAAAAATCTTATGCGGGCGTGGTAATGGCCTATGTAAGTTGCAGCAAAGTATTAGAGCACTGGTCACGACTGACGAGTGCAAGCTTTCAAGAACGGAAGCAGCAGATCTCTTACGATTCCATTACTCACAAACGCTCCAGGGCGTAACGAGTCCAAAGGTTATCCGTGTGTATGGTCCAACTGTGAGCCTTATCCAATATTATTTTTACTGCAGATAGTACAACAAGGAACGTTTTGTCCCTGCGTATCTACAGATTACCTCTCTCAATAACGTTTGACCGTAGGCTTTACAGGCAGCAGCTGGTGATCTGGCGGAACCTCTGACATTAGTCAATCAGCGCGGTATGGAGGAGAACTATAGCACAAGGATATGGAAGGAAGGGGTCATCACTTCTATTTATAAGAATGGTAGTCCCACTAACCAAATTACTTACCGGCCTATAGAGCTACTTACTGTGCTTTCCAAGGTTATGAAACCTATCCGCGCTAACCTACTCCTGCAGTGTCTGGGAAATTACACAACGATAGTAGCGGATCAACATGGCTTCCGACGAAAAACCTCATGCGCTACGAACCAGTTAGTTGCACCCAACAGCTAGACTAAATCAGTTGATGGTGGAGCAGGATTTGCCATCATTTACTTGGACTTCTGAAGCGCGGTTGATCGCTTAGACCTCCAATGTCTCCTCTGATAACTGCAGCTCTTTGGCGCTGGTGACCAACTGCTGCGCTGAATAAGGTATTTTCTGCACGAATATCGTTTAGAAGTGAGAGTAGAGAATTCTCGTCCGACGCAATTGAGGTGCAGCGGGGCGTACTACGTGGCTTAGTGCTTGTGCCAAGTCACTTCATGGTTTTCATAAACGACCTGGTAGGGGAATTTCATCCGAGTTTTTATTCTTTGGGAATGCTAAAAAGTTAAGCCGAGCGAGCTAACCACCAAAAGACCAAGAAAAGATCCAGCGTGACCTCAACAAGATTTCGAACTAGTCAGTTTATAATACACTACCGTACAATGTAAAAAATGTCACGCTGTTCAATTGAGCCATAGGCATGGCTAGGGGCATAAGCTTCGGTCTGGTGCAATGCGAACAACTTCCCAGGAACGTAAATTTGGTGCGCATTTTTACATTGACTTTACCAGTATAAAGCAGTTAGAGGCAACTGAGACGGGAGCCAACAAGCACGTTTGCTCGCTGCAGACAGTATTCAGAAGATTTGACACATCCATCATCGCCATGGTTTCGAGGATATGGGAATCCAATCGGGCTTTCACTAATGCTTAAAGTGGTGCGAATCCTGGCTATTTTCAGCTTTAAAATCCCACTTTTCGTAACGACAGAATTATTCTGTATTACAAGGTTTCTTTGAAAATCTGTGTACTGAGCCCCGACACTTCTTTATAAAAATCATCCTTTGGGTTTCCCGCACCTTTATTAAGATGGAGGAAACAAATAGTCCAGAAATGGAAGTGCTCTGCAATGTACGAACACATACAGGTGCTCAGCGACAGGAGCAGAAACAGCTTTGTTCCAAACGAAGTAAACATCCGAATTAGTCAACTCGAACAGGCAAGTCCCGATAGAAAAATAGTTGTGGTAACTATTATCATCCGATTCTACGACAATTGCGGTCATTACCATCAACAAAGAATAAGCAGACTTTAAGAACCGAATAATCCAAGTAAAGGGACATTGAAACAACCACGGTTCCTGGAAATTTTGAAGCAGGCGTCAGACATTTTGGATCCAAAATTCCAGAGCTGGAACTCGATAACAATGAGCCGTTCGGCGAAGTTAACAACGTGTGTGTTTGCATCAGGCGACTGCCATACCTTTTGGAATTATAAACTAATAAGCTTGACATGCGTGAGCAGAAGTATTTACCCGTTTCCAAGCCAAATCCGACCCCTGGGAACAAATACAAAAACATATTCGATTTATGCTCTGTCCTCCTGGGACACTGTTTATCACTGTATGGACAATCGAGAAAAAGCAGCTTAGCTTTCAAACAATGAAAATAACGCTAATAGAAGTCAAAATTTTGGAAACCGTGTATCCCAGAAAACGACTTCACTACATACTGATGTAGCGCGCAGATCTATTGCGGTAAATACAGTTATCTGACCCGTATTTCTCTACAACTGTGGTTCAAAATAATACGACGTGAAGCAAAATACGAATGTCAGTAACGCTACCGTTGTACTGACTTTGACAAAAGTCCCCTTTGTTGTTGCAGCGCATTACTACATATAGATATTACGATTTTAAATTTGTTTTACGGTCAGCCTGCGCGGTATCAACAGGGGTAGTTTAAGCATCCCGCCTTAGCGCGCGAAAAGTATGCCCACCTTAGGTATGGTCTAAGTTTAAGGCAGTAGTCATAGGTGTACGTGAGCTGAGAAAATATCAAGGTGCCCAGGCCCAGGGAAGAGGACGAGTAGGGCTCTTAACCAAAGCCTTTGACACAAAAGCCTCTTTGCTAAACAGTAGAGCTAGCAACCATACTGTGTCCCAGAAATGGACGCCATCCTATTTCTAACATTCAGCCTAGATGACCAGGAGACGGAGAATGTCGGACTTCTGACCATTGACCAACCTGCTAGGATTAGTTCTCAAGGGGCCCGGAGGCACCATCCAGTATAGATGAAATAGACAAAGAAAGTACGCAAACGGATTGTTGGGTGGCACCTGGAATACTGATCGGTAAGAAAGGAAAGGTAAAGCGCATGTCAAATAAGGGACAGCAAAGCCGTTAGAGTCGCCTAACTCCAACGTGAAATGTGCAGGCTACAGAAATAGGAAGTGAAGCAACGTGAGCAATACACGATGCAGCAATATACACACCCAAACAATTTGTATCAACGGATGTGCCGTTTGTAAAAGGTGGACGATTTGAACGTTGAAACAACGGCATTCTCTAATGTTGCAGAATTAAAAAGCGCGTGTTTTACAGTACACTAAAAGGGTCTAGATTTGGTAGGCTGAAGTATGAAAGCCTTTGATTGAGTTGTTAGTGGGAAGAAACGGGAGGTCTGGATGGGTGCAAATGGTTGCAAGAACTTAAGACCGGGCTTCCAAGGGGGTGTATATCAGAGTTTGCTAGATCCATGGTATTGTTATTACGTATGTATGATGAGTGTAAGTTTTAAACCGGAGAAGTAAGGTATCCCTAACTGGAATGCCTACAGGAGAACACGGTACCTCTATTCCCTAATTACTCTGCTCCGTTTGCATTACTTTACTGTGTCCTACAGTCGGTTACTATATCCTGTATTCATGCCTTTCACTCGATCACTGACATATCCTTAACGTTTCAAGGTCAAGCATGTTATTATATTATTGTGACATTGCCCAAATACTGTCACGCCGCAGCATGCTATGAACTTTCTGCTCTCTTGCACTACGATTGTAAAGATTTCGTGGATGAAACCAAAGACGTCGTCGATACTTACTTTCGCTTTGCCGCACGTCCCTGCCGACCGCCGACAGGCACCGACAGAAGCGGATGCTTAAACCCTTGGGGCTATGTAGCTTGCCTAAACCATGTGGCTTCCACAGAACGAAATTTCCTGTGAAAGACGTCACTATTTAGATCAGTGCGATTGTATTCGAAAGCGCAAACTCAACTAACGTCTTGTATGCTCTCGCGCCCTAAGACGGTGTCAGCTCTGTCTGAAACCGATTTCTGACCTGCCAACTTGTCGAGATTGAAGGTATTGTGGGTTGGAAAATTGTCAGCTGCTGCACCACCCACCGCTTCACGCTATTTGAAGTAACTTCGGAATACCAAACACTGAAGGACCCAGTTTTTCCTCAGTCACATCGAACGCTCTATTGTACCGCTTTGCTGGTTGCCTGCGCTTGTAGCTAGGCCTGCTGACGCTATTTGAACATTAGCCTTAATAAGTACTCGATCAGAGACTTCACTGATTGATACAACATGACTACAATTTATCAGGTGCAATGGGCCGCGACTACCCTCGACATTAGCATCGTTGCTGACCGATCCCAAGTGGAGTCCCAGCTGGTTAGTGTAACTGTTCCATCTGTAGCTGGGGATGAGGTGGACAAATTGGATTCAATTAAGTCAATCAGTCGCTTCCCAGGAAACTTGCAACGAGGAACAGGAACAACGATTTCAGCCGATTGTACCATCTCTTCGACCTACAGTTACCGGAGCTGGAGGGAAGGGTTTAACTCGTGCTTGGTTGCGATAACCCTTAACTACAGTGGGTATTAGATCAGAGAGGCGGGGATCTTGATGCTTCGCACACTGTCAAAACTCCATTGGGTTGGATCGTACTAGTACCGAACAAACAGCAGAGACTATAAGAGATCAATCCATACTACTGATAGTTTATGGAACACGGAGGGTCGGATCAATTCGCTGCAATATCACTGATCTTCATTAACTACTAGAGCAAATGTATGAAAAGGAATTTGATGAGCACGCTAGTCCACAACTGGCCACGGCTGTGAACGACGGACGCGCGGTAAAACTAAATGGAAGCTACTAAAAGAAAGGTTGGTGCCCACTATGCGTTGACGTCACCATGGAAAACCGGGAGACCTTGTTTACCAGATAACCGACAATTCGTACTGCTAAGGCTTGGCACGTTGAAGACAGCCTTGTTGACGTATGCTGTACTGCGCTAAACATACATCTAAGCAGTGGAATAATATATATATAGAGGATATGCTTAACTCGCTCCATTACAGGAACAGCAGAGCAAAATAGAAATCTGGTACATACCATACCACTCGGTATCGCATCCACGTAATCCCGGTAAACTGCGAGTGGTCTTCGATTGTAAAGCTTCATACCATGGAACTTCTCTCAAGCAACAAAGTCTACCTGCTCCCGATATGTCAAACAGTCTGGTGGGAATGCTTGTACGGTTCCGGTTCCACCCAATCGCCTTTGCGTCCGGTATTGAAGTGGTCTTTTCTCAGGTCAAGTTTCCTATTAAGGATCAGAATTGTTTGAGGTTTCTGTGGTGGAAGAAAGGCAATCTTTGTGCATCCCATATTGAATATCGCATGACTGTACATCCTTCAATTCTACTTTGTCACCAAGCTTTGCTAACTTTGCGTTACCACAAGCTATCGTCGACGGTTATTTCGAATCTCAAACAAAGGTTAAAGACGTAGCAGAGAATTGGTTTTATGTCCACGATGGTTTATTTAGCGTTGATGCTGAGCCTTAAGCAACTAAACCCGTTATAACCTTACCCGTATTCTATTTAAAGGAGGATTGTATTTGACGAAATGGATCAGTAATCGAAATGATATCCCACATTTACCTGGCAGCAAACTAAAAGTCCCCGGAATAACTTCTTCGATGAGAAGGATTGTGCTACAAATGCGCTTGCTTGAAACTGGAACCTCACCCAGTACCACCTAACTTTTAGACCCGAAGGTTCTGATAAAACGTTGATCCAAAGTGCTATCCGCGCATTTTTAGCTTCTGTCGATGGTCCTGCCGGCCTCATTGTTTCTTTGCTACTACCGGCAAGCGTACGGTTACGGTGTCTCGTAAAAGGGAAGGTGGATTAGGATGAGCATGCCCCCGCAGAGGATCAACAAGCTTAGAACAAACGGTTATCACACGCCCATGGTCTGAACAGCTTGTCCGCCGAACCTTGCATTAACCCCATTGGTTGCAGTGTATCTTCTGTGCCTTTGCATTGTTTTAGAAAGCTTTTTAGCCTGGTTACGGTGCTGCTCTATAGTTGCTTTGCGGGTTTAATAAAAGCAAGGTTAGTAGTTTGCTGATTATTATTCAGTCACGTTTCAATCTCAGTAGAACGGTGGCGCTACCAAGGTTGGAGCTCACTGCTGCCGTACTGAACGTGCACGAGTCAGCGTAACTTAGAGGGAAGGTGGCACTCCATTGCCGTACAACCTTCTGGCCAGACCCGATTGTGGTGCTGAGGCTGCTTCGAAGTGTTACTGGTCGTTTCCCAAAGTACGTTGCTAACCGGATTACCATTATCCAAAAATACTCTCACCCCAGTCAGTGACGCTACGTCAATTCGAAGCAGAACCCAGATGTTATAGCCTCACGTGGACTCCAGATATCTCAAAAAATAAACCAGTAGTTACCTGGGCCATACTTTCTTTTTCGGCCCCATTCGTCATGGCCTACGCATCTGGAGACTCCGGTCAAATTATCGCCTGAACGGTTACGACCCAAGGTTGGTCATGTTTTCTTGGTCACTTTGAAAGAGCACTGTAAAAATAACTTTGAGATTTGCCCGACCTGAACTTCTCTAAGCAAATATTTCGTTACCTGCTTGCGATTCAAAGCTTATTACGTCTCGAAGTACTTAAGTCGCGCTGCATCTGGTTAACCAGCTGAGATAGAAATTGTTGAAATTCGGGAAGCTGCGGTATAGCTAATTAAGTTGGCGCAGTCAGAATATTTTGCGGAGGAGAAGCGCTCCTTGCGTACATTGAACCCGACCTAGCAGTTCAACAGTTAAAACTACTGTCAGGTAACTTTAGACGACTTAAGCGCTGCCTCATTAATGGGATAATTCAGCTGGACTTAAGGCTGGATCAACTATCGGTACAATACGAAGCGGGGCCTCCAATCTTACTTCCGGCCGCCACTTTGTCACTCACCTTCTTATACCGCACTACCATTACCTCAATAGACCCTGGAGCGCAGCGCATTTAGTACGATCTAATTAGACGCTACTGGATCGTGGGTGGGTTTTATCCATAATGCTCATGCTTTAGAAAATTTACCAAACGCCGTGTTAACCCTGCAAAGCTACTGAGTAAGCTGATGACCGCAGTTATAACAGAACAAGTACTGGCCCACCATTCCGCGCTTACTGTAGTGGTGATCGAGTATTTGGACCGCTGTTAGTGAAATGGGGTCGCGTATCTGGAAAGAGATATGGATGTTGGTTTAGTTGCTTGACTACACGAGCAGTTCACATAGAGGTACCCAGTTTTATGGATACCGATTCGCTCTTGGGTTTTCGATGTTTTCAGCCAGACGCGGCTAAACGACCATAATATACAGCGATAATAAACCTAATTTCCACAGTTAAAGATAAATTATGCATCTTCTGAAGCAGCTGGATCATACAAAGAGCACACAGCCTATGTTGGCTAGAGAAGTTAACTGGAAATTCAATCCTCTATGTGCTAGTCATCGCGAAGGTCTTTGGGACCGATTGATTTGAGTGACTCGTAAATTATTACCTAACCTTCTCAACGGCGAGGTTGTGACCAACGAGATACTTGTAACAACAATCACTGAGATTGAAATGATATTGAATGACAGGCCTATGGCAGCCATATCTGACTCCCCGGATTTGCAAGATACTAAACCGCCCCGGCAACTATTACCGCTTGAAAAGGAACAGTCGCTTGAATACATACATATCATGTTACAAATCAACTTGAGCAGAAGTTAGCGACAGGAAAGACATCTGGCTGGTATGTTTTGGCGTTAGTGAACAATAGTAGGTCTACCGACACTGCAGAATGGACAGAAATTTTTAAATGAAATCGGAGCTCTTAGGCAAGGTGCTTTCGTTTTAGTTTGTTAGTTACGTACATAAACTGGTCTTTGGCCCGAGGGGGTCGTGGAGGTATTATCATATGCAAAGACTATTTATTTCGACAAGCATTGGTGAGGACAAGCGTAAGTTTATTGCGAAGAGACGTCAAACGTCTGTGCCTACTAGAATTATACCAGGAAGAAGGTACTGGTAACGTGGAAGTTATCTTCTGGAATATGAAACCGCCAGGGAGGGTAAAGTCTCAAAGGAACTTTGATGTATCCCAACCAAATGCGCTTACATGAGGACACGTTGTTTCTATTCCCTCATTACTCCGGTATTTTTTACCTTAATTTAATGTGTCCTACAATCGATTACCATAAGGGTATTTATTCCTTTCACTCGCTCACTGAAATATTCGTGAGGTTTCAAGGTCATCCATATTATTGTCATTGTGATACTTGAAAACGTAATTGCAAGCAGCAGCACGCTGTAAAGTTGCTGCTCTGTTACACTGTGATCGCAAATCCTATTCGTAAGTCAGGCACTGCATGCAATAGCCTTATAAAACCAGGGTTACAGGATAAAGTATTTCATTCATTTGTCCAAACGTTGCGATAAGTCTAGGTTTATTTGTTTGCAGTTACTAGTTTAGTTTTCGTACGACATACTTTGTTTAGGCCTTGCATCATTGATACAATGGTCGTGTAGGCCAGGGTGTACCATTGGCGGGCCGTCTGGGCGTGCTGGTTAGACTGCAAAAGCTTGCTATTCCAGAAAATGGCTGACAGGACATTACCACCTCTAAGGTGCTTAAGGGTTGTCTTCCCGCGGTACTCCAGTCCACAGTTTTCGCCCCACAAAGAAACTTCGCGTCCTCGACTGCAACGTGTAACCAGGCATTTGAAGACCAATCCGGTCGTGGCTGTTCGCGGTTGATGGCGGCTGACTCTTTCCTGGGTCAGGAAGAAGCCTTGAGCCAGCCGGCCATTTACTCAACGGTTGCTTTGTGCCGGTTGATTTGTCAGTCGAGGGTTGCCTTGTCAATTCCGTGGTTACTATTCTGGAAGACAGAACCCCGGGGGAAGGGTCGGGGGAGATGGCTTGAAGCCGGAGAGGGAACATGGCATGCACGATAAAAGCAAATAGGCATTTTACTTTTTAGCCTGGTCTGGTTTTGCTTGTCCATTTAGCAAAACGTTTGTGAACGTAACGCAAGATGACCGCTAAAGAAGAAAAAGGCGTCTTAATGGAAATCTCAAATGTTTCTAAAACGGTGAAACGGGCCGGACATTTGACCTGTCTCCCGCGTCGGTCGGTTGCTTGTGGTTAAGACGCGGTAAGTTGAGGGTTAAGGGGTACGGGGGGTTTCGGTACAGTCAGTGCTCCGGAAGTCAACGCAGGTGCGGGCGCTTGTGTGCTAGCTTCCGGATGGGTTGAAAGTGGTTCCTCAAAGCAAGCCGCTTTGTGGTGGGCGATGGACACCTTTTTTCGTTGAACAATCGGCTCCACGTGAAAATTTTTGAAATCCGCTGCAGGACGCCGTAGGAGCCAGCGTAGGAATGCTGGAGAGGCGCCGCACTGCGTTGGTGCGGAGGAATACGTGGGTGTTGATAGTGAGTCAGCTGCGCAGTTGCACATCTCTAGCGTTCTCACGGTGCGGCGTCGGACGTATTGAAAGCATGCGTTGAGCTAGGGAGGACGCAATGTTAAACGGACACATACTTGACGATGCGGTGCGGCGAAACCAATTCTGCTGGCATCTTTAGCGTTTTGCCTTACGCCACCTCCGCTAGTGCACAGTGCAAATCAGTTTTGATGGTTCTGCGATGTCAAAGGTTACCAGCGAAACGCTTTTGCTCCAGGTAGGATCGGAGTAGGCGCGGAGCGATGCTTTCGGCTGCTTATGGAAGCCTCCAACTAAATCGTTAGTTGCTGGGTGACACGTAGTTATATAGATGTAGAGTCAGTCTAAAAGATTTCAGAAAGTGTCGTTTGTGGAGATGCAAAGGGCGTTTCTCGGTCAGTTGCAACGGTGGATGGGCAGCCATAGTGCGTGGCTCACCGACCTAACCATTGCAGCTGTGCAGTCTGTTACAGGAATGACTTCTGGCCATCTAGTGAAGCGTTTAAAACGTAATATGCATAAAAATCCGCTTGAAGAAGGCAATGGATCTACATGGTTTGTATACATGCGCGAACCGGGAGCCCGGAGTGAGAAATGGACTCAGCGAGCTGTAGGTCTAACGATATAGTTGAAGCACTGGCATGAAAGGCATGCAATAGCATAGGAACGAACATCTTTGTTTACGCGTGGCTAAGCACTCATTGAGCAATTTCAACGATGCGCGGATCCCGGAATCTGATAGTGTCCGCAGTGCCTCAATGACTGTGCGTCAAACGCAAACGGGAGTGAAATCTCTAGGACAACCAGTGGAAGCCTCAAATAGGATGCTTCCTTCCGTGGTTTATAGAGGAACAGGTGTTAGATGCAACAGTGGACTACAGAGTGCTTGTATGTCTTCCGCTTCAGCATGAATTAATGCAATTACGGCACGTTCGACGGTAGGCAAAGACTGGGGAGTGTGGTTGACTTGTTATAGAGTGTAGGCAACGGGATTTCCGACACCTGAGACATGATGTACGTCAGCAGTAAACTGCTTGACAACATCTAGGTGTCATTTTCCGTGGTGAATTTTTGTTGCAAGCAGAGTTGAAGGTAAGGATAAGAGGCTTGTGGTCAGTGTAGACCGTGAAACTGCGGCCTTCCAGTGTGTGCCTTAAGTGATGAATGGCTAGGTATATAGAGGGCAACTCGCTGTTACATGTGCTGTAACAAAATTCCGCTGGCTACAAACACTTAAAGAAGAGCCCATTGGGTTGCCATTGATTACCAACGTGTTTCTGCAGGACGGCTCCTACTGCGACGTCTGAAGCGTTGGTCGTAATAGACAGGGTTACAATCCATTCAGCTTGATCGAGGAGAGATTCGTAGGAGATAGCAGCCTTGATCTCTGTGAAGATTGTCTGTGCTGTGTCCGGAAAAACAAACTTATGTTTATTCGCCCTGAGTAGGTCGTTCAGTGGCTGCAGAAACTGCGCGCAGAGCTGGATGAAGCCTTGATAGTAGTTGACAAACCCACCAAATTGACGGTGCTTAACCGAAGTCGGCGTTGGTAAGTCCTTGCTTGTCTGAATCTTAGCAGGAGGGACTTGACACCAGACGATGGAACGTGGTGGTCGATTTTCTGAGTTCGCACCTAGTCGGTTGCCCGTGACATCGCGTTGGAGCAATCGCAGGTGGAGAGTTTGAAGGTTGTCGGTTTGCTCTTGTTCCGATGAAAAAGCTATTAAAGTATCCTCGAGCTAGGAATAAGCAAGGTCTAAGCGATGAGTAAACTCGTGGATGAGGCATTGGAAGTTTAGTTTGGTATTGCAAGTTCAAATGACATTCCTAAAATTGCAAATAAACCTGAAGGAAGAAGGACGGCTGCTTTAGGAATGTCATTTTCATCTACAAGTACTAGTGATCGAAGCGGGCCGGATCAACCTTGATGAATTTCGCCTTACCTGTGTAGCATGCGGTGAGGTCTTGCATGTGTGGGATAGGATAGCTGGTACGGTTAATCAAAGGCGTGAGCGGTAATCACCGCAAGAGCACTTGTCACCAGATGTATTGGGACCATCTGCAAGGGAGAGGACCAAGGGCTGTCGGGAAGCCTGTTTATATTGAGTTCGGGTTTCTGCTAAACCGCCCTAGTTATCTTATTTTCAAGAGCGATTGGCAGCGCGGCCGGCGTGAGACGGGTGGGCCATTCGTCCGTATTTGGTGCGTGACTTGGGATGCCACAGGCAAAGCTGCGTTAATTGGCTGAACGAGCTTAGAATACTGGAAAGAGAGCTGGCGAATTCTGGTGTGGCCTGGGGAAAGGCGTAGACATTGGTGCTGGGTAAGATATTGAGGTTGATGGGCGGTACACTGAATTTCGTTGCGGTGTCGAATATCATCTGGACGTTCGCATGGCTAATGGGTCGAAATGCCTGAGAACGTTATTGCCGTGGATGGCAATGGGGACTGCAGCGACGGTGGATACCCAGCTGAACCTACGCCGAAGCCCTAGGTCCAGGGTAAGCGATGGACGACCGTAGGTAGCTATTGGCCTACCATTTGTAGCACTTATGCTTGTTGGCAAAGTAGCGGTAGGATCACCTGGCATAGGGGAATGACGCTGACTTCCGCCCAGATATAAACTAAGAACTGCGTCCCGGAATCATAATCCCTAATGTAGACGAGACAGCTTGAGTTTTTCGTCGTCGTTTTCGACATTACAGACAGACGGGGCGGGCCATCTGTAGTGGAGTAACTACATGGCTGTACATACTCATGTGCCTAATTGCTGAAACGCGAGTGGTAAAACCAGCAACCTGAGGCAGCAGTTTTGGGCAATGAAAAGTTGATCCAGAATTCCTTCCATGTTTCGGGTTTAAAGTAAGCGCCTTGATCTGACGCTAAAGCGACGGTACCTGCGATGACGATGCGTCCATTGCCGACGGCTGGCAAGTCGAGGTGGTCGGTGGGGTGGCTCCAGCACAAAGCTACTTAGGTGCTTTGGTTTCCGTCTTTGGCTGGTGCCTTTCGATGACGCGGTCTGCTAGCGCTGCAGTTGTGTGGATAGCAGAGCACTTGCTACTTCAAGGACATCATGAGTGCTTTCAGCAAAGCGTAGTTTCCACAGCTCGCAAAGAATCCATACGTCAAGGTTGAACGTGCCGATGAGACGTTAAATTTCGCTCAACAAAGCGGTAAGGCATCTTATCTCTTAGTTACAAATCAATAAATAGTTATTGCAGAAGGACTTTGTCAGCAGACGTGATTCGCTGAATACTAGCGTGTTTAAGAGTTTTCCATCTCGTTACTGGGGGGGACAATTCTGTCGTCTGTCGTCTGCGGGATATACTCTGAGGTGGGCGTCAGATTAGCTGCTTATACCTGGTGAAATCAGGTAATATCCTGTGGAGGTATAAAGCGGATGCTAGGTGCAAGAACCAAAACGAAGGATCATTCTCCCAAAAAGCTGGAGAGGATAACGTACCAGTATTGAAGATGACAGACTCAGCGGTATAAATCACCTATGGAAATGACTTATCCTCTAAATAATTCATTTCAAGAAGCGAATAAAAAGTGCGGTGGTTGTGAGAACAAGTAATAAATTCCATAGCCCCTATAATGAGCTCACCAGAAAAAAAATTTAAAATGGCGGGCGGCGTATCATGGCCCGTGGTCCTCAATTTTTAAATGGCGTCTGGGGTAATAGTCAATAATAAATTACGCGCAAGTGCCGTGCCAAATACGTGATGGTATAAAAGTTGGAGGCGAGTGTAGCCAACGTGTATTGTGCAGGCTACAGAAATAGGAAGCGAATCAACCAGCGCAAGAAACGGTGCAGCACAATACTCACCAAAACAATTTGTGCCAATAAATCTGCCGTCAGGAAAACGTGGGCACCTTGTAGGTTACAACAATGGTATTATCCAAGGTTGCAGAGTATTGAAAGAACGCGTTTTCCGGTACACTACATGCCGCACCATGTTAACGTTTAGTCATGTTGCAACGGAACGCTACCTTACAGTGATTGCCAACGGTTATACTGCAGTAGTTTAAGTGGATACTTGTTAGATATCACAAACGTTCATACTCTATTTAGGGAGACCATCGAATGTCTCCAGTAGCGTCAACGCAAGAAAATGTCCTTTGCCCTTGGTGAATTAATTTGTTTAGTGTTGTGCAATGCTTATACATCTGAATCAATATGCAACTTTGCTAAGCAGCTTGGACTAAATCTTCTCGGTATTGACTGGTTAGGTAAGTTCAGTCTTGAGGTTATCCCTTTGAATGGTCAGTGTAAACTGAAATTGGGTCTTACCGTGCTTATCCGGGTTGCGCTAGCTCTCTGAATAAGTTTAGATGTGACCAATTTCTACCTATACCATCCGGTCTGTGCTAATACTATTTTACTTATCGATACTGCAAAGTGCCTTCCAGTTTAGCTGACATTCTTACAACATTTCAGCTCAGGACATAAGACTTCGTAAGAGGATGAATAACATGAAAGATTGCTGGCCAGTAGGAGCTATAGACTCCGAACTCATCCACTTTTGTCAGCGCCAGAAAAATGTGTCAATCTGTGGTTCATCTGTACCGCATACCAACAGTGTGCTTGACACTGCCTCCTTACAACGACTCATTCTCGTCGAACCCCACTAGGGACCAACCGAGCTAAAGCGCTGGCTCCGGGCATTGTACTAACTTTTGGTTTGGTCAACGGAACTGTACAGCATCATATGCGTCCACAGTTTGCTGATGACGGAGCGCATTCCTTGCAAAGGTTACTGCTAATTAGTCTCGGCTCTTCGCACGGGAGATGAATAAGCAGTCGCGGCCCAGCAGTTGCAGTGCTCTAGAGCCTGGGTGGTATTGGGTTTGTCAACTAGTTCTTCATTAAATACCACCAGAGCTTGTAAGACGTTGTGTCTAGGCCAAGGTGATTGGCTATTTGGGCAACGAACATGCACCTCTGCGACCAGAATTGAGTACTCAACGGAGGGCGGGTGAACTAATTCCATGGCCATCGACGTCTGTACAGGCGTATGAGCCACCTGGCTGACTACGACCTTCGTGCTCTTCTGCGCTTTCGGCGGTCTAGGAAAGTTCGCTTGGCCTCCGTGCTGCTTAGCTCGAGCTTCCTTGGCGTCCTTAATAGTTGGTTCATACCCGAAAGCCGTGGTATCATCACCGTGGTATGCCGTATACGTTAATTGCCCCGCTGCCTTGCGCGTCAGGCCTTTAGACCATAGGCTCTAGATGGGGTCCCCAAAGTCAAGCATCCTCCTTAGCCTGGGCAAACGGCAAGGTACATGCCCACACAACGTACTGGCCAAGGTTTCAACGACTTATTTCTCGCTGTCGCTGCTCCTTACCAATTTTACACTAGGGCGAGGTGCTGGCGGCCGGACAAGCTATACCAAGTTCTACCGGACCACAGTTCGGTTACTGTATTCCACGTTTGCCAGATTCTCCCATCCTTGGTACTCGTCCTCCGCTTCCGAGTCAATGAGACCGTGCCACCTAGGGCGTTCGCCTCATGAAGATAAGAACTTTAGTTCCGATAGCCCGCTCCCAAGTAGTATTGGCAAACCTTTTTTAGCTCCCCGTAGCAATCCAAGCTGGCAAACACTAACCTCAGAACGTTGATGTGGATCGGATCACAGTCAGCACATGCTGGCACAACTTAAAAGCTAGCGCTATGGACGTCTACTGCCTTAGTAAGAACCGAATACAAGTCTCTAGCACTATTCTATGACTATACGCACCAACTGCGATTTCCGTTGACATTTTTACATTGCGCTTATGGAAAGCGCAACCGCCGAAGCTGCTGATCTTTTTGACTTGGGAATTACGTTACGCGCACTTGCTGAGACTGCGCTACTGGCCTGGATCCTTGTCAATAGCCGACGCTGCGCTAGCCAACTTGAGACCTTTGTGCGACTTTACAGTAGCGGGCCTAACAGACGTTGCTTATTCGTTGTATCATTGTATGCTTCCACTGACTGCTGCCCAGAGTCAGTTAAAGAGGAGTTTTACTGTCGACTGTTAGACCTGCTCCGAAGAAAGTGTTGTGCTGTCAGCGTGGTACATGTGGAAGACTTAAAAGTGCAGGTAGCTGGACTTGAGTTTGACAACGGCGAACTCGGTGGTCACTATGGCCATGACACTGGCACAACAGGCAACGGTAATTCCCTACTACAGCCCTGCGCCGAGTGCAGCCTCTTCCTGTAGAATACTAGATTTCGGCGAATATGGCGTCAACAAGCGACCTGGAGGCCTCGGATTCCTAGCCAACTATGGACTACGTTCGCTACCGCTGACGAAGCCGAACACGGGATCGCAAATCACCCTAGGGCGCTTGGCTTACTTTGGATCACGTGCTGGTGTGTACCAAGATCGCTTTACTTTTCGGAAGCTCCCAACTGAGTCGCTCGAAGTGTCGTGATGTTGCAAAGCTTTCAGCCCCAAGCGTTCTCAACGCGTTTCTGGAGGCGTTGGCCGCAAGCCTTAAAACTACCCCGTGCTTTGACGTTAAGAAAGGCTGGGCAAACATCTGCAGCGTTATGCACGACTCCGGGACACTGGTTTGTGGTCTCGCCAATAGTCCTGTTACCCACTGCATGATCCGTCCAACTTCTTGCAACTCGTCAGCCAATTTCAGTTGGCGTTAGGTATCATGCAACAAGCAAGAGCACTAACCCTAAACCCAAACAGTCCCTCCGGGAGGATCGCGAAGCCTGGTGGATGCAAAGTGTAAATGATATGAAGTAGGCGACCAGCCCGGAGAATTTAATGTCCGTTCAAACTGACCCAAGCAGCTAGCTGCGGAAGACCGACTGTAACAGAAGTTTTATGCGAGCCCAATGCTAAGTCAATCCACTATAAAAGGCACCGACTTGAGCCTTGGTAAGAACACGTTGAGCGGCAGTTTAACTAGCCAGCGGCACCCATTTCTTTCCTTTCAGAACTCCAGACTGCTTGCGGTTGTGTAGACGTTTAACCACCGTCTGAGACTGCACATGAGCTTCACCCACTAAAACGTTAGAAAGACCCTGGTCCAGACAAACTCTGACGCTTTGTTCTTCGTTGATTTGAAAAATAACAGCTTTTCCAAGAGCTGTTGACCACCTAAGAAATCCCAACGCTGCGTGCTGGCTGAAAACTACCAACGGTCTGGCAATTTTGCTACCCTGTCTTTAATTTTCATCGCAACTTCACCTGCATACACTCGTTGAATAAGGATCCACGTCCCCTTGTTATCGCTGTACATTTCTCATATCTACGGGTTACAGATTAACATGTTCCGCCGATATTCAAACTGTGTCCTTTACAAAAACGTGCGCACAAAACCCATTCGTTTGGAGTGGTACATCAAGTAGCGCGCTCACTTCTAGATGTCTAACTTTAGGGCTCACTTACTACTCTCAACTGTTTCTTTTAGTAGATGTACAAGGCAGCTACGGGAAGCGGCACAAGAGGATCACTACTAATTGTTACCGCTGCTGTCCCAACAGCTGAGATTGCCAACCTTCGAAGTTACCCCACAGGTCATAAACCCCGCTGCTCATACCACTTAGGCGCTATGACTGCATCGGTACCACTTTAGTTGCCAAACCGTCTATGTTTACGTGCAGCAATTTTTATTGTCAAACGTGTGCTGACCGGAATGCTACCTGGCGTGTCCCTGAGACTGTGCGACCTAGACCTTTGACTACCCAACGCCTGCGGCACTGGCGGAAAGCTCGCCTTGTGAATTAATAGCAAAGCTAAATGAAATTAAAAACCAGATGGCTAACACCGGTTGTAGAACACTGGTTGGTTACGATGGAGCTTCTATAACTTTTCTTTAGGTGTCGCTAATTGCATTCGAAACGGTGCGACATACTTGGTTTGTCCTCCCGAGGGTGTCCTACCACCTGGCCTTAGTATTGACAGCTGCCGACGCACCATCACAACCGCCTACAATAAACTTAGCAGTTCTTGCAAGCACCGTGAAAAGAGTAATCTCCTACTTATCTTGAAGAAACCAGAAATGGCCATTAACACGCTGATGCTACTGCCATAAATCTATCAGTTATTGCAGTAAAACCTAGGCTTCCAAGCAAAGCCGCAGATACTGATATACCACAAAGAAATAAAATAGCAACTAACATCAGGCGCACCCATGTTGATTTCACTGAACCTGCCCTCAGCATCGTTGGAAATTTGGAAGCTATTAGTGATTACCTGGATAATGTAACATCAAAACTGTCATCAAGTGTTCGTCTTTACTTGTTCCTTAGTATCATAGAGCCTTTGGTTAATCTTCTACAACTACTAACTAGTCCAGCGGTAGATCATATAATTCGCGCGGAAAGGTTGCTGATAGGATAACCACAAAAGTTTTCAAAAGTGTAAGGTAAGCAAAAGTTTTAGTGCTGTTCAACCTCCATGACAGAATTGCCAGCACTTCCGTACAGATTACGCTGCTTAGAGCCAATGATATGACAGATTTACTGTGCAGTTGCACGCGACGAAGAAAGCGCCCGAGGCTGCTTTAGCCTTAGCTTATTTAAATTTGCAAATGCTCTACCTGCCAGTGGTTATCATAAAAGTAAGCCGAATTTCCGACAAAAGGTTTCATTCCTTGAAATTGGCTGCAAGTAGCACGCCTCTGCAACGAACCATATGGCGAAGACAAAAAGTTTCTCATATACACCGAGCAACGTCACACAACAGCACACTTGTCTATGCATTGACAGGAACAAATAATGGACTCGACGACAAATTTAAAACTGATAGTGCCACTGACAGACTACATCCCGTCGTAACCACTTATCTAGTGTCGCCTGCTAAAATAAGTATTTCTGGGGAGCCCCGTAGTGATGGATATGGCCGATAAACTAAAAGTGCTAAGTAGATGAAGGAAACACATCCATGAAACGAATTCTACAAAATCCGACTAAGGAAAAATTAGTATGGTGTGGGTGTGCACTGGTGACAATAGTATAATGGTTTTATAAGAGGAATAAGGCTAGTGCTTAACAGGTCCGGTAGGATGGTCACGGTAAAATATCAACGTATAAATGCTATTAGCAAAATTGGGTTCACACCGGTGAACTCACTGTACTATGCGTAATAAGCACTGCGAATACAAGATAACTCCGTAAGTAAAGACAGTAACTGAGACGTTTGCAAAATTCGTGTCTGCTTCTAATATGCACATGCAGTTAAAAAAAGTGGAACGAAATCAGGGCTTTGACCGCTAGTGAAATCTCTTAATGAAGTGCTTATACGGGGTAATAAGTCATGTAAGTTGGTAAGGCGAAATTATTGCACGGTCAACTAGGCCTTTGAACTCGGCCAGCGTGAGGGAAAATGGGACAGATTCATCATCACCATAAGTAAACGTTAGCTTAGGCTGAGGAACCTACCTTAGCTAATATGCCACAATACAAAAAGACAAGAGAAAAACTACACTACAAATTACACTACACAAAATATGATGCTAAGTATTATGTTATGCGTTTTACATGAGCTCGGGATTGAAGGGAACTTAAAGGGAGATGTAAATAAATACACAAATCGATATATTCCTAGACTGACTAAAGGCTGTTTCTGTAAGCGAGCACATCAAGGTTTACGTTAATCCTATGCTGGCGCATGGGGGTAGGAAAAGTGTTAGTATATGTTCCCTGTTGGCCAGCACGACTGAATTGGCCTTGTTAGGTGTACAGCTGAAGGTGTTGTACGCGCCCATTGGCAAAGAAACTCAAAACACAAACTCCGTTGAGGCCGGCTCATTGCCATACCAGCAATCGTGTTAAATCAAACGTGTTCATGTTCTTAGGACCCAAGCCAAATAGTTGGGATGCATTAACGGACGCAGGTTTTGAATTGACAGTTCTCATTCGTTACAGCCAACTCATCGCTTGTCCTCCACTCCTCTGCTTCCAGCCACACCCCCGGCGCGCAAACCACGCACATTGCGGGAATCGGAGTGCTGACATGCGCAACGCTTGGCCCCGCCAACGCAGCCTGGTGAGTGACATAATAGTACTGGGCGATTCACTTGCACTTCCTGCACCAAATGCTTGACGCCGAACTCTCTCATTGCTTCCGCGGTGCTGCCACCAGACGTGAGCTAAGCTGAGATGGCAGCGTTGATCACATTTGACTAACCACTTTATGCCTCTCGACCTGCTTGGACATGTTTCGCAACCAGATAGGTAGGTTGAAAGGTACCCCGACGCAATAAACTGTGCCCTTCAGGGCGAGCGGAATTTCGCGCCTGCGCCACAGGTGGCGGGAATTGGCCAAACACCTCGAGATTTGCCATACGATTAGTAACCTGAAGTTCGATCACCCAGGCGCTAATATAGCTGCCTAGGTACTTGAATTCATGAGCAACATCTAGCTTATCACTACAGAGCGTTAGCGCAGGGGCGGGTTCCTGTCAAGCTCGGAGAACTACTGTGCAGTTTGATGGAGCGACATATATCTCAAAGACAGACAGCCAGTGCTAATCGGTCCAGTGTTACATAGCATGTTTTGAAGCTGTCACAGTCAAGGGCAATATGGTCCACATATTAATGTCATGAAGTCGCTTAATAAGATTTAGGTACACACCTTCTAGGTAGTGGCTAACTTAAGCTGCTTCCATGACTTCGTCGACTGCGAAGTTAAATAAAAAGGTGCAAGCGATCAACTTTGTCTCCCATTGCTGGTGATACTGCAGCGTGGCGACAGTTTGCCATAAACACGCACCCCGCCCGAAATATGCGTTTACAGCTGGTTGATGATGTTACCGTATTTATCAGGCACACCTCTCCGCAGCAGACAGTTTCAAACGACACATCGATCGACTGTGTCTAAGGCACATTTTATGTCAAGCAACAAGCCAACGGCTTGTCACCAATAAACATGACGTTGTTGTCGCAATTGACACAGGATATAGATGTGGTCGATGCAGCCTTGACCTCAAAGGTACCCGGCTTGCCCTTCACGCAGTTGACTTGCTTGAGAGCCATTCTGTTTGTGAAGAATGTTAAACGCAAGCAATTTAGGTGCCATTGAGATTATACTGCTCCCTCTAAGATTGCGGTATTTGGAACGGGAGCCTCTCTTGAATATTGGGACAATGACGGTGCAGCTTTAGTTCGTCAGAACGGTCTCCTGCTCCCAAAGTTTTACTAGAAACTCATGCAACTCATCTGCTTGAGCTGGTCCCTCGAATTTGTGGAGGCCTGGGGGAATTTTAGCTGCCCTTGCGATGGTATGCAAGTTCAACAGCCTGGCCTCACCTTCGACTCCTTCGCGTAAGTGCTGATCCATGGAGACGGCCCAGGGAGAAGGGAGCTGAATGCCCTAAAATGAAAGCGCTAACAAGTTGGTTAACCTGCATTGTTCAACCCAACGCTCCAAGCGTTTTGACAGACCGTGGATCAATTGTCCAGTGGCATCGCGATTGATCTCGCTAACCCCAGGTGTCTTGCTGCCTGTTTCCCATATCAAACGGAAGAACCCGAGGATTATTAACGGTAGCGGCTGTTTTGAGCTTCGAGGCACGATGAGAGCACCAGGCCTAACGGTCTTTTTCATCTAGCACGCAGTTGTGCACTGAGTTTTTTGCGAGCCTCATTGTATTCGCCGTCAGCAGGAGTACGGCGGCCACCATCCATGCGTTCCAGAGACTTTGTAGCGACCCTATGTCCAGGTTGACTATTTGGTTTGCCACATAAAGCCAGGCCTGCTGATAGCTACGTTTGACGAATATGCGGCCGAGGGGCCGCGACGGGGTTCAGTGGGCGTTTACTCAGCCAGGATGTCAGCGCACTTTGATACTTATTTAGAATCCATGACTTCGCCAGCTGGCCGTGGTCAATCCTTTGACATCGACGTTGCACATATCCACCGAAAGACACCCGGAGGTCGGCACGAACAACTACGTGTTCACGGTCCCGGCTTGTGCTCCAAAGTGAGCGACAGTTTCGGACACAGCCTCCCCAGGGGTAACTGATCGCGATATGTTCGAGTGCGACCGTGGCCGGCCCGAGGCTGGTGGGTGCCAACCCACGCTCCTGCGAATGCTGTGTAGAAAGCTTGCGCTTTAGATTAAGTGAAGAGCGTCTGCACTCCGCTGTACCATTCGCGCACCGTTATCAGTACGGGAGACTACAAAAGGTTGGCCGCCAAAATGAGGCTCATCAGAGGACAAATTTCCGAGTTGGGTGTTTTAATCATCAGCCAACACCACGGTATCCGGGCTTCTTCTTTAACAAAGATCCTAAAGATGCTGGTATAAATCATCTTTCTTTGAATCAGTGCTACAGTTTGTAGGGGCGTAGGACACAATGACTAACAGAGACTGTTCCTTGTCGCATGACTGCTTATCATGGAACGAACCAGCTAATCTTATGGCGCACATCCCATTGTTGACTGAGATCCGATCGATTAGAGCATCTTCAGCCTGGCGACTCAAAACAATGCCGACGCCAGCTTCATCCCATTTGAAGCTGCACCGTTGTCAGACAGGCGCAATGTGGATGTGCCACCAGCGTCGCATGTGGGGGAGCGCAGGGTAACCATGGAGTTCGAACCTTGCAGGCGGGTTTCTACTAAACAGCAAAGTTGATCTTTATGACCTTTAGTGTGCGAGCATGTGTTGCCTGTTGACCGATCTGTAAGAATGTGCATACATTGAGCCCTGCCAGCTTTAGCTGGACGTGTACTCTAAAGGGGAACGGATTAACTGACGTTGTCCGCTTGGATGAACGTAGACTTGTCGACTGGATCGCAAAGATGTCCCGCAACTGTGCGTGACTTGGAAATAGAAGACAAGCGATTATTGAAGCAAGATGGTGAAGGGCCGACCTGGAGGATTGAAATGGGGATAAATGCAACGTTGGGACGGGACGATGAGGCTGAAAATGTGTAAGAGGGAAAATAGGAAGAGGGGAATGCCTTAGCAGTAGCATCCAAACCCCCTAAACTTTCTGCTCAACGCTACAGACAGGGCGCGGTTGATTGTCCGCTGCGACGGCTATAGCATCAAGAAATGGTTATAAGAAAGGTTCATTGTATTGCGTGGACAGAATACTATCAGGTTGCTCAAATCTAGAAGCAAACGATTAGGGTTATCAACCAAATGCTTTGGTTGTAAATGCTTACGGCAAAGCAGCGGTGTTTTGGCACTTGACTATTGAGAGCCCGTTTTATGGAGTAAAATACCACCCTCACTCCAACCCTCAACTTGGAGAGCCATAAGACTGAATTTGTCCGGCCACTAACCATTAACCAATCTGGTAGGTGTGATCCAGCATAGCTCAGTGAATCACTGAGGTACACAAAACACCGCGCGACTTTAAGGTCCAGTATCGTTGCGATGGAATATGACAGATACCGTTAGGACACTCCACGTTCATCAAACACATGCGGAAAAGAAATTCCGACGGCATTCCAAACGTCTGCGCTGCTGTACCAGCTTGAGATATTGGCCTCTTAAATGGCTGTTGTGGCTAAGCTATAGGCAATGGCGGCACTTGTGTTTGGGATCCCTCTAAATCTGGTACATCAAAAGGAAGTCCCCGTGCAATCGGCGATACTGTCCGCTAAAGACCTCGAGCACCTAAAGCCTTCGTTGTGGGGTAACTTATACAGATCCATGAGATTTTGGTGGCCCGGCATTAGGGTATCTCCAATGCGGTGAGCTCTAGCCTCAGCCGTGGTTACCATAACTTTACCACGTTTTCCACATGTGGCCATATGTATGAGCCGAGGAGTCATGGAAAAGTCGAATGGTCGAACCGTCCGAATGTAGGCTTCAGATGGCTGAAATGTTGGATGCCTCAGCTTGACGCCGTTGCAGATAGATTCGAACATCTACTTTCAGTCTGGACAAAGCTCCCAGATCCTTCTCGCCAGAAGACTTCTGAAGCTTCTGGTTGCCGCTTTTGTATGATGGCAGCAACCTGTGCCGTAGATGCCACAGTTTGCCATCATCCACATTTAATTGAACTAGATGCTGAATTGGCCACACCTATATCCTATCCAGATAAGCTTGCAGTACTTTGACATCATCTTGTGTATTGATCCCTCTCCACACCTTTATGTCATCTGCATAATGAAGGGAGTTTGAGCTTACGAGAGCTGCAATATCATTATTATACGTCAAACAATCGCGGTAATAGTACCGATCCTTTGGGGTACCCCGCACTCAACTCGGGTGGGATCCGACAGCGGTTCACGCACACGTACTTCCAGGAGCTGGTGTAAGAAAAGTTTCTGCTACATACTAGGACAGGATCACCGACACCAAGAGTCTGACGTTTGAGGAGCAGAAGGTTAGGGTCGAACCGGTCTAACCTTCAACTAAACACTCTCTTATAGCCACTAGCATTTTTGCGTGTATATTATCAAATGTTGGAGAGCGGTTTTTGCGCAGACTCACCAGCTCATTTAATACAGCTTCTGCTGTGAAAGGTATGTGAGTGTGTTTTCGGGGTGAAACAATCGTTGTCATAGAGTTATGTGGCCATTGCTCGCACTGAAGTATTGTAGCACATTGTATGCGCAGGGTATGCGCCGCCTCCTTCGGTGCTCATGGGGGTCCGTCCGCTGTTCGTAGAGCACGAATTACCCGTCGCTGCTTACTTACGGTTAACTTTTTGATACAGCAGCTTGTTGTCTTTTGATCATACGCACTGCTAACTTCCTCTGGTATGCCATTCTGGCCTTGCAGACAACCTGAATATGGTGGTTACGTTGGATCGTACATGTCTTCCGGTCCTCGGTGCTGGGGAAGCTCTCGTAAGTATGCCAAGCTGACCTTCGCACCTCTATAGACTTGTTCGCCATGTTCCGCGGAAACGCAACTACGTTCCTCGAGCGGGCAGCCTTAGGCTCTAGCGCTTCTGCAACCAGAGAATTAAACAAGCTGACGAAAGGTTCCCATGCACTCGCTGGTGTTTCATTGGACAGAAAGGTCTAGCTAGCCGTCTCACCCAGTCCAGGTGGTAGGTCGTGGCGTATAATAGTATTTTGCGTTGACAATTTTTACGGGATATTCTGCATAGCAAATTGGTACGAAGAAAAGGACTACATGATTCTCGCGGCCCAAGAGGACGTCGACAGTCACCCCTAGACCAATGGTCCCTAGTTGGTAAAACTCCGATCCAATATTGACAGCTTATCCTTTCACGGAATCGGGTGGGAGCGTTGATGTGACCATACAGCAAGAAACTACCTACAAACTCTGCTAGATCTGCTTAAATTGTGCTCCGGTAAGATTATTTGGACTCTAACGCATGGGGGTTGAAATCGCCAGTACTGAGAATGTGGCCTACCTTGTGTTTATCACCCACCTTATTGCAGGTACCAGAGAGAACTCCATCTTAGGCTTGGAGAAACGTGGGCGGTGAATGACCGCCACAAAGCAAGCTCCTCCCATTTTAAACGTACACGGCCTTAAACGGAATCGCGTTCTGTGCTGATTGGATCATCTATGAGCTCACACTGGAGGTCGTTGCGGAAGTACAGGGCCATCCCACCAAATTTCTGGGTCGGCCTTGCCAAACATTGAACATGCCTGGCAGTGTGACCCTAAGTCAATTAGGTCAAGGCGTAACCATGTCAACGGTATGGCGATAAAGTCGCAGTCTTTCAATCCTTGACGCAGTCGCAATTCGGAGACTTTAATCAATAAGGCTGGAGCTTGCGTATACACATAGGAAAGCTTCAGGAATGTCCAACTCGTTTAACTAGGAGCTCATGGATGACGTGGATTTGGGCCGACTAAGGAGAGGCCGGCATCTAACCGTTTTCTGTATCAATTGATAAATCTCTATAGAATGCAAGCTGTTTTTGGTCCCACTTGTGCTTGCAGCATGCCCTCTACCGGCCGAGTTCTCGACAGGTATGGGTCTTAGCGCGCAGGTTTTTGAGTCGCTGTTGTGATTATATTGAGTAGCGAGAGACGTCGTTTTTACAAGAACTGCGAGTAGCTGTGGCTCCCTAACTGTTAGCTTCAGTTGTAGTTCCGAAGGAAGTTGGGTGCGTAGTAACCGATAGCTAAGGATTAGGTTCACGGCCATCTGTTATGACTGCACCGTTATTTTCAATATCCTCGGGCCACTCCCTCTGTGGTTTGGCGACACGGTAACTGTATAATTTACCGGCTTATGGCGTCGCTCTCACTGAGAGCCTCACGGATGTAACGCCATTATTCAAGGTCACAAACGCAGGCTTCGTTGTTGTTGCTTGTCGGTTGCTGGGGCACGCCATGAACGAAAATGATACTTTTGCTACTTTCCGTGTGGTACTCGTTGGAATTATTTTAGTTACGCTGGCGTTCGATCCTTGGAACTTCGGGAATATGCGTATTCCACTGTTTTCAGTCCGCAGACTATATGCTGATAAAGCACCTTCTTGACAACATCTGTCTAGTCCAACTTTGATCACATTGGCCGGACTCAGCATAATGCATTGAGGTCGGATATCTAGTGCTGCCTATTAAGTTAGTCCGTCTAGCTTTAACTCCAATTTGATCACAGAGGACATTCCATTGCTTTAACTCATACAGCTGCTTGCCACTTGGGGAATTTGCCTTGGACTCGGGAACCTTGGCCCTCAAATTCTGCCTTTGCCGTCCTCGGTGGATTAGTTTACACCACAGACCGCGGATTCGATAAATAATTTTTTAATTAAAGCAACTTGTTTTTTTCTGATTATGTCCAGGTCAGCGTTGTCCTACTCCGTCAAACATTTGAAAACGCCACGTGTTGCTGCCGGAAACCGCTGCACAAAGGTCGTTCTAAGGTAATAATAAATGTCAGTCCCTGGGTACATCCGACGAGGTTGAGGAATTGGGGTGAAAAGAACACCCTTTGGCACGTAAAAATGAAAAGAAAATTATGAATAGATAAGGAATCATACCTTTGTGTTGTGTTAAACGTTAAAGTATGTTTGTGTTGTAATGAGCGACCAAATGTAGAAGGTTGTGGTCGCAATATACGAACTGTGGGTTGTTCTAACAGAAACATTACCTGAGTAAATTAATATTGTTATTTGCTAAAAAAAAGCATGTTACAAAAGGAAAGTGTGATGAACAGGAGGTAGGAAATCAACCGTTTTAGAGATAATAAAACTTCTAAAAATCTTTTTGAAGTACGCAATATATGGTGACGTTGATGGTGCCGACATGAAAAAGGGTACGGAATATGAAACTATTGCGTTTTTTGATGTCTTTGAGGCGTGATAAAGAGAAAAAGAATAAATAATCTGTGAAACGTTAGACTGCAACCTACCGTCTTGTGTGATTTTAAGTTAATACTTTTCACATTGCAACTGCTAGGGGAATAAATATTTTAACACCATAGTTCACGCATTTTTATAGAATGCTTTCAACAAACGATAGCTTGTAAACAAAGGTACTTAACTTTAACCAGTTTGCAAAAATTGATTCTATTCTTAAGTTGAAAACGCTGTCGGAAATGCATGCGGATAACTCTTCCGCATAACACTGGTTATTTTTAAATGCGCAATATATTATTAAGCAAAGTTTTGTGCCGTAATGAAAAGGAAAGTAAAAGCGCTACGACTATATTGCCTATATGCACTGTATTGATCAGAAGCCTTCGATTAATTTTCCGCGTACTTGTTGTTGTCCCCACAGAAGATAAAGGAATACCGAAGGTAAGCAATGCGTACATAAGAGTTGTTTGTCTTTGATGAAGTTGTAATTTGGTTGTGCAACAAAGGGAAGCATGCTTTAGGAGGTGGGAAATGTGCAGCACAGGTGATGGGAAATTATTCAGTTAAATTACATATAAATTATCGGTGCACGTCATGATAGCTGTGTGTGATACTGAGAACGGAAATGCAGGGAACATGTGGAAACAATCAAATAAATGTAAGTCCTGTTTCTGAACGGTTGGTGAATAAATGTAGACCACTGAAGTGTGCAGCATTATGCGGTCGAAGTGTACGCATAGTAAAATTTGTGGTATTATAAGGGGAATCACAATGGTGATAAGATGGTGTTGCCCGATCATTTTGACCGAATACAACCAAACGATGCATGTGTAGGAGTTAGATGGTAGAAGCCTTTTATTAGATCGGGCAACATATTTTCAGAACATGAATGAAGAATGCAAAATAATTACTCTGTAGTCAATAAAACCATGTTGCGTTCACCGTTTAAACGCGCCAGAAGCTGTTATCTCAGTTTCGCTGTTCATCAGCGGGCATATTTTATCACTTGAGAGATTCGCTGTGGTAAGTGAACTGGTTACCTGTGGTCACTTAGTATATTAGCTTTCAATGGTTTACTCTTCACCATTCCTTCTCTCATGTGCCATGTGGCTGCATTTGTTAGCAGGCCACTTATGTGCCCACACTGCTTAGTTCATGTACGGACAGGTATAAAACTTTAAGCTGCGTACTATTGGGGATATCCCAATAGGTCTTGAGGCAATTTAGCCTGTTTTGGATAGGCGCTGGGGATACTTTACCTTAAGGATGATGCCCACAAAGTGGGCCAAGTTCTGTGTTCTCTGAATCGGAGCTGCTATTCCTCCCTCCCTGTAGGTTGTCGGTCGTGGCGAAACCACAGTTATTACGCAGAAGGCTGAGTTTGGGGGTCGTGCACTCATCACCACTTCATTCTGTCAGCAATTGGAAAAGGGCGACTTGTCCTAGGGTATTGTGCGATGTTGTTTATCCGCCACTCTTTCGGAATGGTAAAGGCCAATTTGAAACTGTTCGTTTTCGACTTTTTGTTGGTTATTCTGTCGTTTTGCTACTATGCAGTGGAATAGTTATATATCTGTCTTGTCATACCAGTTTGCCTCTAGGGAAAATTAACGTGGACAGCAGGGTTTGAGTAAACACTAAGAACTGAACTTGACTTACCACTCTCCAGTCAGATCCAAGTAAGACAATGCGAGCAAGGCAGTCTGCGCACAGACCTGCTAACAAATTTGCTAAACCAACTAAGCCACAACCTGATAATACTGACGCAGCCCCAAATTGTGACTGCAGGGTATTCACACCAGATCCACTGAAGTGGCACATAATAACATCGACTTTCCTGAGATCGAATTTAATGCACTCAAGGGTGATACCTCTGAACCGAACGATGCTTGGCAAAATTGATGCCACAACCTCAGCTCTCGGGTATCTAACACACCAATGATGTGAATGAACTCAGACTAGCAGGGGAGCCACTTACACACAGTGCTGATGATGTTTCTGAACGAGTTCGTCGTACAAATAACGTAATGATATTGAATGTCTCCAACAAAATCAAAGTAGCGAAGGTAAAGCACTCGCACACCAATTTCTGTAACATGAATCCTCACTCCTTCAAAATTAAACGTCTACGAAAAACATCCAAATGTAAATCGTTCCCTTTTACTTATCACTTTTACAGGCCAAGTAATGGCCAAGACTTTATTAGCAAAACGATTCGTTATGCGAGAGTCAGCCACTTTGCGGTCTACCTTGATCAAGCCGGACAAATCACTTCTGCAAAAGCGTTTGCATCAACCAATAAACTTCCGCCTAAGCAAAGGGCGGAAGTTTCCCCACCGCGACTGGACTTGCTGCCTCATTTCCAGTAGACCTTGTTCTGTTGCACCAGCATGTGGACCCGAATGTGACAAAGGCCTACAGCACTGAACTAACTTCGTCCAACACAGTGAAGACGCTAGCCTTCTCGGTAGTGCACTATGAAGCTGATTTCGGTCAAGATGAGGCTGATGTCGATAAATCGAACGATTCCGACATGTGTGCCACTGATACCGAAGCTCTGACAGAAGAAGTTATTGGCAACACATCCAACGAACCTATGTCAAGCACCCCACTGACTACTAAGGAACTCGCATGCAACCGCCCAAAACGAAGGTGCATCAAAAAGTCTGGCTCGTGCAATTCCTACCTACCGAGACATCAACCCAGTGAACTTCCCAAGGAAAACAGGCACCCCCACCCTCCGGGTTACCTAACAAGTGCTCATCTCAGAGTAGGCAGATGGCACACTCAGAGACAATATCTAAGAAGTATGTACCACTGTAGGAGACCACGACAATGAACAACAACGTGTTGCCCCCAGAAAGCCATACTTGCTTCCAACTCCAACTACTCGCCATATAAAGCCAATATCCTTAGCCACAGCTAGAACATGCGTGACTCCCGCCCAGCACCTGGTAACACTAACATGAGAAACACCACCGTCCCACTTCACAGCCCCCAGCCAAACCAGTCTCTCAACCCTAGGCGGTCCAATATAACACGGTCCGCTGTTGAATCCACACCCTACTCCCTAAAACTGCCACTTCCGCGGTGCTACCAAGCTGACATTAACTATAATCCATTGCAAGTACTTCGCTACAAACCTGCTTCTTATGGAACACTTCGCGAAATAACGAGAAATCATGCCACCTTCGCCTGCGAAGAATACTCGCCCGCGCCCTACAAGCCAACTGATGGCTGAACTGCCTAAAACGTCAATACGCATCCCTGCCCCTTTTTATGGAATATGGCGGGCTACGGCTCGCCACAACTCACGAGACTGTAAGACGAGGCTGCCCTCTACCATTATTACAGGCATTTCAACATCCCACAGATGCCCTTGAGCAAGCGCTACCAACCCCTGCAACACCCCATGTAGTCACCGGCTCATTAAAACTTAACGATCAGAGCCTCCAACAATTTATCGGGCTCTCCACATCGACGCGCGATCCATCAGACAGGAATACATCATATAGCGCACTCATACTTCTCTCCCCTCCACAGGTGGTTCTTATTACAGTAACGCGGCATTCACCTCTAACGTCTGATTCGCCCCTACTCGTTCCTAGCTACAGAATCTTTAGAAATAACCATGCTAATAACCGTGGTGGAGGTTGCCTCATTTATTACCATGAAAATTTCGATGCTTCTGCCTTTGATCTCCTTACTATTAGAAATCCTGAAGATTCCAACTGATTTCAGTCACACGATGGCTCACTTGGCCACAATCTGCTTATTGGTTGCGTCTATAACTCCAAAATTTAACTAAGACACGTATAGTGGAACTTGTTGTGCTCTTCACCCATGTGTCTGAACTCCACTTTAGACATATGATAGTAGGCGGAGATATTAACATGCCAAACATCCAGTTGAACAACCAGACAGCACCTGTCCAATAATCGTCATTCTTGAACACGGTCATAGCAAAGGAATGGGTTCAACACGTATGGGAACCTACTAGACTGTCCAATTTTCTTGACTTGCACGCGGCGTCCCTCATTCCTATGCTAGTGTACAGGATAGCATCCCAGATAGCAACCACAAAGTGGTACAACCGTCGTTCAATCTTGCAGATCTGAAGCTCACTACAACCAAACTAGCTCCCATGTCCATGACCAATGCAACACGTTGACCAGAACAGCTTTTCTACCCTTCTAAGGTCGATGAATTGGGACTGATGCTTCCTAACCACTGATAGCGGCGCTGCGGTATACGAGCTCTACAGCAAACTAACATTTTGCATAGATGTGCTTACACCCAAACCATCCCGACGATTTACGAACCCATCACTGGATGTTGCTTCTACACATGCAGCGGATGTCAACCTCCAGAAACTGTTAGCCAAATATCGAAAGACGCATGACTTCTCACTTCTCATATGTATTAATAAGTTTCAGATAGAATGGAGGAATAAGCAGTCAGATGTTATGCTAGAGGAAGAACGCAAGGCACTCTCTGACAAAACCAGCTCTAAAGCTCCTGTCCATCTATGCAAAACAGAAGCAGAAGAAGGTCAAAACTCATAATATCATTGATGATGTCGGACGACATAGCAATTACTGACCCAGATATCCTGTGCGAATTCGTTAACAGGCACTTCTGGGACTCATTCACTGATGTGCGTGCAACACCTCCCAGAGTAATACCTCGGCTGACTAACGACGAGCTATCCACTGTCGACTTTGACGTACGCTCGATTACTAAGACAGTAAAGGCACTCAGGTTGACTTACCATTCTGGTCTCGATGGCCTACCCGCTGCTCTTCTGAAACTAGGTGATTCTAATATTCCACTTTTATTCCTTAACATATTTACGTTATCTATGAGTAACGGCACATTCCCAACAGCCTGGAAGCATGCGATCGTTCTACCAAGACACAAAAGTGGCCGCCGGTTAGACATTAACAACTGCCGCCCCATCAGTCATACGCCGGTTGCATCAAGGGTGATGGAGGAACTGGATAAGGAAAGAATGCTTGACCTCATGCAACCACGAGGACTTATTAACAGGTCCCAACATGGATTCTTGCCGGCTAAGTCATGTCAGACCTGCCAGTTTGAGTTCCTGGACATGCTGACACGTAACATTGACACTGAAGCTGCGCAGATTATAATCTTTCTCGACATGGGGAAAGCCTTTGACCGAGTCCCACACTCTGGCCTTCTGACCAAGCTTAGGTCCGTTGGTATCTCTAACCAACAATTGATTTGGTTCACATCGCATTTTGATAATCTCACGCAATCGATTCGACTAGGATACAAGGAATCCGAACCACGACCAGTAACCAGTGGAGTATTTCAGGGTAGTAGCTTAGGACCATTGCTGTTTCTTCTCTACATCAACGATGTTTTTGACTACATTTCACACGGTAAACCGTTTCTATTCGCAGATGACATCAAAGTAGTCTTTACATTCGACTCAGCCCACATACACAACGGAAGCTGCAGTGTACAGAGCGACCTTAAGGAGCTTGAACATTGGTGCAGCTTGTGGAGAATGAATTTCTAATCTGCAAAACGCACAGTTATATCACACCGTTGCAGAGCGCCTCCAGACGCACTGAAACTACACGGCTCATTGCTTGCATGGTGCACTACGGTCAGGGACCTTGGCGTGCATTACTCCTGTTCACTTAACTTCGCCGAGCGTGTGAGCTGTAGCTCTGCAAAAGCTCGCTCAACCATCGGTATGATTTGCAAATGGATGCTATCCGTGGAATGGCGGCTAGCCCTCTACAAGTTCTGCGCCCGACCAATTTTGGAGTACTGTTCAATCCTTTTCACCAGTGCGCGCAAGAGTGGCCGTATGGAAATTGAGCGGGTGCAAATAAGTTTAACAAACGTCTGCTTGGTTCGTCCACGCTTAGTTGTCGAGACAGATGCAAACTGCTTAAACTGGAACCACTGGCTACGCAGGCTCAAGTTCAATCTTGTATTTTTGTTTCAGCTGATTTAAAACCCAGAGGTTAATACTGATTAGTTTGTTCTACACGTAGGCAATGATCCTTACCTCGTTTGAGCCGGACCGTTTTCCATTACCTTGCCTAGGGCTCGATCCAGCATCCGTCCCAACTTCTTTCTTCCTAGATATGCTATCGCATGGAAGCGGTTGCCGATGACTATCCGGACAGCCAATACCACTCTAGAGTTTCGAAACTTTTTACGCAGATTTCTAAACCCTACCTCAATATCTGAATTCCTAGGAATATGCATTCATGAGGATGCGCTGTAGGAGCATGGATCTGATCGCTACTAAAGCACAACCCCACAAGACAGCCACAACGGCTGTTGCCACCACATTATTGGCTATTCAGTCCCACCTACAGCTCCCCATTACTCAGACTGACTTACTTGTTATCTTCTAGTAATCCAAAGCTTCTGAATCCTATTGCGTGAGGCAGCTCACTTGCGTTGTTAGCATGCATTCTCCTTTATAATCTTTTCATGAATACTTGATTTGCTTTTTGTGTAGGGCTGTAGATATATTACAAGATTTCTCCAACTCGACATGCTTAAGCACTCATCCCAGCGCGATGCAGCGCAAAGCTAAGTAGCTGCAGCACCTAGCCGCCGTAGGCTCTAGGCGTCCCTGCGCATACCGCAAGGTTGATTGGAGCACCATTTATTTCCAAACTTTCTTCTCTTGGACCGTATGCATCATATCTCAGAAGGTTTGGTGAGTTATACCGCGACAAAGTGGGTATCCACTAGTGCCAAGTCTTAAAAGGATAGCTCTACCTGCCCATTGATACAATATTCTAGTGTCATTTTCTCTGTTCAGCGGCAGCTAGTCGCCACAGGCTCCATTCAACTCTGCGGATATAGGAAGCTCGATAGAAGTCGCTCCTACCTTACATTGTTTATTCTCTTGGATGTTTGCATCACAGTTCAGCTGGTTTGTTGAACTATTCTGTGCCACCGTAGATTGCAATAGTAACTGAAAGTCTAATGCGAATGCCATTGCCGACCACTGACCTCTATTTTAGCTCGCTTATGTGCATTTCCTCTTACTCTCGTCAACTCTACTTGGCAGCAGCTAGTCATCGTTGGGTTAATGCATCCTTGTGCATATCTGTATCCTGAAAGAAGTCACTCCGTTACTCTCCAGCCTTCATTTTCCTCTAACGCCTGTCTCTCTAACCTTTGCTGATTATTGAGTTACTCATTAAAACCGTAGGTATTCATTAATGGTCAAACGTCTTAATGATATGGCAACACCAGCCACTGATACTTCCTTTCCTAGAGCCACTATCTCCGCTTAGCAGCAGCTGGCCGCTGTAGGCTCTATTCAACTCTGCGGATACCCGGAGCTCGCTAACGGTCACTCCTTCCCTACAAGGTCTTTTCACTTGGTATATTTTGATCAAGCTCAGCTGGTTTCTTGTCCTATCCTTTGACATTGTAGTTAGTCATTAGTAAATAGAATGATTAATTTAACAAGCACTTTCGGCCACTGAAACTCGGTCCATTAGCCCCATCTCTTGATGGGCTAAGCATCAACACTTAGTCTTCCGTTTATATCCATTTAAGCCTAGCCTGCTGCTAGTATGCTTGGCTTCCTATCTTCATAAATTCATGTACATAATAGTTATTATGTGTCTTAGCAAATCATCATCCCGTGGAGTACATATAAATTTGGCCACATCGTCATTGTATCGTTTGGTTACCGATAACAAGCAAGCGTGACTACATACCCCACTCATTAATTTCTTACCGGAACCCTGCTCATCATCCTCAAGTACATGAAGTATTTTACCCATTAAGCCATGCGTTCTGCAAAATTAAAATCATTTTCAGCGTGATATCTGTTGCACATTGTAAACTAGTTGTCCCAAGTATGTCTTAAAGTAGGAGTTCCCCAATGCTTTGTACCATGACTGTCCTTGCTGGTCTTCTCTCGGTCTGTTCCTCTATTTCCCTTTTCTCTGAGGTCGTGAACATCGGCGAGATCCGGGATTGTAATGAGGAACTGCCTCCGTCTGGGATGGGACGAAATAACCAACAAGGACTTACCTGGACCATGGCTGCACTTCTATACTAACCATCTGCATCCAACAACTCAACCACCGATGTCCATTGAGGGTAGCTGGACACGAATTCTTCGCTCCCTGGCAAATATACATAATCAGAAAAGGTGAGACCTCAAGCTCTGTAAATTCTACTTACCTGCAAAATCACACTTTCTCCTCGTCAGACCCCAACGTCCATGTTGGATTCTGACATGCCATTTGTCTGGCCAGCAGAGGAGTCACTCGACTGCGAATAACTGAAGGAACTAATGATTTATAACCAGCTTTGCCAGTTGCACATGATCGATCATTGCAAACGACGACAGTGTTACAGGACGCGGTGGATTTTCGCCTGGCAGGCGTTCTCCCTATTAAAAGCCACAAAAGTCCGTTTATCGAAACTGTGAGTTGGTGGATGTGATTTGCCACTGTTACACACTGGAATATCGACTAGTCATTTTTCGATATTTTACTGGCACGTACAACAGATTTCCTCTTTCTTCACATACTGTCCCCGCTCTAACTACGGTGCCATTTTTATTTACTCTAGGCACACTTGAAACCATTTTACTGGCAATCCACCGTTGACTTTGCTCCTCATGAGTGCTTCGACTGTTTCTGCAAATTATGCAAATTTGGCCACAGCCAAATACGTGCCTTGTACCGTATCTGTTGCGCCACGTGGCTGCTTGTAACTTTTGATTATACCTGAGTTGGTATGACGCGATGAATTCGAGCATAAAATATTTATTTGTTTATCTATTGTGAAGCTATTCTCGGCATTTTTCCGACCCAAAGTGGTTTGTTGTATCCAGGCTTCTCTACCCTGTGTTATCCGAGCAAAAATAAACTTTGCGATGGCGTTACCAGTGGGCAATCGGTTATTGCAGGGTCTGCGTTGACAGAAGTACCCTGAACGATTGCGCAGTTAGGGGTGTACTGCCTGCACTACAAAGCATAACAGGGAAACTCATCCTCAATAAGGGTGTTTTGACAGGTTATTATTGATTGACTGCAGGTGAATTCGGCCATTAGTGTACATGAATACTCCTACTGCTAACTGCAGGAGGAGGTAAGCGGCGCTAACAACCCTCACCTTTGCATTCTATAAGGGCATGCACCGGAATGGATGTGCAATGCCCCATTACTCGGTGCGATAAAGGACTATCCGTCCTAAGGCAGTGAGAACGTATTTACCGCAGCAGCAATGGGTACCCCGAAGACTATCTCCCTTGACTGTGTAGCTGCTGAAAGCTTTGACGGATGTTACTTGTTAAGATATGGAACGTGAGCAGGAGGTCGTACAAAAGTTTTGATACGTTGCACCTCGTAAACCCCCGGAGAGACACGGTGTACAAGCCTACACACATTGTGCTGGGTGTGATCGCGCAGAAGCGGTATATAGCAACCTAAACATATGGCCAGTTAAGACACGGAAGGAGCGGAGGATGAACCAAGCCTTACGTAACGCTGCATTAACAGCTTCCTTCTAACAATGAGGATGTCACTTACAGCTGCTGTGAGAATTAACTGACAGAAAAAGAGAAAAGCAAAGGCCATGAAAAGGTAACGGACGAAAGCCCCTGGAAACACCTTGTATAAACCAAAGGGATAGGTTACTGGAGATCAAGGTAATATTAGTTACACCCAAAGCACTAGTGCGATCGTTGAAGCGTGTATCTGGAAGCGGCACGTACGTTTATAGAAGCCATTAAGCTGTTCTGACCCAGGCGAAATCCTCACGTCCGTGTGGTTAAGGTCATGCACACTCATCCCACGCGATGGATCACTAAGCAGCTGGGAGGGGATTTGACGGCAAAAGGCAGCTTTAGCGCAAAGAATACAAGCGTACTTCTTTTCTTTTCCATATATGTTATCCCGGTGCTTGGCAATGCCCAACGGTTCTTCAGTTTGGTTGGAAGCATAAGCTGTAATAAAGGAACCTAGGGGCGAATAGCATCACATAGCGGCAGAACTGCGGGTGCTTTTGGTGTCTGTAGGCATATCTGACCACTCCCATCATGTGTGATCCCGATGGCAATGTACGCCTACGTGCCGTAACCCACACGTAGGGGAGGCATCGCAAATGACAGTGTGGGAGTACCTAACGATCGAGCGGAAGCTGAGGCATTTAACGAAGCACGAAAAAGGGGGACTTACATGCAAAGATGACAGGTAAAATGCTCCCGTACATTGTACGACGCACAAACCTGATGATATCAAAGGCCGCAGTTGAAACACATGACCCAGTCAATCACCTGTTCGATCTGTGTCTTGCAGCCTGCTTGAAGATACAAAGCGCACTTGTCATAGTCGTAGTTGGCTGAGAGTTTTGCATGGCAACGACGCTTCCTTGGAGGCTTATACACCCTGGCGGTGTTGGTGCGCTTATGTAAATAAATAAATAAACAGTTTATTCTCAAATTCATATAGACACACCAAATCAGGTGTGATGAAGTTTTAAAAGTAGTTGTGTATCACGATGATACTTCGGGTTCAATCGTGTGGAGTTGAAATGGTCAAGGCATTATAAGTGCAATGAAACGGTGCATGTAGATGGAGAGTACCGTATTCTTGCATGTGTCGGGAAAAGTTGAAATATGAGTCTAGTCGACTTGCCAGTAGGTAATTGTGAGCAGTGACTTTATTCAATGGCAAGTCACATCCACCACGTCGCGGTATTGTTAAACAGACATTTGCGGCTTTTTATAGGGAGGACGCTTGTCAGGCGGAAACCCACCACGTCCTGCAACACTGCCGTAAAGCATTTTGAAGATTTATGTATAAGTGGCAAAGCCGTTTTACGATTGATTTCCTATTCGGTTATTCGCAGACAAATGGATCCTAATTTCCACTGTTAGATGGACAGGTAATTTGATCGAAGCCGCCCTGCTTGCCGAGGTCGGTTGAAGTGAATTCTCTTCTTCCTGCTTGCGGACGCACACATATTGGATGGGCTCTAGCGTTGGTTACGTCATGTGCCATCCGTGGTCTGTTCCACTATCCCTTCTGCTGCTAATATATTTAGGGTTCGAATTAGAAACCCTCAACGTCATTGTGAGATCTACGTAGGATGTGTAGGTACCTCCGTAAATGATACATTTCCTCCGTATATTTTGCATCGCTCAGGTTAAAATCCTGCATCTGAATAGCACCGTGGACCTGGCTGCACTCGCGAAGCTTCTGCTCCCTAGTTACTGGAGCCACTGTGGAAGTCGACAGCAAGGGGACCAAGGCAGCCCACGCGGATGACTTTGCAAGTAGATGGCGCGCTTTCGACACTACCCAGCGGGGTTGCGCAGTGCCTTCCACCGGTCGGCCTGCCGCTTGCAATACATGCATTGAGTGAGCGCACAGAAGCAGCCCGTGTCGCTTGAAGCTGCATTGACAAGTTACGTCCTCACGCGTTAACACGGTGTATTGCCCACGGCAACCTTGCACCTGACATCTATCATTGGACAGCTTGGTCACGGTCACCTCTTCCCTTGTGCAATGGCAGCGCAAAAGCATCCCAGCGTACCCTGAACTCTGATACGCAGCCTGTCCATGACTAACAAAGCAAGGGTCTAATGCATACTCAGACACGTCCGTGTTGCCCAGCAAAGCTTGCCACTGGAATTGGGCATTTAGCACGAGGTTAACGACCGCCGCAAGCAGCTCTAGTAACTCTGTACGCCTCGAAATACCGCGCTTTAACTGCCTACTTTTGTTCTCTACCCGGCTTGTTGTAAAGCAGCTAAACAAACAGGCTGACGTCAGGTGGTGCGCTGCCCATGATGAGACAAACGGCAACCAAGCCCTTACCAAGTACCTGTGCGCCACCGTGGTTCGCTCTTTAATGGCTGTTAATCAGCTGTCAAACAACGAGGAGCTCCTAGCATACTCCAAGTTCCGTACCCACCGCATATTATGCAACCAGTCCCTTGCAGCGTACACGGATAACCCGTTGCCGCGACAGCTGACAACCCGCAGTAATTGGAAACAGCACAACACAATGCTCATAGGTGGCATACGATTTGAAAAGCATTGACCTAGGCCATGCACTTATCAATCACCATTGTCCTTGCTGTTTCCGTCTCTAGTAACATAAGGCGCATGTTGCGCACAGCGTTCACCTAGGGTGCCGTTGTCTCATTCGGAAGCAAGGCGTAGCAACATGAACGTCCTATACTATGTCCATCTACCAACATACAGTGAAACAGTAGGTGGCCCCCTCAGGTCAGCTGGTGGGTCGCGTTCACCAGCATTTACTCACTGTAAAATACACCAGGTCAAGTAGTACCTCGAAACGAAAACAAGGAACCGTACCTCCGTTCCTCATACTCGACAGTACATTTAGCGACGCTCTCCAGCAACTGTACCACTGAGTTCCAGTTCACCTTCTTCCTCATCGTAGGTCTTATGGTCCGTAGGTCGTAGCGGTTCATTCTTCTACCGTTGTGCGTGAACGCACACTTCCTGAGCTCGCGTGTGTCTTTAAACGACTGCATCATAAGATAGACGTCCTATTCCGCTTGCCGCGTGAGCCGTCTGTTACTCACATAGAGTAACGGCTTTCTCACATAAAAGTTATGACTTTGCATAGAACTGCAATTTAATACGCCGTAGGAACAGACGTTATGCCATATGAGAATATTGGCCTTGCAGTCATAGCTTTTGTACCCAAAGCTTTTAAGGGTTTCACAAAGTTTACATGTCAACCAACCGCTTGCATGTGTAACATGTTTGACAACATTAAACGCACTTACAGGGTAAGGACCTTTACCGCACACCCTCGGGCAACTCCACATGTTCTCTCCCAATACGCCTTAGATGTCAACATCTGAGTTAAAAACATGTTACAGTTCGCATTTGGAAGCGCTTTAAGTCACTTCCAAAATTCTCAACAGTGCGGTACGCACGCTGAAGTAAGACAGCACGAAATGCAGTGGTATCATCGACAGCTACGACAGTAACTGAATCCGCCAACGCACTTTATTGCACATTTGAACTATCATCCTGCTTAGGCAAAACCACATCAGCCTTTCAACCCATGTCCATTTCCTCCACATTACCAAATCTTATATCCCAACGTACTCTTCGCTCCCCTTCACGAAGGCACGTAGCGTGCCGACCGCTACGACAAGCTCCCAGCCGCCTGCTTATCACCAACCTTTGTAGAGCACGGTCCCTGTTACTGCCTTACTTCCATATCTTACCGACTACGGCCATGAAGTCAGGAAGACTTGCAAACGTAGTACGAATAAATAACTCAGAAAATAGTGCAAGTGTCGCGCTGGCTGGCAAGCAGGCCTCAGGCTTTGTTCTTTCGGTAAGGCGCATGCCCCACTGATACTTTCCATTAAGGCTCACTGGCTCCTTGATAAAATCAGTGCCATTCTGCAGCGAAATGAGTAAGTTAATACAAGAACCATCCTGTTATGAGAAAGCTGGTATCACTCTTAGGTAAAAAATTGAGTAATTCAACTCGAGGCTTATTGCCTATCAGGGCTGACCGCCCCGGAAAGCTCTAGTTGCGTGTTGGTGGCGTTACAACGTACGTTAATCAAAGTTGGTGCAACGCAGCTAGCATAATATGTACGTACTCAACAAGTTCTATAAGCTGCCGTTTAGTTAAGTGCAAACCGACGTTCCTAAGTAGCCCGATCAGTCATTCTTGGAAACGTATGCATTGCTTCTGCCACATCTGCATCGGAGTTAAAGCTTTTTGTATACCAACTTGCTTCAAAGCTGCTGCTTAAGTTAGATTGTTCCATCTGTATGGTTGCTGGCGGATTTAATAGAAAGGATACAACATTCTTGAAGACACTTGGCTTGGTAGACCTAGTGACTGTTTCGAGCAGGCAAGACGCCCGTTGGACGCCGAGTTCACAACTAAACCATAGCTGTTTGCCGTACAAAAGCGGGCTCCCTTGAGCAGCTCAGACCATTGTATTTTAATACTGTGTGCAGGCATATAAAGCAGGTCTAAGTTTTAAGTTGACCAGACCTAGGTACAAGATCATGAACTGGCAAAATTTCGTCTTGAAAAATATCTCTAGGCTCCACAAGACCTCTTCCTTAACTGTTGTTTTGATCCGCAACAACGAGGACCTGTCTCGCGAAGGTGACCATCTTACGGAGTATATCAAATATTGCGTTGTCATGTGTTGCCCCGTTGAAACGACCTATCTAAGAGCAGGCAGATTTTCGTCACTACTACTAAAGCGACTTCAAAGGGTGAAAGAATAGGCCTGCAAGTGCAAGGATGTTACCCATGTTAAAAGCCCAACCACGGCAAGTAAATCTGAGATAAATGGACTGAACCAATTATACATCGAAGCAGTTTTAGGCAACCAGTACTATCGCGATCTATGGAGGCTTCTGAGACAGCTCTGGGATAATAGCATTTTCAGTCGGAGAAGTTAAATTGATGTGGATGAACTGAATTCGGTGTTTAGTTCTGCCTCACTATATTTGTCTTCTTTACCGTTCTTCCTTAGCCCAAGTCCAGCCGCGCCCTACACTCAAACCAATGTCCACAAGGACATCAAAAGACTAAAGGCAACCAAAGCTTGTTGACCAGATACTATTACACTATTAGCATGGAAGGTGTGCTAATACTATCACACGGCCCCTAGCCGAGCTCTTTAACAAATGTCTACCTAGGGGTGGGAACCAGGACATTTGGAGAACGGCCAGTATTACCGCAGCACCAAAAGCTGGATCTCAAAAGCATCGTTTAATAGCATGTACATCTGTGCTCCTTAAAGTTTTCAAATGACTGTTACTTCCGCGGATTTTATCAGCCACACCTGGAGATGACATCTATAGCTTTACGTATAGACCCCAACGCTCCACATTGGATGCGGTGGCATGTGTTGTTCATCCTATAGCCTCTGCATTTGATCAAAAAGGTAAACCCGTACGGCTTATTTTCCTGGATCATCCAAATGCCTGCGGAAGCTTGGCTAGATCAAGGTTGCTAAACCTGCTGTCTAAAAATGTAATTTTTCTTAAGGTGTGTAATCGGTTACGTGCCTATATTACAGATCGTACTCACTTCACCAAGTTGAACGGGTAGAAATGTTCTGACCTCCGTGCCGACTGTTTTCTACAGGAAGCGATCCTACCACTTTTACTATTTTCTTTGCAGGTTGAACATCATCCTACACAAACCACGTGTATAGGGTGTAAACATGCTGATGATGTTGCGCTGAGATAATTGTCCCTTATTAACCATGATCCCTCATCACTTCAACGTGGGTTAGAGTATCTGGCGGAATGGTCTTCATTCAGATCCCTTCCGCCTAATGATTCTAAGCGCAGGGGTGTAAGATTTTCTTTTCTACGTGGCGATAATTTGCAGTCCCTCATAGGTTTTACCCCACACTTACTGTGGATAAAAACCCCATACCCTGCTCTTCCATCGTCAGCTGTTGGCGTTTTATTGTACCAAACCTTCCTTGGTCCGCGTACAAATGTAAAACTTTTCAAGGTATCAGATACCTATATTTTATGCCCTCAGACTAGGTGATTTCCCTACCTCATACTTTATAGCTCAGGTTTGAGTCCTCTTATATTATTCTCTATTGGCTAAACTGCTCTCCTGTCATTTCCCTGGACGGATTCAGAAAGATTACCTGTTATTGGTACGATCTGTAAAGCATATTTTTGGATGCCGCGGTTTTTCTAGAGATACTTTAGTAGATTTCATCATTCCTGGACTTTTTCGTGCTCGCAATGCTTTTTCATTTTAGGTACTAACTGATCAATTTCATCCAGTTCACAATGAGTTTATTAAAATGCTCCCTTCTACTTGTTCGAACTTCAGCAGTTTATGCTCCCGCACGTCATTGTAACGAAATACTGTATTTCCTTATCTCTCACTTTCGCGTAAGTCACTAATCTACTGCGAGAGCGCTTGTTAGATTAACAGTTCTACATTTTCCCTCTTTTCTACCCATTTATTTATATAAAGATATTATCATCCAGGTGTCCGCAGTGGTTGTGTAAATGCAGAAAAATCCATTAGGGTAGATAAAGCTTATGCTGACTTCACTTGACTTGAATTAGATAAGTGACAATGACCCGTAGTTCAACTTGGTCTGCGGTGCAGTAGGAATCACGGCTATCGAGGGATTCAGTCACGTCCCTGTATGTTTCACCTGGTGCTTAGCCCGTTTTGTGGTTGTACTGGGTAGGGCTATTAAGGTCGTACTTTGAGTATGTCGATCAGCAGCGATTGCGTAGGAGGATTGGTCTTTAGAGCGCTTCGAAGTTCGATGCTCAATCGGAAGGGATGGTGCTACCGATGTCGCATCAGTCCATACCTTGGATGAGCGGATGTGGGCGACGGGGCGAGGCCTATTTCTATCGTTCGTGAGGACAAGCTGCTTCGTTTTACCTAATATATCTAGTACTGCGTAGATATATGAACGACTGGCTCTTTTCCTTGGTTTTGAGGCAGCAACTGAGTAAGCTAAATGATGTAAAGGTGCGCTACTGTCGTTTCGAACAAAGCAACTTTTGCATTCAAGCGTTATCCAGTTTCGGCTACTAGTCTGTTGTACTTTCGTGTTAACGCCAGTACGCAGTGTACCAGTGGATTCGTCATGAACTTCGTACAGAACCAAAGCGCGCCTGGTTTAGTGTAGTTAGTCATATCAGTCGTACGGACTTTGACGAATTCCGAATGGCACCGAGGTTAGCAATTTGTGTATATTAGTCCTTTTTTACTATTTTAGCCGTTTGATTAAGCTAAAACAATTCGTTTCGTGCTATCGGTATGCTGGTCATGATGGTCGATTACTGTAGAACCAATCCAAGATGGCGGACAGATTGCAGCACTAATGATTCCTCCAGATTGCCTGAGTACGTTGTGTAAAATAGTAAATAAAATTATGTTCTTGTTGCACATGTAGAGTATGTTTGCAGCGTGCTGATATGTAGGTTGCAAATATTTGTCCGGCTCCACACACAAGCGATTAACACACACGGCGACACGATTGGATTCAGCACGTTGCTTCTATGCGCGACCCCCTTACATCGTTCCTCTAGCTGTTTCGCGTCGTCCGGTGCCGTTTGTAAGCCCATAGGTGGGAACGGTATACCCCAACGTACTTACGTCCTGTCACCTTCATATTTTCTCGTTATTCACCGGGAACCGTACTTGCCATTAGATTAACGCGAATACTTTAACTTGGTTAGCGTGAGTCGGCCCCTCTCGCTACAATGGTAACCCTGACAAGAATCGTCGCCTGGCAATAATCCGTCACGTCACTGCGTTGGTGCCGACGTTAAGAAGTATTCCCCGCTATATTGGAGAACCAAACGAATTCTATCCAAGTAATTTTGGTGAGTCCGTTCCAAATGTTCTGTGTCCACTTCGCGACACTCGTTCATACACTTTCGCTGTGTTTATTATTATCGGAACCATGGACGATCTTTTATTAATGTGAGGACAGGCAGACTATGTATTCAGCCACTCCGGTAGTTCTTTCGTGTATGGAGGTAGACTGATTTAGGGTTCATCAGCTTAGATGCGGAACTTGGCAATACAAGTGTCACACGTGACTTAGATAAGTTCAACAATCGATTATCATCTCCCCTTGAATCTCACCGTTTAACTTGACGATCTAATTGTAAAGGTTGGCCAGACTACTTGTTACAACTCTCTGAAAGCTGCCGCAGTTAAACGGTGCAGATCTTCAGATAGATCTCGCCTGCGTCAACGCTTTTCTGGTTTACAGTTAGGAAGCAAGAAACCATTTGCTCTTGTAATGGAGTCGCGTCATCACGTAAGAGGCTTGAGCATGGAATCTTTGCTTCGTGAACTTCGCTTGCAACGCTTATCTGAGCATGTGCAAGGTATCTTATGCCTCGCCAAGTTTAACCCGTTGTCAGAAATACCCGAAATTGTAGACAACGTACCGGAAAGTTACAATGAACCACTACGAGCTTAGTCTAGCCTCGCCCGGGCAGCTGACGCACTTCACCGAGTGCAGACCGTCGTTGTGACTCGCCACTAACTAAAGTCATCCACTGCTTATCCGGACAACCGCTTCTAGTCTACAGACACCGAGCGTCCATTTAACACGGGTGACACGTTCAAGCACAATCACTAGGGCAAAAACATTTACAAATTCAACACATAAAGCTAAAGACGCTCATCTGCACACTTACATACACCCATCAGTCAACACATGAAACAAATGTACATTACCTGATCACTTTGTGTATCATTAACATGATAATGCCTGTACAGGCTTGTCACGCTTAGTTGATAATACACCCTTTATTTATTTATGTACAACACAAACAACCCGCCTTCAACGCAGGCAATTGTGGGCGAAACCGCCTCACAACAACGCGAAGCTCAACGTTTAAGCCCGCACCAGCAGCAGCATAACGACACACTGTACTAGTAGTCAAGCTCCTAGTACCCCACAACGTTATATATGCCGGTACCATGCGCGTTACGGTAGCGCAGCTAGAAATTGCATTAAACCTTGTAATTTTGCATGGACCAAGAAGAAACATGCTGAACAAAGCCTTGACAGACGCTATCAGATTCACAGTTAGGTAGATACAAAAGACAACGTTCAACCGATACCCAACCAAGTTGGCTTAGAACAAAGTGATGGACAAATACTGGCAACTGACCGCTACTCAAAATACTTCGAGTCGGCGATTCAAGCTAGCCGATAGGATCCTAGTGGTCACCGGGGTGGAAGTCAGCGTGAGTCCACCAGGCCTAAACCTAGCGGCTAAGTGGCGGGTAACAAACCTACTTGCCGCCAACAGGACTCCAATAAAACTTTTAGCCAGCAGTCCCTAACCACCGATCTTGGCCTCCGACGTAACTTTCGTTGAGTCTTTACAGTAGCTGTTGTACCGTCTGCCATCCTCGGAATAGATTTCCTGCATTATTTTAATCTAATGGTCGACACTCGTCAGCGAAAGCTACTTAACAAACAAACTCGTCTTTCCATTTGCGGAATATCAACGTCCTCTGAAACCCGCATACGAATTTATCCCCAGCCACCAACTGCTAAACTATCTGGGAATGTTTGCACAGTTCCCACAGCTGGTTTGCCCTTCGAACGTCATGCCTCCCGTATCAACTTACGTAACGCACCACATACGAACCCGTGGTCCACCAGTCTCCGCTCGACCACGGCGCCTTGTCCTTGATACGTTGGAGGTGACCAAAACGAAACCAGAGCATATGGTGGGTCTTACTTCTTCACATGGTGCGCAAATAGACCGGCAGATGGCGACCGTGCGTCGATTATCGGACACTGAACAAGTTTACACGTCCCGACAAGTACCCTATTCCGCGCATTCATTAGCCTACTACCAGCTTAATCGGTAACTTCGTGTTTACTAAAATCGACCTAACGACAGCATACCATCAGACCCCGTCGAAGCATGCGATACCCCTAGACCACCGGCATTACACCTTTTAGTCTGTTGAGGTTTCTGCGGATGCCGTTTGGCCTGAGAAAGGCCGAACAGACCTTTCAAAGGTTTATACATGACTTTAACTGCAGCTTAAGCTTCGTATATTTTTAGCTGGACGACATTTAGGCAGCAAGCGCCTCCACGGCAGAATATCTGAAACACCTGCAACTGCTGTTTCCTCTTCTATGCGACCGTGGTTAGCGTTACCCCCGCTAAGTGTGAGTTGGGTATACCGTCGGTTAATTTTCTGGGTCATCGGATCTCTGCAGCCGGTATCCAGGCCATTCCCGAAAACATTTATGCCATCAAAAATTTTCCTGGACCTTAATCTTCCAAACACCCCCGACGCTTTCTCGGCGTAGTAAAGTACTACCGCTGTTTCATCCCCAATTGCGCAGATACTGCAACCTCTAACTGACTTGCTTCGTAACATTCAGCGCACTCTCGTTTTCACCCATACTGCTTGATCATTTTTCAAAGCAGTTAAAACAGCCGTTGCAAACACTGCACCTTTGACGCATCCACAACCAAAGGTTCCTATACCTCTTGTAACAGGCGCTTTGAGCGAAGCCATAGGAGCAGCCTTTCAGCAGGTTGTCGATGGGCCTTGGCAACCAATAGATTGCTTTCTGAGACGGTTTCAACAGCCGAAACCCGTTACAGCGCGTTTGGAGGAGAACTCACGCAGTTTATTTAACTATTAGCTACTTTCCAGCTTTACTTGAAGGTAGAGAATTTGTAATTTTCACCGACCACAAATCTTTAGTCTGCAAGGTAGGATCGTCCTCCGACAAGTGCTCTCCTAGAGAGGTCCTTCTTCTAGGCTACGTCTCACAGCAAATATACGGCAAGCCTGAGATGTGCAAAACCTTGTCTTAGACGCCTTGTCCCATCACAATTCAATTACACCTGGTCACAACATCTATCTATCAGCAATGGCCGCTGCACAACAGACAGATCCGGAGGTTGATCAACTCTGAACGTCTACCACCCTACGCAACCGACCAGGCTCGGAGGAACTATTCTTTGCAATGTCACGGAAAGCTATCTGCGTCCAATAATTCTACATACATTTCGCCGTACCGGGTTCGACATACTCCACAGTTTATTACATTCAGGTATTCGCGCTGCGATATAGCTCGGCATGCATTGTCGTGTAGAGTAACGTTAACCGGGGGTTACTTTGTGTGCCCGCGCATCATTTTGTTGCCAACAGTGGAAAGTTCAACGCCATGTAGCCGCACCCATTGGTCGTTTCCCGACAGTCGGCTCACGACTCGCCCACGTCCAAATGGCTATCGTCGATCCCCTTCAACACTCGAACGTCATGGTCTACCTGTGTACCATCATGGATCGATTTACCAGGTGGCCAGAAGCAGTTCACTTAACAAGGAGGAGATGGAGCTTTCATGAGGCACTGTGTCTCTATACTGTTGTCCAGAAACCGTAACGACCGACAGAAGACCAGAGTTCGCGAGTGCACAATTCCAAGAGGCGCTAAAACTTTTAGATTGCAAGCCTTCCCCTACTACTTCCCAACATCTGAAATCAAACGGCAAAGCGGGGCGCTTCCACCGTCAACTAAAAGCCAGACGCACTGCAGTCGACCTTCTTTGAAGGACAGAGACGTTGCTTGCTGTCATGTTAGGCATTTGTGCTAGCCTAAAGGTCGACCTGTAGGGATCCAGCATTGAACTACATTACGGTCAACCAATTCGTCTACCTGGAGACTATTTTTCTACAGATAGGAATTGCCTTATTGTACCATCTGGAAAACATCATCGGTGTATAGCAAGAATAACAGTGGGCCTAGTACACTCCCAGAAAACACCACTTGGGACTGGTTTAGGGCATGATATAGAAACGTCCACCTTTACTGCTCGCTTGGGAGCCGAGAGTTATGATGTGAAACGCGTGAACAATCTGTTTGTGACTCCGTAGGATTCAAGCTTTGTCAACAATTCCGTGTGTGGTACCCTGTCAAAAGATTCTCATGTCCAGGAAGTTGACGAGTAGTGCTTGTTTGGCCTCAGTCTGCGTAGTCACGGGGTTAAGGAATGCAACTTGGCAGGGTTGACAAGCTTTGAACGACATAAGTCCGTATCGTAAGCTATTGATACGGTTGCGACTAAATAGAATGTCTAGGAAGTTTTTCTTAAGTATTCTGACCGTCACTCGCAAAGCAAAGGCGTGGGGCGGATGGTGCGTTAGTTTTCCATGATTTGACTGCAACCTTGTTTATATCTGGGGATAAATATGGATTAATTCTACGGGATAGGATATACGCCATCTTGCTTTTTGTGTTAATACGCTAAGAACTAGCACGGGAATGTATTGGCCGCCGTGTACTCTCATTGCACATGCGAGACGAGGAGAGCCAGTGTGTGGCGACTGTTTGAGTGACCTAATTATTCGGGTTATGGAACGTAAGTCAAAGTCACCTACTTCTAGTTGGTCATGGATATGTTAGGCATAAGATTTGGCTGATCACGTTGGTGTCAGTGAAGTAGCCGCAGAAGTGCATATTGAGTATCTCTGATGGTTCTATTAGATCCTTAACAACGGACTCATCGCAGAGTCTCAGGGAGGTGATTGACCTTGCAGTACAATTGTTTCTATACTTCAGTAATCGAGTGAGGGACTTGAATTTATTGCTGTCGTTGTAGGCACCGTGTTACGCAGCCAGCTAATCCGTCACATAGGAGTTTTGCCGGTTGTTCCTGACCTTATTTATGCGAACAAGGATATGGAAATGGTGGGTCTTAGGGTACTGGCGACGCATGGTTAGGAGCTTTACTAACACCTTATTAAGCTAGGATGATCACTTTGTCTGTTTCAAGCTGTGCCTGTTCATAGGCGGTGCGAGCAGTATAGACCAGTACTGATGGTTTGTTATAAACCATGAGAGGAGATTTTTGCATCATTGGACGAAGGAAAGGCATTCGATTGGCTGTACGGACCTTCATAGAAAAGCCACCTCGGTTAATGAGTCTGAAACTCCGAGACTCACAAACGGAACCGGCAGGAACATGGGGTGAGTTAGGAAGCGTGAATTTAACCTGAGCGACCTGGTGATTGTTGCCTGAGACTTTGCATTTTACGCTAGCGACGGATTCCAAATACTGAACGTAAAGGTAAGTTTAGTGTGTTAAGGAGCCTAGTCGGAATATAGACATATAGTACCCGGTTGTTCGCCTATGTGGGGTCGGCAAGGCATTTGTATCTGAGAGGTGCACTCCGGTCATTCCAAGTAATATGTGGCATAATAAAGTTACCATCCATCACCTTGCAGCGTGGGACCATTGTGGAAACATCACTGAAGTGATTTATTAGCTAAGTTATGACTGCAATAGAAGTATACGTAGGGTTGTATATGCAGCGAATCAGGTCAAGTTAACCCCCTCGTGCAGATCCAGTTTGGATCCTCTAGACATCCAATTGGTAGCAGTTTGAATTCGGACGCACCAACGTCCTCACGTAGGTAAATAGGGCATGCACCTCCGCGGCGGTTGGTGCGTCCATTGCGGAACGTCGTGTACCCGGGGACCTTATGCAAGTTGTCAAACGAGCTTGAGGATTGTCAAGGTTCCGTAGTCAGCACAACTTCTAAGGAGCAGAGAAGGACCAATGGACCAAGGTGGTGCATTTTATGGTTGATGGATCTTGCTTTGCTACGGAGCATACTGTAGGTGTCACTGCATGCGTCCTGAGAGACAATGAAGTCGGAGTCGTGTGTAGTGGCACTGTGTGCAAATGCCGTGGGGTACGTAAAGTGTGCAACAGAGCTTCCACTACAGGTAGTAAAATCCTTCGTTTGTTTCCTCACTACAGTCTGCAGAGGTGCACTAAAGTGTGTGGCCGGGTGTTATTGTGAGCGCATAGGCCGTCCAGTGGCGAGCTTTTAACAGAATGTGAGGTGGGAGTTTGGTTTTAGGACGAACCGAACGGCTCAGTTCTATGCGCCAAATCCTTTGAACTGCCACATGGGTTTGCTAAAGTAAGAGCAATCTCGTTATCATTAACATGTAAGTGATGTGATAGAACGTCGATAGGTCCTGTACAGGATTGCGTTGGTAGCAAAATGACGTAGGTGGAGCCAAGAAGGTTCTTGGGATGGACCGAAGGTGGATATGTGGAACAACGCGAGGGGGAAGCCGGGTGGGTCAACCCACTTTGACTGCAAATGCTGTAAGCTATGTGAAGGAGTCAAATGTGGATCAGAAAAAGCGATTTACTCTTTCGTGGCAGAGGAGGAAGGTAACAAGGATTCGGGTGAGATAGAGTTGCGTTTCACAGGTGAACGCTTCGAACATGCGTGTTCATGGTGGCGAACTTTAGTACTGATGAATATCTGCCATTGAGATGCCAAGAGTATAATCGTGGATTGATAACGTTACTCGAAGGGATGAAGACATCCGTCCCTGGATGGCTTCAGTGAACCTCGGAGATTTCGGAGAAGTAAAGCAGATGCTAGCTCCTGATGGATTGGCCGTGGTGGGCCATAACCTGTAGTGTCCCAAAAATTAAAATGGTTGTAAATGGTCTTGTGTTGCTTGCGGCAATGTTATGCAGATTCACAGACTGGACTGCTTAACTTTCGGGAACTGAATCTTTAGTGAGGAGTCTAGAACTTTGGTACCTCTTGCTCGATGGATTTACCATGGAATATACGCCAAGCACAAGGCGGTATCGAGCCTCGTGTGCTGGGCGATTGTGGATATGTCTAGGCGCAGGCTACCAACCTGGGAACTACGAGTAGATAACGGCTACCTTGGGGCAGAGTTAGTCCAGCCCTAGCCACCGACCCAACCAGCGCCTTTGATCTTGGGGATGGCTATTTGTTATTTACAGGTCGTTTCGCCTGAGTCCAATAATTGGCTTGTACCATTGGGTATTCCGGTAGTTTCTTGTCAACGCTATTTGAATCCGGGTTTCGTGGGTCCTACGGAGCTTTGTTGGGTTAGTTAGGTGTGTGATTAACAGACACTTTTGGCGTGCTTCGCAGGATATATATAGACTTCCGCAGGATGGGAGCGCAGTATTGCATTCACTCGTGGGTATAGTAGTGAGCGGTGATAGGAAACGTGGCTGTTTCGGCATCAGAATCGCACGTATGGGAGACAAAATTTAGTAACACGCTAGATAGTTGCTTTTCTTCAGTATCACAGAGTGGCGCAGTTTTAGTATCTCGAGTTGCGTCGGATCCGGATAGAATCACTTTGCGAGAAACAGCCAGCTGCTATTGTTGTCGTTGTTTTTGGGACTAGTCTAAACCGGCTGCACACAGTGGTGCCGGACGGTGCATCTTTTGGCTCAAGTGGGGCTTCATGTTGGTTAATGAGGAAGAAGCGCGTAGCTTCGACCTTTGTATGGACGTCATATCCTCTCCGCGCAGTATATTCTTTAAAGTGGCCTGTTGTTTGGGATGAAAGCTGATATTCATGAAGCGTTTTTAAAGTCAGGCGTTGCAAGTCAAAGCATGATTGGACCTTTTCGGTCGCGAATGTTACTTAGGGGTGTACCTGTACAACAGTCTACTAGCAAATTGCGAAATTTTAGCAGCTTACGCAACAAAATGTCAAGTGATAACGGATCTGGGATATTGAATAGTATAGCATTATAGCGCGAGGCAGGCGCCCGTCGGCTTCTTGGAGATTCAGGAGCTTGCCAGTTTGGCTCAGGTTAGATGAATTTATAGGGTTTTGGATACCCGCTATGTGTACTAAAGGCATAACATTCTTCAAAGTCTTAGCGAGATTACTTAGGTCGCGTTTTATGGATTGAATTTGATTTTTAAGTGCGTGAACTTTTAGCAACACCTCCGTAAGCTGGTCAAGAAGCTCGGCGTTGCATTCTTGCGAGTAAATGAAAGCCAATATGTCAGGTGTTGTCGCAGGATTTACAACCATTTTTGGCAAACCTCTGGGCTGAAACTACTGAGCACCATGGAGGGTCAGGTTGGTCCGTGGGTTGTACAGTGCGCACGGCTGTTGAAGTCAAGTTGAGTGTAACAGTGGAGGGTGTACTCGAGTTCGCCCTTCGTTTAGTACGCCTCTTAGCCGCAAACGGTTTAACCATCATTGTAAAGAAAATGGGTGCACCATACCACAACGGTACAAGAGATTAAGTAAACAGAAAATCCAAACAAAACCTAATTAATGACCGTATGATTAGGGTGTGATATAATTAAATGTCACAGACAGTATGATAGCCGTAATTGAAGCAGTTTAGCAACACTGAGTAGCCAACCAAAAATACTAAACCAAGTCGAATTTATCACCGTTCCTTTGTTTGCTTTGCATTGGCCAGTCAATAGTTCTTCGAGGCATGCTTTAGATTGTGTTCCGTGATTCACGTAAGCGACCTTGGTCCGATACATCATGCTTCCTGCTGTGTCGTTTTCTGCCTGACTGTAATCTGGGGACGTAGTTTAGTTGACTTATTTACTACGCAATATTGGCGACGGAAGCAGGATGCAAACCAACGTGGGGAACCCTCAATGTAATAAAAATCCGGTGGACGCACCATTGGTGCACTACGTTTGGCTGACTGAGGCAATTGTTGCGGCATCTTGTACCGAATTGCGCTATCGGCTTCGGTGGAAATACAACAGCAACGCTTGTAGTTCTGCTGCGGACGTTGCTTTACTGAATATAGTCGTGAGTACACTTGCACATGGGCAACTACCCTCCCAAAAGGCTCACGCCATCGCCACCAATACGGCTACATCGCTTTCACACAAACTAAATTAACCTTAGCACGTGAGAGACGCACTTACGTATTTCCTGGAAACGTGTATCCGGTTTTCCAGCTTGCCGCTTTCCTTGCACGCCTTTGGCCATAAAGAAGCTGTTTCAGTACCCGGACCGTAGTAATACGGCGCACGTGCCCGAGCCACGTTAGGTACTGCAGCAGAAGTATGCGGTCCACTGCAAACATAAAACTGCGGCGGAGCATCCTCATAACAGCAACTCCATGGCCCAAACGATGTCTACAACACAATTCAGGCATTGTTGATGAAATCATGTCAAACACTGAACATCATTTCAGTTAACCATCCAGATATCCCGATGGTATAAAAGAACTGACATAAACCTAGGCATTGTACGATAAGTTTCTGTTGCTTGTCAGCGTGCCATTGTTCCACACCCGAGTTTGTTACGTGCTAAATGCAGCAGCGTCCTTCGGTACCTGGATGCGCAACTTGCTCATCATCTGGTCTGAACGTTCGATTGCACATTGAAAACTAAGCGTGGGGCAGGAGCTCTGCGGTACAACTTTGGCGTAGCAGCCGAGTATATTCTAGGCAAATTGTTCTACGTTTTTCATTGCTACACCTGCCATTGTTATTAAATATTTGCTTTTTGTATATGAAGGAGACTAGATTTCTGTGTGCACAGTCATGTAGATAAATTTAGTAGCAAGTGTTAACTATAATTTGGCATTCAAATTTCGTAAAAGCGTTGACAAAAATATGTAAATAAATATTTATTGTAGACTATGCGAGGCAGGCCTATGCAGGCATCATCAGGTTAGGGCAACCGTACAGACCTTTTATAGCAATCAGTACAGCGACAGTAGAAAATGGTTCATACCTTTATGATGGGAATTGTACAATGGAGGACATATGCAATCGTAATTTGGCTGTCGTGAGATCGGAACCCGTTTGTTAGTGCATAATTGGTCTGCCATTTATTGTAGTCATACCTTGGCTACTAATATGTTAAGTATACTGAATGATCCGTTTGCAAATAATTGAAGTGCACGATCGAGAGTGGTACGACGAAATGCTGAGTTCTTACATATGTAACGCGAAGAGCAACGGGAAGGCGGAGCAACAGGGAAATAAGAGACGACGGTATATGCGCGAACTCGTAGAGGCGACAGTATATGCCGATTTACAACTTCCAGTGCAACGTACATATCTAAAATTGTGACGCCAGTTGGCCTGTCAGTGTGCAGTTATGGGCTGTGACTTTAACCGGCGGCGAATCACGTTCTTCTCCTTGCAGTGTTGGTAAACGGATATTTGTAGCTTTTTACAGGGAGATTGCTTGCCAGGCAAAAACCAACCACGTCCCGAAAAACGGCCGCCGATCCATGGCATGGCAACTCGTAAGTGGCTATGCTTCCGCTCGGAAGTTTATTCGCCCTGTTATTCGCAGTCAACTTGCGGCCTTTTCCGTTGGTGGATGCGTTAAGCGGGTGCCTATTGCGTTCCTGGTTCCTGTCCAGTTTTGAACGAATGACTGTGCCCGATAGGTAGGTCACGAACTAAACATACTTTGAATATGATATGTTGATCATCTGCAGAATCACGTGTAGTCTCCGAGGGATATACATTGAGATATGTTGAATCCCTGGAGAATCGGATATGATTTCGAAAAAGCGATCGGAGATCCTCCCGGGGTACGTTGGAAAATTGATTGGTAATGTAGGCAACCACGGCCAATTAAATGGTCAAAGCGGTGTAGAGCTCGAGATGACTAATGTTTCTGGCTTTGGTACGGCAGGAGAACGTGCTTTCCAAAGTCAAAAGCAGTGCTCCAGGCCAGAAGTATGTGAATCAATATTGTCCGGCTAGCTGTACCCAATTGTGCAAGCTCCAGGAAGAATGTATCCTTGCAAAATGTCATATGCTTTGTCCAGTTGGTGAGTTGTAACAACGTCTGATAATTGTCCACTTACATCCAGCTAAGGGAACTTTGTACCTTGTTATATTATTGTCGCAAGGATGGATAATTCCTTGAGTGCTTGACGCCGTACTTGTGAAAAGCTCGGGAAAGAAAAGCAACGAACAAACAGCCACACAGACAAGCGGAATGAATGCGTCCGGAACGCAGTCGATCTGTTTCAACAAGGACGGAACTATGGTACCAATATATCAACCAACAAAAGAACGAGGAGCTCCATATCGCCCGAAGGAACCAGAAGAATTTCAAGGTGGGCGCCTACTGCCCCATCAGCTGTACATCAAACAATGCCAATGCGTTTGCAATTGCCAACTAGGATCATATACGCGTAGTTTGCCTACGTACATGTAAGAGCATAGGAGTATTTTAAATATTCATCTTAACTCTTAAGGGTGCAGCCTCCAGCCATTCTAGAAATAGACTTATTCATGTATGTATTAAATATCGCATATAAATAAATAAAAACTTAATTGAATATTTATATTTGCGACAAAACGAGACCCACCAGTACAGGCATGAGCAAGTTGTTGGCATAGCCATAGAAACACTAAAAGCTGGTGTATACACACAACGGAGATACGTGTTGCCAAAATACAGGGCTTGTAAATTGCACATGATTTTGCACAGGAGTGACGCAGGGATGAAGAGCTTGGGCATTGGTGTCAGAGAGTAAGGTGGCGCCGAAGCGCTGTTCGATCAATATGTGTTTCTGTTATGGAAGTGCTAAGTGCGGGTTCGAATGGTTCCGCAGATCGATTTCCGTTCTTAAATAGGCGTAGGAGTCGGACAGTGTTTGTTAAACACGTGTTTGCAAATATGGGGTATTGAGATCCTTCTTCGTGTGAATCAGTGGGCAGTGACTTTAGTTCGGTGGCGAGTCACTTCCAACACATCGCAGTGCCGTTAACCAACTGTATCTGTTCTAACTTGGCCTGGTCCAACTCAGGAAGCCAATTGAGCTGCAGTGCTCTAGTTCGTAATATACTTAGGTCGATGCGATCAACAGTTCCCACATGCCGCTGCTTTTTGAAAGCCTTTTAGTATTTAGAGCGTAGGTAACGACACAGTGGTCGAACTTATAGGAGGCTTAGCTTGCACAATTGGCAAGTAGCCATAGTTGGTTAGTACAACATCTGGGATTAAGGGAGTGCAACCAAGACGCTTCCGTCAGAACATTGACGTATTAAAAGTGGGCACTTCCTTGCAATCAGCTTATCAGCTTCTCCAGGCTTTCCGAGTTATCGATGGCATGCTCTCAACCTCCACGTACGTGGTTCAAATCCCCGGTGGCAACAAAGTTCGGTGCAGTAACTGCTGTTCGTTGGAGCGGAAACAGGAGGGTCAGATACTTTACTAGCAGAAAGGAAAGATTACTGTAGACACAGATTATAATTTCTAGCCCGTCTCCCACCCTCAGGAAGAAAGAGACAATTAGGATGTCTGCTAGCTTCTTGAAGAACGAAGCATCGCAATTTCCATACAGGATGTTGCTCAGAGAAATCACTCCACCACGCGCAATCTGTCGAGGTCTATCTACGCTGTACGCGGAATAGCCAGACAGTACGTAGCCGACTGTATCAACCTGCGTCAACGAGGTTTCAGCAAGCTCGTTAACATCATAATAGTTTTAGCTTACCGACATTTGCAGCCATTAAGTCCTTCTGCTACAGCTGCTTTTGCACCATTTACAGTTACTCCACCTTCTCTCTTTCTACTGCATTTGTTTTACAGTTCCTTTAAGCAATGAATCCGAGGGGATACTTTGCTTTATAAAGCACCTGTTACGTGGTTGCTTGCTTCAATAGCCGGTTTCTCAGGAGTACCGACCGGTGCTTGTACATGCCCACAGGACAAGTTGGTTTAGAATCTTGATCGACATGCACTTATAGCGTGATACTAAACCGACTTCTAACGGGCTGATGATTATACCTAAACACCATGCTCTTTCTCTAGCCTGCTTGTTTACTCTCGCGCACCTTCGTATTGGTACTCTCGGGCTCTGAAGTTTTTTTCACTCTCTCAGATAGCAACGCCAACCCTGCTAAGACTGCAGTTTCAAATGGCTCTGGTTGCCTGCATTTTTTCAGACATAATGCTGTGCCCATTACTTGAATCCATCTTCCACATTCAACGGTTGAAATAAATTAACTAACAGCACTGTATGTTCAACATGCTTCTTTCTTTTTGCCTTCTGCCACACCATGAGCTATAACGTGTTATTACCCAAAAATAATGGTGCTTTGCCAACGTGAATGTTGTGGATAGATACTTTTAATTATCTAATAACCTTAAATAGAACCGTGTGAAACCTAAAGGCAACCTGCGGAGCACAATCGTTGCATCGGTGCCTGCATGAGAAAGGTTACTTGTGAAATATTACGCGGATTGCCGACGAGCAACGTGAGATATATGGCTTGCACGGATGGAAAATTATTTGATGCAAACGTACGACCTCGCTTTGGTAGCACAGCTCTACTGCTTTGACACCATGTGACCTAGGGTTCGGGGTCGTATAGGTAAAAGTTATGGGACCACTAACGTAAAATGATGCCGAGTTTCCTTTGAAATTACCCAGTAATTTATAGTACCTTCTCATTTGGCATCGAAGATATCCTGAAATGCTCCTGGCATCAAGATACTGATTGCACCGGCAACCGTGGTGTAACCAGCATGTGCACGCTTTGTGACCAGTGTGGAGTTTATACCCATATGTCAAAAGCATGATGACGTACATCTTAACATATTCATATCTTACGAGATCCTCTCATGGTATATTTGCCATGTTGCACGGATGCGTGGCGTGAAAATATTATTGGAAGGTTGTTAACTTGGATAAGTTATGGTTTCATTGGCTTGTAAAGTGCAGAAACGAGGGCGCTTGCTGCTCTGTCGATTGTTATTTATTGTGGGGTGGCTGCCTGTCGTGGTGTGATGTTGTTCCGCGAGGGTTCATCGCGTTTGCAGCGGCAACAGCAGGAGCCCAGCGTCTTTACTAAGTGATCGTCTAAAAGCCACGTGAAACATTTCTCCGAATGTGCGTCAATAAGTTCCTTATGCAAACCGTTACATACATTCACCACCCGGGTGTATAGGGCGAGGCCTTGCAAATGTAGAGCCGTCTTGGTTTGAACACGGTCCATTCGTGACCACGTGCAGAGCAGTGGACACTACGGTGGAAGAAGGACAGTGACTGTGTTCCGACTTCACCAAGAACGATGCAGCTAGTATAGTTGAGGTCGCCGCGGCGATGGTGGAACTCCATGGGAAGCTGGTTCAGCTGATGAAGTCAGGGGGTAAGGAATGTCGCCGAGCCTGTAGTCAGCTTTCGAGTCACGCCTCTGGACGTTCTGTATCGAAGAGCATTCAAACCTAAACGGGTGAAACGGCTGGTTGCCTATGTTTTTATATGTGACGCAGGCGTGCGGTCAATAGAGGTCGAAAAATCACCAGAGTCATTCGGAATAATGACCTCAGGGCTCCTAGAAGTCCTTCTGCAGCTACTTCCCATTACAGTGTGTCCTCGGACTCCAAAGATCAGAGGCAACGATGACCACGGGATCCTTTAATTTGGTGGTGTCCCTGAGAACAACTCCAACAATGCTGTATGTGCCGCGTGGGTCAGTGTAATCGATAGGAAGTACCGCACATTTATCTTGATTTCCTGTTAATCGCTACCTGGTCGACCAATCTTGCAGCCTACCTAGAGCTTCGCATATTGCGTCCGCGTCATCTAAGCTGGATACTGTTAGACTGAGGTTAACGTCATCCGCGTAGGTCAAGCAATCGGGTTGAGTGCAACAGATTAGTCATTTATATTCATGTTCAAATGTTCTGGGTTAAGTACGGATCCTTGCAGAAAAACAACTGTCGTTGGCACTGAGGCGGATGTGCTTAGATAAAACTGTACGCGTAGGCTGTGGTCCTCTAGAATGTCGGCGATCCAGGAGCGGACTTTGCCTCGCACAACTATTTGCCGACTTTGGGTAAGATTCTTTGGTGAGGAACTTCGGCAAAGCCCTTGCTGAGGTCAAGGAAGACCGCCTCTAAATGTTGTGAGCATCTATTGCTTGTGCACAAGTTTCTCTGGCGACTAGCAGGTTGACGGCGCAGGAACGTGTTTTCCGGAAACCATTTTGGGTTTGGGAAATTACATCGTACTTCTCACAGTGTAGCTAGAGCGCGCGTTTGTGTATTGGTTTCATGGTCTTGCAGACGACGGATGTCAAGCAGGTTCAGCGATAGTTCGCCAGATCTTAGTGGTCCCCGCCCTTATACTTTGGCAGTACTACGCCATTCTTGCAGTCAGTGAGTAAACGGCCAACATCGAGGGACTAGCGAAGTATTTGGAAGAAGTGATCAGCGATGTGGTCGGCCATAGTCTTAAGGAATACAGGATGCAGATCATCTGGGGCAGGAGAGGGGTTCAGATCCAGTTCGAGGAGGAGCTTCCTCGACACCTCAGTGTGGCTTTTAATTTGATCTGGAAGGGCAGTGTGCAGGCAGAGGGTTTCTGTGCAGAATGGCTCCACTGACTAGACGGAAGAGTACTGCCGAGCTAATATGTTGGCTTTCCCTTCGTCGTCGTAAAGCACAGTGCCTTTCTTGCAGAGTAACGTGGGATCCTGCTACCCGTCCTTTCACCTCTTTCCAGGTATTAGAAGAGGTGCTTGGGACAACTTGTAGATTCCTTGGCCAGGCTTTGATCATACTGGATTTGCGTGTTGAGCATTTTCAGGGTGCTTTGGTTTCTTACAACCTTGTACTCTGGGTATCGCAATGCAAGTTGTGTGGTCTTATAGTGATCCCGCAGTTTCCGCCATTTGTCATTATGGATCTGGTTTTTCTATCCATCCAAGCGAGGCATTTGGAGTGAAGCTTGGCTTTGCAGGTTGGAAAGTCCTGTCCGGTAAACAGCATCACCTTGAATCGTAGTACCTGTCCTACAGCGGCGAGCTCCTAAGGCTACAGCTTACTTTAATCCAGGGTGCCTGTCGCTGCTATAAGTCTGATCTGATCGACTTGCCGGAGTTGCGACGATGTGGCCCCAGGCATGCATAGTAAAACAACCTGTCTCCTGGAATGAGATGACAGAGTGGTAGCTCATTCCTAGCGGAAGGAGGATGGTTAGATCGGGAGTGTCAGCTGAGGCCAGAGAGAACTCCATTTCTTGTCTGATATGTTTGCCCCATGAGCACCCTTGTTGGTTTTCGGACAAGCCTCTTGAGGTTACATTCAAGGACGGTGTATAGTAACCGAGCTTTAACTGACTCCGTTGGGATTTCACTATGAAGAGGCGCCCAGTTAATGCCGGGAAACCTAATTTCTCCATTGTCGTATACTTCGTGTCCTTTGCACTATTTCTGGCTGAGTGCAGGTGGTAGGAGCCGGATGTTGATATGGGTGTAAACCCCTCCGACCGTCAGCGAATGGAAGCTACCGTGCATTAGATTCCAAATACTCCCGACGTATCCTCGTTGTCGCAAGCCGTTTTTAGAACGTCGGCATTAAGGTATAATTTAAAATATATGGTTACACCGCTTCCAGGTTTACGATTGGATCGCTCAGATGGAAACAGCTGATAACCTGTTAGTAGTGCCTCTGAGGCCCATCTCTCTGATGACAACCAGATTAATGTGACCGCCAATAGATCCGGTAGCTACTCTGAAATAAGGAGCTATGGCTCCTCTAGGTTGTTTCGGTGACTGCGTAATTTCGCTAGTATCATATCTAGTCCAGTAGTTACGCTTGGGATCTAGAGCGAAGCAAGATTGGTCCACATCGAGCTCACGGAGTATTCTGTACTTCGCAAAAATCCACACTTCATAGGTGGGTTGCACTATTTGTTCGACGAGCAGGGTGCTCAGTAACATGTTGTCGCTTTTTGAATCGGTTGGCTGGGGATAGGTGTATCGGGACATAAAATATTGCCCCTTTGAGGTGTGAAGAACCTCTCAGAATGCGCTGGCAGGCAGCCTTGTCCCGTTAGGTGCTTTTCGTCTTCTCAACTTAGACTGGTCATCTGTTTTTTACCGAGGCAAAAAGTAACAAGGATGTTAAACCTCAACGCGCACTCATCGAACAGTTAAGCTACCGTAACCTTAGGGAATGCTTGCTCAACGAGTAACCCAGTTACGGTGTCTATTGGATTAATGATCAGACAGCGACCGTGGGGCGGAGTGACGTTGCTACCCGGAGACGCTGGACTTTGTTTGCAAGCCCGCATTTTGTGCTGTTCTTCCAACAGCTTTACTCAGTCAAGTACCATTCTCATCTCCGAGTTTGCGGTGTTACACTTAATCATGAGTCTTGAGGTGAGCCTCCGGGGGGCCTTAATTGCCTCTGGACTCATACATCTTATTAGCGCAGTAGCGTTCGTCAAAACAGCATATCACAAGCATGTTTTCCGGTCTACATTTCCCCTCACTTGGAGGTGGTGATTCGGTCAACGAAGCGGAGTGCCTGCGGCAGCGCTTTGGTTTGGGTGTGGCAGATCTAGATGCGGTTAGGGATACCGATATGGAGTGTGCTTTTCTCCGAGGTTGGATACTGCAGGTAGCAGCACTACATGTATTAAGGAGCTGATGATCAGCCAGAACCTTTGTTGTTTGCTGGTGCACGACATGTCACATCGACAACTTATGACCTGAGAGGCAGTAAGTTGTAAACCTATCTACGATACTGGATACGGCCAGTGTAACAGCGCTACATGTATCGAAAATCGGCTGGTTAGCCAGAAGACGTCTATCATTCAGCAGTGCTCGACAAGAGTCACATTAATGGCTTATAACTTGAGAAACGGTACGTTGTATGCATCCGTATAAGGCGTCATCGAAGTTACAACGGGTTGGGTGCAGCCAGAGTTCGTACAGGGCGTACTGACCAACATTTGAGCCGTACGTGACACGTATGCTACAAGCCGTGTATTTGGATGCCAGAGCAGCATGCCGTTTTGAGATAGAAAATACAAAAATTTAGGTCAAGGTTTGACACGTCGCACTCATAGTCACACCTGTAGATTCCGATCTGCCATAAGCAAAAAATAACAATTCTTCTATGACTTGCAGCTGTCTACGTATGCAAAAGCTGGCGTAATAAATGCTGTTCTCGTGTTTAGCGGGTTGGATAATCTGTACCATCATCAAGCATTCTGAGGAACGTTTTATGCTTGTAAAACATGCTTTCACGAGGCTTTGACGGAGGTATTACAGCCCACTTATAAGCTGTAGAAATGACCCCAGCCTCTATTCTAGACGTTCTCATATATTTTACTCGTTGTAACGTCTTCGACTTTTCTACTTGCAAGTATGCAGCTCTTGTACCGGCTTCCCTGGCTGTATCCAAAGTACTATTATCCCCACACCATAGCATGAATAGTGTACCTAGGCGCTGCCGCGCTTCAGACTTATATAATGGCACTCAGCAGAAAACTTAATATATGCTTGCATTCTTCCTGTCTGCTATCCTTTCTTCATTCAACCTTGTTTAGCTCACATCTGGCGACCCTCTTATTTCATCAGGTCCGCGCACAGCCGCTTCTTACTAGAGGCACAGCTGTCAATTAGTCGTCTGCAACACCTAATTAATTGTAATGTAGCTTTTGTACTGGCTTCTCTCGGCTCAGGCTTACCTAGCTAAATTCCATCAGCACGCCGGCATAATTTGTTTGCCTGAGCGTTGTTATCGCTTAGCATCTTACACACTAAACTTTAGCAACCATATCGTATGCTTGCGCTTCTCCCGTGTATTGTTGTTTCACTCTGAAACCTCTCTTAGTTTTCTTCTGTCGTACAAGCATAACCCATGTATTCAGCGCAAGCTGCTATTTTGCCTCATATTTCTATTTGTCCATTTGTTACTTACTCGCTGTAACGTCTTAGGCCCTTTTCCTGCAGCCCCCAGATCTCGGACTAGCATTCCCTGGTTCTATCCAGCTTGGTGCCATTACCTTAGCACCCTAGCACGACTTGATATTTTGCTCGTTGCTGCGGTTAGGCTTCATGCTCTGATATCCTCAGCAGCCTCAATTTATGCTCGTATTCCGGTTTGCTGCTGTCGTTTGGTCAATTAAACGTTCTTAGCTTTTCCTTTCATCAATTCTATCCTCTTGTCCGCACACGACCGCCCGTTAGCTTCTCATTGCTAGGTGTTCAGTTATCACTTACTCACCGCTATGTCAGCCAAAGGTACTCATGTAGGAGTCCAATCTACCCACTGGATTTTCCTGGATCACCATACCCTAATACCATTTGCTTCGCACCCCAGAGTGACACGTTTCACTGCGCGACGCTGCGTATACACTTCTTCCACATGTTTACTTTCCTTTAATCGAGCTTTATTACTTCACTTTTACCGATCAACCCTTTCTCATCTAGTCAGTACCTCCGCTCCTTAACCACTCGTTTGTGGGTGCTCTGTTTACGTCTCGCAGCAAAGGTTTAGACACTTGCTTACGTAGGAGGTTAGCTCTTTCACAGGCATTTCCCATCTCACTCGGCCATTATATTATTCTCTTAGTACCTACATGTCGTCTTCCCGTCTAGATCCCCGAACATTTTCACTTCGCGCTGGAGTCCCATCTTACCGCTGCTTTGCAACAAATTGACCTTTGAATCTCTCTCGTCGCAAGCTATCTTTTATCTTCACTTATGTATTCTGCCTTCCCAGTCGAAGTAGGCTGGCTACCAGCTGTTCATCCGCCATCCAAACGCCGCCGGCCTTTGGACTCTGCTTTCTGTCTTCCCACGCAATGGTTGCCTCATGATAAAAAGCCCTCCTGGTTTGCCTAATGGTGCAACGCTCTGCACTCCATGTAGACGGTAGAAATTTACCTATACGGCCATGGCTTTTCGTAGCGCATGCAAAAGACGCTTCCAACACAATCACTGTTGCACAATTTATATCATTTTGTCTCTACTATACACGGTGTAACATAGAACTTTAACTGTTTGTTTCCACGCCAGTTCTTGCGGCTTTGGTTGTCCCTCACCTTCCCTTTGCCCCGAGTTCCGGAAATACTTGAGGAGCCGGGATTGAACCGAGCAGGAGCTTTTACCAGGCCCTGGATATAATAACCCACAAGGACCTAAAATAACATGGCTGTACAACAACTGGATACAACTACACTCACTACCACCACCGTTTGCTAGTAATGCTAGCTGGACACAATGCCTTTACACTGCTGAACGTTATGCATAACCTGAAAAATCTAGACACAAGTAACTGACGTTTTGCGCATTTGGACTTTCACAAAGCCGACCCTTTGTGAATTTCTTATCCTCGCTTGGCCTAAGCAATTGTGGTGGCCTTGACCAAGATACCTGATCAAAAAACAGAGGAAATTGGAAGTCATTTGACTGCGGATAATCAAGTGTGAACTCAGTTAGCAAGCTGCTCTGCCAGTTTTACATTAGTGTACAAACGCACTTATGACAGTGTTCCAGGAAATGGTGGGCTTTGCTCGGGAAGCTTTCTCCCTATAAACAGGCACAACTGTCCGTTTAACAACAGTGCGACGTGGCAGAAGTGACTCAATACTGAGTAAAGTCACCGCCCACAACTACAGACTGGCAAGTCGACTAGAATCGTAATTTAATCTTTTCTTGACACGTTAAAGAGCAAGATATTCCTGGTCTATGTGTATCGTTTTCCCTACATATATAAGGCCCTGACTGTTTACACTACGCACGCTAGAACCCAAAGTAGTGTCATTCATTGACAACTTTATTCCGCATGGTCACTTTTATAATTCTCGCAGCCTGTACAACTTCCGGTTTACTGCCGATTACATACCTAGCAACGTGTCAGTCGCGAAACATAATTGCAAGTAAATATTGATCACGCCTGGTTTGGTAGGTCTCGATAAATTCGAGAATAAACTTTATTTATTTCTAACGGTGGTTGTGTGCCGGACTATCAACCATGCGGCCGGGATTGATAACCTGAACGCGTAGTCTTTTGTACTCACCCCAGCAGTAGATATGCTATTGGAAACGATGCTGTGAATATTGCGATGGCATTTGCGCAACGATGGCATTCAAAATTTAAAAACTTATAACGCTTATACGCTTGAACCATTACAGAAAAGATTCTCCGCATTCCAACGTCATATTTGAATCTATTGCTAGGTTAGGATAAAACACCAATGCATACGTTCGCACCTTACTTAAAAGATTTAGTTGCTTGTCAGGTCTCCTACATTTCCTGTCCGTAAGTGAACAGCAAGCTGCCACGCTGCGTACATGACCTTCATTAACTATGAAAGCTTAGAGGAAATAATTAGTTAACCTCCCGTACCTTTTAGTTTAAGTTGTTTAACGGGATGTTTGCTTACTTACGGCATAAAATTGGTTATATTATTCGCCGGTACTCGGAAATCCGAGTTAGTATAATTTTATTTTTGAACGATCGCCGTTCCCTGCTCTACGGCGCAAATTCTAAAGTTCACGGGTAGAAGAAGCGGGACAAGGCTCTCACATCTGGCGCGAACGCGTTTGCGGGCCAAGATCAACCGGCATAGACAGGAGTAAAATGGAAGCGTAGGAGGTTGATATATAGTTAATTAATTTGTAAATAGTATAAATAACCCAGTAGCATATGCATAGAAGAATCGGTGTCCTGTAGCATTTATAGTGCTATAGTTTACCGTAACCTTAGTAGCAGGTGCCCGGATTTTCCAGCTGCATAAATGAACCTAAAGTGGACCTATGTTCTTGGATAATTAAAAAGGGTCTTCGGTTAAGCAGAAAAAGAAGAAAAGCTATTTTAAGGAACTTTATGAAGTGTGGTACACGTAAAGGGAATAGGAAAAGAATCTTTTGCTCACCTCACATGCTCCTAGATAATTTTCCTTATTAGGGCAACTATTAGGCAGAAATGTTAGCGTACTCCGGGAAATAGGTGGGCACGAACGGAAATGGCTGTGAGAATAATATGTATGATATATGAGAATGTAAATGAGAATAATATGTAACGATAAGCTCACAGATTCATCCACCATGATGACGGTTACAAATGTTGCTCTAAGTGATTTCCAAAACCCCTGTAGTCTAACACAACAACTATCTATAATAACCATAATAACCATCTTCAATACAAAACATACACCGACACCATATGCATAATATATTTATATACAAACAGACACCTAATGATAACGTCTCCAGTTGACCTAGCATACCTACCAAACGAAACCCGCAACTACGCAAAACTAAGATGCTAGAGTCCTGGTCCGAGAAGAAGTGAGAAAATGCTCCACAACTGGCGAAAAATGAGGCTACTAAATATCAGCCACTGGGTGCATCCGACAAGATTGATGAATTGGGGTCTTATGAACATGGTTTGATGTGTAGATATAGGAAGTAAATTACGTATAGATGAGGAGTGATACCTTGTGTCATCTTAAACGTTAAGACATATATGTGTTAACTGAACGACTAGAGGTCGAAGGATGTGGTCCCGAAATACAAACCATTGGTTGTCAAGACAGCAACGCTATCTGAGTAAATAAATGGTGCTATGTGCTTAAACGGAACAGGTCGTGAAAGTAAAATTGAATGAATAGGGGATAGGGGACCAACGTTATATTTTGAAGATAATAAAATCAAGTTGTTAAATAATGTAGTATGTGGTGAGGTTGATGTTGCCGACATAAGAAATGGTATGGCACATGATAATGAGGCTTTTGTTTGATGCCCTTTATGCGCGCAAGAGAAAAACGAATAAATAATTTATGAAATGTTAGAGGGCCGTGTACCTTGTGACCTAGTTTAAAGTTCTTAAGTTTTACATTGCAACTGCTGGGGAAACAAATATTTCAACACATTTCAGGCATTTTTCATAGAATGCGATGAATGAGCGACAGCCTGCAAACAGATGAAGTTACGTATAACCAAGTATCAAAAATTGCTTCCATTCGTGTTCAAAACGAGGTCGGATGTTTGCGGATAAATCTTCCGCAGAGCGATGGGTACTTTTAAAATGCGCAATATATTAATACGTAGCTTTTGACGTAACGAGACCAAAATCTATCATTATATTGCCTAAATTCATTGAATTGATCAAAAGTCCCGCGCTCAGATTTTGAGTTAAGTGCTTGTTGTCCGCACGGAAGACAAAAGATTACGGTTGATGAAGTAACCCAATGTACAAAGGTGTACATGAAATCCGTTTGCTTTTACTGATGTTGTACGTTGTTTGTGTAGCAAAGGGAACCATGCTTTAAAAGGGGTCAGACATATAAAACGTAGGTGATGGGAAATTATTAACTTGGTTTACCTGTAAATTATCGGAGCATGGCATGGCTGCTGTGTGCAATACTGAAGACGTAATTGCGGCATACATGTGGAAACGATCAACTATATGTAAGTCCTGCTTGTGAGAAGTTAGTGAATAAATGTAGTTCTGTGAAGTGTCTAGAATTATGCCGCCGCGATGTGTGAATAACGAAAATGATGGTAGTATAAGAGAACCACCCGGGTGAAAAGACGGTTTGGCCCGCTGCTGTTGACCGGTTACCACCCAAGGAAGGGTGTGTTATGAGGTATATTGTAAAATGGTTTATTATGTTAGATAGCATATTTTCAGAATATGAATGGTTATTAAAAATAATTACTATATAAATAATAAAATCATTTTGCGTTTACCGTTTATACGAGCCAGAAGCTGTGATAGTCCAGGTTCACTGATCAGCAACGGTCATATTTTATCAGGTGAAAGCGTCGCTGTGGGAAGACAACTGGTTATCTGTTGTCCCTTATGGTACTAGTGTTTCTTGGGTTCTTCTCCATTCCTTCTCTTCTCGTGTTCCAAGTAGCCGCATTTGTCATCAGTCCATTTATGCGTTCACATCGCTTGGTTCATGTGTGGACAGGTATAAGACCTTAATCTGGGGAATACTGTGGATATCCCAGTAGGTCTTGAGGCAATTTGGCATGCGTTGGATAGCCTCTGGGAATGGTTTACCTTAAGGTTGTTGCCTGCAAAGACGGCCATGTTATCTGTTCCTTGAATCGGAGCTGCTAGTCCTCCCACCCGTTATGTTTTCGGCGGTGTTGTACTCCCAGTTGTCACTCAGCAGTTTGATCTGGGGGTCTGCACTGATCAGCACTTCAAACTGGCAGCAACTGGAATACTGCTGCTTGTCCTGGGGTTTCGTACGAGGTGGTTTTTCCGCCAATCTTTGGTTATCGTAAGGCGTAACTTCTTTGTAAATCTATTCTCGGTATTCTTCGGAGCCAAGCTGCAATCTTGTATCCAGGCTTGTCCAACATGTGCTCTGTGAGAGATAATAGAGTTAGGGGTATGACGATTAGCACACTGTTATTGCAAGGTCTACTGGTACAGCCGTATCCTGAAAGCTTGCTCAGGTTGGGCATGCCCTGCATGTACTACGGAAGGATAAAAGGCTACCTCATGTTCAGCTAAAATATTTTCACGGGGAAGATCGATTGGCTGCTTGGAAATCGGCTGTTAGCGTTCAGGAATACTGCAACGGCTGTTTGCGAGCGGACTAAGAGACACTGGCAACCTTCACCCTTGCATCCCTAACGGCAGCACCGGAAGGGAAGTGCAACACTCATTAACCCGACGCAATAAGCTGCTTAGCGAGAACTTATTTTTCGCGGCATCACTGGGTGCCGCGGAGACTGCCTGTCTTTTTAGCGTGGCGGCGTGCAGGGCTGTCTGTTGTTACGGGTTACAGTACGGTAAGTGAGCAGGTTGTCACCGTAACGTTGTTAACACGTTGCACCCAGTAAACCCTCAGCGAGATGCTGTGTACAAGCCTGCGCACCGTGTGCGGGATGTGGTCGCTCAGAAGCTGTATCTGACATCCCAAACATGTGCTCCGTTCGGACACGGAAGGAGCGGAGCATGGAAATAAAAAAATATATAGGTATATTTCTAGACCTGCTAGAGGCTGCACCCTAAAGGGTTCAGATTAATGCTTACATAAATCGATGCTCTTGCATGGAAGTAGGTAAAATATAAGTATATGTTCATCGTCAACAATTACAAATGCATTGGCATTGTTTGATATTCAGCTACTGTGCGCCACTATGTCTGCGGAATACTCTTGTCTTGTGAAATCGCGAGGTTGCTTTCTTGACAAATCGATCGAAGTACTTATGATCGATATTGCACTCATCCATTTCAAGCATGAGTGAGGATGTAGCATACGAAATGAACAATTCGTAAGCGAAAATGAATTAAGTAAGGCTGCTTCAGTAAAATCAATAACAAAATATGAGGATGTCACTTACAGCTGCAGTGATAACTAACTGACAGAAATGGAGAAAAGCAATGGCCATCAAACGGTCACCAACAGAACGACCCTAGAAATACCTTGTGTAAGCCAAAGGGATAGGTTTACTGGAGACAAAGATAACATTAGTTCTGCCCAAACGGCTAGGGCGGTCATTGAAACAAAGGTATCTTGAAGCGTCACGAATGGTTATGAAAGTCAAAAGCTGTTCAGTCCCAGGCGAATTGCTCACACACATGTGGGGTGAGGTACTGCAGAAACGTCCCCACGCGGCGGACCACTAAGCAGCTAGGTGGTAAGGTGACGGCACAAATGCCGTGCGAGCGCAGGGAATGAATGTAGTACCGACATCAATACTTACCTTCCATACATGTTCTCCTGGTGCTTGGCAATGCACAACGGCTCTTCTGGTTGGCTGGAAGATTAAATTGTAATATAGGAACCTAGGACAAAAATGTGTAGCACCACAAAGCGACGGGATTGCGGGTGCTTTAGATGTCCGTAGGTATATCGGACCACGCCCAACATGTGTGATCCCGATGGCGAGGTGGGCATACGTGCCGCTACCGGCAAGTATTAGAGGCGCCGCGTATGGGAATAGCAGGTGTAGCTAGTGAGTAGGCTGAAGCAGAGGCTTGGTAATAAAGAAACGAAAAAATACATGAAACAGTAGGACTTACATGTACCGATGACAGATAACATGCTCCCGTACATTTTACGACGCGCACTGTTGATGATACCAAAGGCCGTAGTCGGAGCACACGACCCAGTCAACCACCCGTCTGCTCAGTGCCTCGCAGTCTGCTTGAAGGCACAAAGTACACTTGTCATTGTCATATTCAGCTGGGAGTTTTGCATGGTAACGATGCTTCCTTGTGGGCTAATACATCCTGGCGGTGGCGGTGGCAAATGTCTTCCTCCTCACCGACGGACACAACTTAAATGGGCAATAGGCGTTGAGTACGTCTTTACCTTCACTTTACCTTCCTCTCTCCTGACGCAAATGTTGCTTCATAGTAAACTGACACTTCGGGGCTTATTAACTGGTACAACACTGTTTTCTACGTAGACGTTGGCCATCTACCCACTTGTCTACTGCTTCTATAAGACATTCAAAAGGCTTCTTTAACATAATCATTGTCGCACAGTGTACATGATTTTGTCGCAACTCCAACTGCTGTAACATAAAACTTTAACAGGTTTTGTCTTCAAGCTCGTTTTTGTGGTCTTCTCTCGGTTGTCCCTCACTTTCCCTTTTCTCCGGGGTCCGGAACTTCTTGGAGATCTAGGATTGAACTGAGAAACAGATTTCGCCTGAAGGACGTAATAACCGACAAGAATTTACGAGGAGCATGGCGATATACCAAAAGGACTCCACTGCAGGCACCATCACAACCCTTGTCCAGTGTGGAGAGCTGGACACATCTCCGTCATCCCGAAAAGTATACATCTGAAAAGTCCAGACAACAAGTTGTAAACTTTGCTCACCTGGACACACAACAAGACAACTATTTGCGATGTTTCCATCCTCAACCGGTAGCAACAAATATGGCGGCATTGATCAAACTATCGGTCTAGCCAACAGAGGAAATTGGAAGCCATTCGACTGCGAATAACCGAATATGAAATCAGTCGCCAAACGGCTCTGCCAGTTATACATCAGTATTCAAAATGCTTTACGGCAGTGTTGCAGGAAGTGGTGGGTTTTCGCCTGGCAAGCGTTCTCCCTATAAAAAGCCACAAATGTCGGTTTAACAACACTGCGACGTGGCGGATGTGACTCGCCACTGAATAACGTCACTACCCACAACTACATACTGTCAAGTCGACCAGACTCATAATTCAACTATTTTCCGACACGTGCAAGAATATGATACCATCCGACTACATGTACCGTTTCACTGCACATATAGTGCCTTGACGGCCTACACTACACACGACTGAATCCAAAGTACCGTTGTGATATTCAGGTGTTTGTAAACCTCGATCATGCCTGATTTGGTGTGGCTCTACGAATTTGAGAATAAAATGTTTATTTATTTATTTAATTATTCCGCTCCGCCAACCCTTCTGCTGCTGATTCATTAATGGTTTCTGAGGCAAAAACCTCAACGTTCTCGCAAGAACTAGGTAGGTTCGTAGAAACTCCTGCAACTGATCCACCACCTCTCTGTGCTTTGCATCGCCAAGGTTAAAATTCTGCACCTGAATATCACCAAAAACCTGACTGCACCCGCGGAGCTTCTGCTCCCTAGCTACTGGAGCCACTGTGGAAGTCGACAGCAAGGGGACCAAGACAGCCCACGCGGATGCATTTGCAAGTAGATGTCGCGCTTTCGACACTACCCAGCGGGAGTTGCGCACTACCTTCCACCGGTCGGCCTGCCGCTTGCAATACATGCATTGAGTGAGCGCACAGAAGCAGCCCGTTTCGAGTGAAGCTGCATTGACAAGTTCAAGCCTCACGCATTAACACGGTGTATTGCCCACGGCAACCTTGCACTTGACATCTATCATTGGACAGCTTGGTCACCGTCACGATTTCCCTTGTGCAATGGCAGCGCAAAAGCATCCTAGCGTACCCTGAACTCTGATACGCAGCCTGTCCATGCCTATCAAAGCAAGGGTCTAATGCATACTCAGACAAGTCCGTGTTGCCCAGCAAAGCTTGCCACTGGAATTGGGCATTTAGCACGAGGTCAACGACCGCCGTAAGCAGTTCTAATAACTCTGTACGCTCCGAAAGACCGCGCTTTAAACGCCTATTTTCGTTCTCCACCCGGCTTGTTGTATAGCAGCTAAACAAACAGGTTGACGTCAGGCGGTGCGCTGCCCATGATGAGACAAACGGCAACCAAGTCCTTACCAAGTACCTGTGCGCCACCGTTTTTCGCTCTTTAATGGCTGTCAAGCAGCTGTCAAACAACGAGGAGCTCCTAGCATACTCCAAGTTCCGTACCCACCGCTTACTAAGCAACCAGTCCCTTGCAGCGTTCACGGATAACCCGTTGCAGCGACGGCTGACAACCCGCGGTAAATGGAAACGGCACAATATAAGGCGCGTAGGAGGCATCCGGTTTGAAAATAATGGACCTAGGCCATGCACTTATCAATCACCACTGTCCTAGCTGTCTCAGACGCTCCTAATGCAAGAAGCATGTTGCGCACAGTGTTCATATACGGTGCCGTTGTCCCATTCGGAAGTAAGGTGTAGAAAAGTGGACGTCCTACACCATGTACCTCTACCAACATGCAGTGCCACAGTATGTAGCCACCGCAGTTTATCTGGTGTGCCACATCCCCCGGCCTTACTTCGCGGTAAAGCTCTACAGGTCAAGTACGTACCTCGGAACGAAAATAAGAACGGTGTCCCTGATTCCTCAAACTGCACATACTGACCAAAGCGCTCCAGCTACTGAACCACGCTTTCGTTTAGTTCTAGTCCCCTTTCAGCTCATCAGAAGTTGCAACAGAAAGCTCTTCTACGGTATTGCTTGAACGCATACTTTCTGAGCTCACGTGTGTTTTTAAACGACTCCATAATACCATGGATGTCCTATTCCGCTTGCCGCGTGAGCCGTCTGTGCCTCACATCGAGAAATGGCTTTCCCAAATCAAACGTATTTTTGTCCACAACGCTGAAGGATACTGTGTCGTAGCACCAGCCGTTATGATGCATAAGCATATTGACCTTGCAGCCATTACTTTTGTACCTACAGCACATAGGCGCATCATAAATGTTGCATGTCAACTTACCGCTTGCATGTGTACCCTATTTGGCGGCATGAACACATCCATAGCGTACTGATATGTACCGCACACCCTCAGACAACACTACCTGTTCTCTTCCGATACGTCTCAGATGTTAAGACACCCGATTTGAAAAAAAAGTGAAGCAGTTCGCTTTTGGAAGCGTTTTAAGTCACTTTCAAAATACTCAACAGTGCAGTACACACGCGGAAAAAAGACAACATGGAAAGCAGCGATATCTGCGACAGCCGTGACAGCGACTGAATCCGCCAATGCAATTTAGGGTGCATTTAAGCTTTCATCATGCTCGTGTAAAGCCACGTCAGCGTTACAACCTATAGCCTTTTTCTCTTCATTACCAGGTCTTATGTCACAATGTAATCTTCGCACTCCTTCACCAAGGCACAGTAGTGTGCCGTCCGCTACGACAACCTCCCATTCGCCTGCTTAGCACCGACCGCTGTGGAGCGCGGTCTTCAGCAGAACTTTCCGCCGCCTAACAAAGGCAACTAAAAGAAAGTGGTAGTTACTTGAAACCGTTCAGTTTGGTTTCAGGTACGTTGCAACAGATCCGTTCGTTTGAATGGCAGTATGATTATCAGAAACGTCACTGAATCCACTGCCGCTCTGCCCACCGAGCGTATGCTTGCTTCTCTTGGTTGGCATAAAGTTTGCATGACCAGGCTTTTACCACCAGGTTTCTCTGGCGTTACCGTCAGGTATCCCATCAGATTGGGGAACGTTCCGTTTGGTCAGCCAAATCCCCGACCCCCGTCTGCTTAGAGTGGTCCACTCCACCCCAAAAGAGCGCAGGGCATTACTGACATTCGCCTTCAAGCTCAAAGGTGCGAACTTTAGTGTTTAACCAGACCTTCCGTTAGCGGATGAGTTTAAGTTAAAGGAAGCCAACAGAGAGCTAAATGCTCGGCGTGCAACTGGCGAGCAAAGTCTCCAAATGGTGGGTATTCATGTGGTCAGCCAGCCTTCCTTTTCCTCCCTGCCAGAACCTATACTACTTTCGCCCGACCCAGGGCTGGTCGTGCCGAAGCCCACCAAGTAGTACTTAGTAACGTGCGTAGCCCGCTGAACAAGATGTGCGCGGTGGGTCTGCCCGTGGTCAAACCTCGTCCAGATATACCTGCTTTCACTAAAACGTGGCTATCTGAGGAAACCACAGATGGCGAAGTATATCTGCCTGGCTACGCACTGTTCCACTCTGACCCCTCCATTGGCTGTCAAGGGGTGGTGTAGCACTTTATGTGGGTTATAACGTCGGCGTATTGAGGACCAATGTTTTTCAGTCTCTCGACAAACTTGTTGGGGCTATCGCACTCCTGGTTTGCACTTCCTCTGTTCAGGTTACGGTCGTGTAGTGTGTAGAAGCCCTTTGAGCACCTCCAATGGAATCATTGAGTTTATACGCACTCACTCTGCGAATAAGTGTCTGGCGCTGGGAGACTTCGATCTCCCAGAAGTTTGTTGGGATGATCTATCTTACAGTTCGGCTTTGGAATAGTTCCGTACCGAACTGCCGAACTTAATGCTGCAGGTACCACTACACCAGTTCGTGGACCTCCAGTGTAGGTACCTGAGCAGTCAGCAGCCGTCCATTTTAGAGCTTGTTATTCCTGAGACGCTTGACTTTGTAAATGACATTAATTGCGACTCGCCCCATCGTGCTAACGATCACGTTTGCTTGTCTTTCCAGTGAACGTTATCAGACCTTGCCAAACTACTACCAGTTGGCATCCGAACACTTGGACCGCGGATTTCCAAGCGATGCATGCTAAAGCTAGGTAACCGCCTTGTGTGATATCTGATACCGACACTGTGCACATAGCCCGGGAAAAACTTACGGCTCACCTCGTCGACATTTCTGCACCTTACATCCCACAAGTAAAAGGAAGGGAATCGAAAGTGCAGCCTCCGCGGATAGATTACGCGGAGAAGAGCCTGCTAAAGAGGCGATCTAGATGCTGGCGAGCGTACCGAAGAGCACCGCCGCACAGCACGTTTGAAAAGTATCGGTTAGTTCGAAATGCGTGCAAGCTACATTTTAGGTTTGCCCGGCTTCAGTATGAAAAGGGCCTAGCTGATACTGCCTCGAAAAATCCCAAGAAATTATGCACATGCTTTAAACGACGCTGTGGTGCAAATACACCCATAGCACCATTGCTTCGGACAGATGGGACTCTTGCCTATAGCGACTATGACAAGGCATGCGTACTTGGTGAGCAGAACCCAAGCGTCTTTGTCAGCGAAACACCTACGCCATGCAAAGAATTAGCTTCAACAGCCTCTGAGGACTGTTGTCTGGATGAAATTCCTGTAACTGCTTCCCAAGTCCTCCGGTTGCAAAGAGAGGTAAACCCAACTAAAACTTCCGGGCCAGATTCTGTTCATTCAAAATTGTTTCCTGAATTGGCCGTGGAAATCAATGGACCTTTGACTTGTGTGTTTCAAGGTCACTCAACAGCTCTGTCTTGCCTACCGAATGGAAGGAGGCTGTTGTCTGCCAGATTTTCAAATGCGGTGGTAAAGACCTACCGGCTAATTACAAGCCCGTCAACTTGACTAGCGTGGTCGTTAAGTTGCATGAAAAATTAGGACGAGATACAGTGGAGATGCAGTTAAATCTGTTTACCCTGCTTAGCTTCGAGCAACATGGTTTTCGCAACGTATCTTAGTGTCAGACAAACTTGTTGGTAGCTCGTGAGAGCTGGTCTGAAGCCGTGTACAGTAGATATGCGGTGGCTGTGGTGTTCATTAACTTCGCTAAGGCCTTTGACACTGACCCTCATTCGTGACTCTTACTGAAGTTGAGGTCTTATGGAATATCTGGCTGCGCGCTCCAGTGGGTGTCAGCTTTTCTGGAGGGACGGCAACAGTGTATTCGTGTGGGAATCAGTCTTTCGTTTCGACAAGCTGGATTTAGCGGCGTTCCGTAACGCTCTGTCCTAGGTCCGCTGTTTTTCAGTCTACGTGAATGAATTGCCGGAGGAGCTTGAGGTACCATCGCTCTTATTTGCTGATGACCTAAAGCTCTGAAATATTGCTGATATCCCTGGAGGCCCTGTGGCTCTTCAACTGGCTCTGAATAGACTCTGGGAATGGTCTGTCTTGTGGTTGCCGCCCATAAACCGGGCAAAGGGCTCAGGGCTGCGTATCGGAGCGTCTGCTTCTTCCACAAGTTATGTGCTTGATGGGTGTGAACTTCCACACGTGACTCATTAGGTTGATCTAGGTGTCGTCCACTGTTCCACACTACACTGTGGAGACAACGGAAAGCAGGCGGCTAGTAAAGGGTTCCGGATGTTACTGGTCTATCCGTCGTTCTTTCGGGACCCTAACCGCTGACATGTTTGTGAAGCTCCTCTCAGAGTTTGGGCGACCCCACCTGGAATATTGCGTCCAGGCCTGTCGACCATGCCTTGTACGGGACAAAATGGCACTAGGAAGGGCGTCACGTGTCGGTGCTAAGTTGGTCAAGGGATAACGAGTTCAAACGTACCCTGAACGCCTACTTAGTTTGGGAGTGCAATCAACGCAATATCGAAGGATCAGATGGGACCTAATCCTAACCTACCGTATTTTGACTGGGAACGTTGGCCCTGATTTGTCCTGGCACTTTAGTCCTGCTATATTATCTGGTCTCCGAGGGCATTGTATGAAACTGGACAAACCGTGGTCCGATCGAGTTAGAGCGAAGACACGGTTATCGCGTCGAGTCATCGACAGCTAGAACCTGCCTCCCGAAAATTTTGTCAAGGAAGCTACGGTTAAGGGGTTTGAGCGTTAACTAGACGCTCTTGGGTGGCAACACGAAACATTACCTTTTTCCTGACTAATTCCCATCTTCGTACTTCGATGCTAGTTTCTTCACTTTTCCTCGCTATTGGTATTATTCTCTTCTTTTAACTAATTTCTTTTACTCTCTTCGATTTTTCTTCCTCTCTTACTTACCACACATAACTGACATAGCAGGGAGAGCTAATGTAAGGAATGTGGGCATTAAATTGGCGGACCAGGGTGTTTTTTTCGGGCGTTTTCGTTTTAGACCCATCAAGCATTCGGAGCACACCTATCAACTCCTGGATCGACGACCCTCTCAAGAAGGAACACTTACGGGATTCCTCCTATCTTTCTAGTCCCATTTGAATTTGAACGTGAACTTTATTATGTTACGCCTGCGCAGGAAATAACACGTTGTTTTGCAGTGCATAAAAAGTAGGGCTAATTTACGACTAATTTAATTTTTGGTTTTGGGTAAAGGCTGCTGGTTTCAAGGCCGTATATGAACTTGAGTTGTGGGATTATCTTCGTAGTATGTGTCATGTCTCCGCTTCCAAACAGGCGATGCTCCTGAGAGCTCTTGTTTATAAATTGCTTGATGCTGAATCAGGGTGCTCCCCTTCCGAAGGTATGTGTACGGAACCTGTTACGAGCTATGCACCAGATTTGATTAATCACTTTAGTTCCTACTTGAGAGCCACTGACAGGTAGGCTTGCGCTGTTTGTCATTTTCGCGCTAGTAACTACAGCATACTACCTGATCCAACTGTTGAGGCCAAGCTGTATTCTTTACGTAAGGCTAGCTCCTATAATTTCTTTTTGCAGTGCGACATCGTGGTCGCGATTTGGATTGCATTCCGCTGAAGCGTCTCATTCAACGTCTCTTTGGCCAAGTAATTCGATGCTTTGCGCTTTCAGTCTAAGCAGTCTCGGTCGAGAAACCAAACCGCCATATTGAACTTTTTTTATCAGTTGTTTCTGTTACAATCAACCCCAAAGACGATGTACAGTTCCTTCAGCTCAATGCCTGGTTCTGGAACCCGAAACGGTCTTTCATCCAGTGGTTTCCATTCGGACGTGTAGGTAACCCTTTTATTTAGGGTATTGTATTAATGTATGACTTGCCGAACCGACGCCTTACTTCATAACAGCATTAGAATCATAGTATTAAGATGATAAGATTACAATCCGCGTCATCTCCGTAATAAAATGCAAAACAAAACAGACCAATACATGATAATGGTCTGCGTAAGTTGCATTTCTGATCGTCTGATTTCGGCCACAAGAAATAGAGTTTAAAAAGCCATATACGCGGCAAGCTTAATTGTCTCGGTTCTACTTGTTCTCAATGGTCTCATACCCACCTATCTGCTAGGTCAGACAACTTACGGTGCCATTGCATGAAATTGAAGCAGCATAGATCTGGACTAGAGTTAAGCACCAGGTTCTTCGCAAACCGGGTCGTACCTGTTTGGCATAAAATTCCTTCTGCTCTATTAGCATATGAAACTGGAGGAATTTAAACGCAACCTTAGAGAAACATTTCTCCTGTTTCCTGAATTTTCTTGAGCTTCAGTGACCACCCCTCATTTCATTACTTCATGAAAGTGTGTTGCTCGTCTTGCACTTGCTTCTGTTTTTCACCATTATACAGTCAATATCATTCTATCAAGTCGCTCTGCTGATGACTTGTTTATTGACACTCGAAACGGGACGCTCGTTAAGCGGAAGCTTGTTTCGTCCCTGGATCCTGTCCTGTCCTGTATATGACGGTTCATTAAATTTATTTTAATCATCTTGGCTTATAAACGAGCCAGAATATATGTCTGTTCCCATTTTTAGGAGCCTGTGTATACTACCCAGTTTGTTTTTCTTCATACAGCAGGATTTAATGAGTCGACTGTGCATTTCGTGATACTTTTGGCTAGAACTTAGGGTGCACTGGTCAGGACTCTGAATCTTCAACCTGTTCAGTTTATCTCAGCATGGATTTCGTAAAGGTCACTCCCACTTTACGAATCTGTGTATGCTCGGGAATGCCTTGCCGACGCGTTGGATCACGGAAAGACGGTGGATGTGCTTTTCATTGTCTTTTCCAAAGCATTCGATACCATCCCACAATCCCGCATGTTCTGTAAGCTGTGGTCATATTTTATCTCCGGACAAACTAAAGTGGATAATGGTAGAGGGTAGAGGAATGTGCCTACGGATGAGCTCGAGGTTTTCATTTCGACACTTGGTTCTCATTGGTGTTCCGAAGGGTTTATTGTTATTCAGGTTGTACGTTAATATCCCGCTTGAAGAGCTGGAGGTGCCGTCTCTCATGTTTGCTGACGACCTTAAGTGCTGGGACACGGTCAGTGATCCGGATGGCTCCCAGTTTCTGCAGCGCACACTTGATAGCCTCTGAGCTCAGTACACTTTCTGGCAGCCACCCGTAAGCTTTTTGAAGTGCTCATTATGCACCTTGGGAACAGCGGTCCACCAACGCCTTACTCTTTAGGGGGAAACGAAGTGCCAGGCCTGTCCGAATAGGCCGACTTAAGTGGCGCGCAAACTGGATCAAGCCTGCTTACAAGTGGTTCAAAATGCTTTGGACGATCCGCAGGTCATTTGGAATCCTAGCGGGTGAAATACTTGTTGAACTTTACACGGCTTTCATCGGGCTTCACTTAGAATACTGCGCCCAAGACTGCCACCTTGCTTAGTGCGGGACAAGATGGTAGTGGAACGGGTTTTGAGAATTGGTATCAAGATGGTACGTGGGCTAAGACATGTGCCATTTCCCTAGAGGCTGCTTAAGCTGTCTTTTTCCCACAATATCGGTGTCACCCAGTCGATCTGATCATTATCTAATCTTATCGAGTCAGTTTACTCCGGACTTATCTCAGCTTTTCCTTCCGGCTTAATCGCAGACTCAGCGGACATCCAAGGAAGCTGCACAAACCTCGATCCGATCGGGTGGGGACTGAAGTCCAATTATCATGTAGGGTCATTGTCTCCTGAAACGCGCTGCCTGAAGACGCTGTATTGGCGCCTACGGTTAGGGCATTTGTACACCGACTTGACGCCATCGGTTTGCAGCTACAACTCTTCCAATTTGTGTCTTAGCCTACCTCCTGACCTTCATTACAATTTTCCATTTCTATTTCCTTCTTAATTTCCAGTGCTTATTTCACATTTCAAGTTGCTTTTTAAGTTATATTTCTCCTTTCTTTCCCTTTGTTTTATTTTCTTTCACGTGCCTGGCACAGCAGGGACTGTCTTCTACTTCTAACACCATGGTCAACTTACGCACACACACGCACACTACTTTTTATCCCCGGAAAGATGTGCTTTTAATACTTCCAGCGAACTCATCGGCTAGTGATCTTGGCGCGCTAAGCCTACCACGAATATGGATGATAAACTTGTTTTGTTACCTTGATTTTTGACCCCTTTGCTATCAGAGCGTATGATATGCTAGTTTGCATGCTACCGTCGATGGCACTGCTACTATAGTCATTCACCCCAAAGTACAACTCCCAGCTTAGCCTTCGTCACATATAGAGTGCAAATAAGTACGAAACATGAAGTTTTGGGAGCTACCCACATTCAACATTTATCTAAGGCAGTTTAGTGATCGCTTCTCTGACGTTTATCGGTTCGTAGCCAAGGATCACAAATTTGTCTTATACTTCGACGGCGCAGGTTCGAGCCTGCGTACGGGACCGGGCGACCGTGGCAGTATCCGTAGCCCACGCACGATTGTTGGTGGTTGCGTACCGGCGTACTGATGATGAATTCTTTTTCCTTTAACGTTGATAGTTGAAATCTCAACGACTCTTCCAAGTGAGCTCTTGTTTTGGAGATAGTAGTGTACAGATTATTAGCTCGGCTTGCTTTACTTTAAACACAGGTGTCACGAGAATTGCCTGATCGCGGAAGAACCTGACTTTCCGTGAACCAGAAGCAACTGTAACATATACCCAGCTGTATTAGAAAGGTATGTAGCACTTCACACTTTTATGTGTGTTTCTGACCTCAAGTCTCTAAAGCCTTGTCAGAGAACTGAGCTGATGTATCATTGCTACTCAGAAACAAGAAATAGCAACTCGGAGTTGGTTGTTATGTTTATACAAGTTATAACACCAGTAGTCGCATCGCCGAAGCGTCTATCGCGTGCCCCGATCATCATTTTAACAGCCATTTGAACTAATGCTTCGCTGCCTCACAATCATATAAATAAATAAATATAAATAAATTGTATATGGCCCGACGAAGCGAGAAGCCGTTCCCAAGAGGGACGGATCAAATAATGGTACAGCAGTTTCATATCATGGTATAATAAATTTAAAAAAATGTGAGCACAAAATGAAAATTTGTGTAGCGCGAAGCGGTCCAAAATATTTACATTCCTCTTGTTCTATCGTCTGACAAGTTTTTAGCAGTCACATGAGAGTTGATCGCACACGAAAAAAGAGAATAAAGTGCTGCGGGCCAACAAAATATAACCACTTGTGCACTTGACCACATGCATTTTCAGGCACCATTAACTCCGTTCTCAAAAGCGTTATCTAAGGACTGTGCTGTTCGAAACATTATTATCACATTTTGAACGGTTAAATGGTCTTTTATCAAAAGCTTAAACAAACGCAATGTGCAACAAGTTCTGATAGTTCTTGGAAGTTTGTTCCAAAGCTTTGAGTAGTGTATTAGAAAGAAACGTTCCCTAATTCGCGTATTGAACTTTGGAATCATGGCCGTTGTCTCCTTATTTCGTAGCTCGTATCTAGTGTTAACGGACATATGGACACAGTTAGCATAATTGTGCATGTGATGGTGAATTATTCTGTACAGGAAACACAAGTTCATCTTCATTATCCGTAGCCAAAGTGGGTCAAGTCCAAGTTTTTCACTGCGTTCTCTGTAGGTCATCTTGGAGGAATATCCGCACAGCTTCTTTGTAAAGTGTCGCTGTACCCTCTCAAGAGCATGCTGGTCAGATTTCCGCATATTCAGTTGTAGTAGTGGGCAGTATTCCATGCCAGGTAACACATATGTTTTGTAAAGTCAGATACGAGATTCTGTGAGTTGAAATTTATGACAGATATGGCCAATAGTCTTCATGGCTTTCGAAACTTGGAAGTCACAATGTTCCGAAAAGTTGAAGGTAGTGGAATACCGCACAACCAAGTCGCGAATCACTTTGCACTGTGATATAAACGTGCCTTGTAATAATAGACTGCCTGGTGGAACTTCGCATTTGTACGACAGAATATTACACTTGTCCACGGAAAAGGACATCTGCCATAGTTTGCACCAGGATTCAAGTGCCGATAGGTCATCCTGAATGTAACACAAGGCTGCGCGTTCTGCACGTTCTTGTGAGTAGACGATTTTGATGTCATCATCAAACAGAAAAGTAGCACCATGTCTTATTCTATGAAATACATCGTTGACCTAGAGGAGAAAAAGAAGTGGACCAAGTACACTTCCCTGAATTACTCCACTGGTGACTGCTTTCGGTTTAGAGACACGGTCCCCAATACGCACCACCTGATGTCTGTCAGCTAGGTATGATGACAACCAAGAAAACATTGGTTCTCCCATACCTATTTCCTTCAGTTTGAGGAGTAGTTTTCGATGCGGCACTCTGTCAAATGCTTTTTGCATGTCTAAGAACAGGACAATAACACTTGCCTTTGTCTATGGCAGCCGTTGTGTGGTTTAAGAAATCTGTCTGGCATGTCGCCCAAGATCTGCCCTGCAAAAAACCGTGTTGTGAATTGTTGATGACGTTTTTCTTATTCAAGAAAATAAGTAATTCATCTTTCACTATCCTTTCCATAATTCTAGATATTACAGGTGTGTGATTGATGGAGCGATAGTTTTTAATTTCGTGAACGTTTCCATTCTTATGCCGCGGGATAACAACGGAAGTCTTCCAGTGATTAGGATATACTGCACTGTTAAAAGAGAGCGTAAAAATGTTGAGCAATAGAAGAGGCAAGTCGCTCCCACCGCTTTTTAACAAACAAGGGGGGAATTCCATCAGATCCTGGGTAAGTCGAGGAAGACAAGCGGGAGACTTGACCGGAGATTTTTGCAATAGTGAATTCCACTGTGCATAAACTTTCAGCAATGGGTGGTGTGACAAGCGCTGGTGTGGCTAGCGGTTCATCAACCATTGATTCGGCGAAATAGGCGCTGAAAGCTTCAAAAATTTCACCCGGAGCATCAAGGTATTCCATCCGGCATAATGATAAAATTGATGGAATTACTGCGACGCAAACCTCTGGCACGAAACAGTTTGGACAGTTCCGTTGTTTTTATTCGGGCCATTCAAAGCTTTGTATTCTTCTGATATGAGATTGCGAACATTTAGATGCCCGAGTTCTTCCATGATATTTGCCTGCTGCAGTATTAGCGCAAAGTCTGCTGTTAATCTGAATTTCCGCCGGATCTTATGAAGCTTGCGTGTGATACCTAACACTTTGGCGATCGGGTTTTTGTTTTCTTAGGCGGGCACACTTTAGAGGCACTAATGAATCAATGCAAAGGCCGATGATATCATAGAACACGTCTGCTGCTTTTTGAGGGCATGGAGAGAGGAAGAAATCATCCCAGTTCATCGAACGAACCATATCCTTAAACGTGTTCCAGTTGACGGAGTTGAATAAACGATAGTGCAGTTGGTGTGGTTCATTGGCCATGCGTAATCTTAAACAGCATTTGACCACCCGATGGTCGCTCCCAGGGAATTCATTAAGGACCGTTACATTGATAGCAGGTATGCCCAGCGAGAAAATGAGATTAAGGATGCTGTTTCCTCTGGTAGGTTTGGAGACGTTGCTAACCATTCATATGAATACAAGAGATAAGATTATGAAATTTCAGAGGAGCAGTTCCTGCAGACCATGCAATCGATGGTTGATTGAAATCACCACCGATAATCTTGTGTTTAAACGGAAGGCTTGCGGTACATTCAAATGCAAACGTCGAAGCTACTAAGTCCTCTTGGCTACAGTTTGGCGTGCTGTATATACAACCAACAAGCAGTTGCTGGTGTCTGATCGTTATCCTAAGCCAAAGTGACTCTTGCACATTATTCAGTACTGGATTCTCGAATGTCGTTGCTGCCAGCGATTGTTTCGCGTAAAGTAGGCATCCTCCTCCTCGATGACACTGCCGATTTCTCATAAACATATCATATCCGAAAATGGTTAGCTGGGTGTTAGACATGTCGTCATGGCACCACGACTCACTTATAAATATTATGTCAGGATCGGTCACAGAAACAAATGAGCGTAGTATGTGTCTCTTGGAATGAAGCGAACGAATATTAATCAAAAATATTAACATAGATGCGAAATGTGAAGAACGTTGTTTATGCTGCTTTATGAACATTGGGTCTGATATCTTTGTGTCTGTGCCCATGCTAAAAATTGGTGAAACAAGGCGTGGATTGACACCTTCGTTGAAAAGGGATTGGGAGGTAGCCACAGGGGAGGGGGTTGTGACTGAGTATGGCCCTGTAGAAAATGCGATACGGGGGCGGGTCCATGGTTCGCATAGCAGCTCATGAGGGCAGGAGGATTACAGGGCGGGCTTCCATGGAACTCGCTAGTGGACGCTAAATTTGGAGGCTGTGTCGCCTGCGTCGTGGCACTAATAAGTTGTTGATTGTATAGATGGGTAAAATGAGTAAATCCGCAATCGTCATTTTCATCGTGGAATGTAACCTGCTTAGGTGCGCTGGAGTCGTAAGGCTTCACTATAAGCGGTGGCGGCACACTAGTATAAATCCGTGCAGCTCGAACAGAATACATCGTGTTTTTTAGACATGAGTCCGGATTTTGGTGATAAACAGATAAATCGCGTTCAATCTGCAAAGATGTTGGGGCACCTTGTGTGCCTTCATGGCCTTGATCAATGGATGGTGACCTACCTAATGAAAAATAATAAATTGGAGAGAACAGGGCCTAGCGTAAAACCTTAATACCGTGAGCAAACATTCAGGGTCACGGTGCCCACACCTTGTGTTCTTTTATGCGTCTAGATGAGGGCTTCTGTGTCCAGACCATACTTGTGTCTTGCTAGACCGGGCGGCTGAATAGGAAAAGAGATACATCGTAGGCGCATGGACAGTTACTCCACAACCACCTAGTAAGAGTCGGAGCTGGGTGGTGAGTGCCTCTCTTGCACATCGCGGCGGGCTAGACAGTGTTGTCACATGGAAGCAAATGTTGGTAGCTCAGGTTGTGTTCGCTAAGCTCGGCAGGTTGACTGCAAACGTTTCGTCACCACTCGAGGTGACATCGTCAGTGCGTGTGTAATAGCAGAGTGGCGCGTACGAAGTGTCCGTGAGTCTGAGTGATCGATCTCCTAGCCGCTAGTCTGATTTTGGATTGTTCGACAAGCACATGACCATGGAAATCGATCTCTGATTCTCACCTCGTAGTGTACGCGCGTGACTCTTCGGTTGTCGTCGTTTGATGCACTGGTCTGGCATTCCGTTCCGTTAGATTTATTCCACTAATTCGGTGATTTTTCATCCGTAGCGCTGTATATATATTATCTATTTCAACGTGTCCATTTACTGAATTGTCCGAAGAATACCATACCTCCAAGAATTCTCTAGCTTGTCTCGAATATCCACGGGCTAGGATCTTAATGTCCTCTAGGTCGAAGTGATGGCCGTCTTGGTCTTCATGCATGGAAACCAGTGAATGCGGATCGTGTCTTCGTATGGCCATTCTGTGTTCCTTGATTCGTGTCGACAGTTTCCTTCCAGTTTGCCCGAAGTAGTGTTTGTCACACTCTTTGCAGTTAATGTTGCAGATGACATCATTCTGACTGTCTTGTTTAACTTTGTCCTTCGGTCTTGAAAGCAATCTTCGCAAAGTACCAGTTGGCTTGTGGGCTACCAAGATTCTATGTGGTCGTAGCAATCTTGACGTTAGTCCAGATACATTCTTGATGTAAGGAAGCGCTATCCGTGTATCTATGTTCTCCTGCTGTTGTTACTGCTGCACCCTCTTCTTTAGGCTTCTTCTGATGAAGTTTCTTGGATACCCGTTGTTTTGAAATACCCGGTATAGGTGGTTCTCTTCCTTTTTCCTCAATTCTGTCGTGCTACAGTGTGTTTGGCCCTATAGAAAAGGCTTTGAATGCAGCTTTTCTTGTGGTTCAGTGGATGGTTACTGTGGTAGTTTAATATTTGGTCTGTGTGCGTCTTCTTTCGATATGCACATGTCTGAAATGTTCCGTCAGTGTTTCTTTGGACCAGGACATCTAAGAATGGGAACTGGTTGTCTTTTTCGAGTTCAATTGTAAACTTAATATCTTGGAACGTGTTGTTGATTAACTCATGGGTATTCTGTATGGAATCTCGTTTGATGATGACAAACGTGTCGTCTACGTACCGGATCCATAATTTTGGTTTGATTAGCGGTATTGTGATACTCCCCAGTTTTTGCAGCACAGCTTCTGCAATAAGTCCTGAGATGGGCGATCCTTTCAGTTGTTGGTATACTTGCCCATCAAAATAAAAATAAGTAGTCATGCAGAGTTCCAAGAGTTCCCATATGCTCTCCGGCTTGAGGTTTCCTATTGTGTTCGGTTGGTTTCGAAGTAATTCCATCATGGTTTCTTTTGCAAGTTCGTGATTGATCGACGTGAAGAGTGCGGTGACATCAAACGACAGCATGATTTCATCTTCCTCTATTGTAACACACTTCAGTTTGTTGATGAATTGTTCAGCATTGATGATGCTTTGTTCAGAGCCGGCAATTAAATGTTTTAATTTCTTCCACATGCATTTTGCCAATTTGTACGATGGGGTTCCTGGCAACGATACGATTGGACGCAATGCGACTCCGTCTTTGTGTACCTTTGGCAGTCCATAGAATCTTGCAATATTTGTATCCTCAGCTTTCATCTTCCGTCGCTCCTGCTTGGTAATCTCACTCGTTGTTTGTAGTTTCTTCAATGCTGCGTTGATCTGAGTACTCAGTTTTGTACTGGGATCCTGATCTATGGGGCGATAGGTGGTCGTGTCGGAGAGGAGTTGTTTAGCTTTTGCAACGTAATCTGGTTTATCCATTATTACTGCCATGCGTACCTTGTCAGCTGGTAGGATTACAATATTGTCTTCCTTTTGTAGCCTTCTGAGTGCTTCGCGTTCTTCTTTTGCAAGAGTATGTGTGCATTTGTTGCGAGTTATCGCAGGGACAACTGTTTGTCTAATTTGCCTCCGCGATTCTTCTGACAGTCCGTTTGTGTTCAAAACATGTTCCAGATTAGCCAAGTAAACCTTATATGATGCATCTTTAGTGTTAAAGTTTAGTCCATTGATTAGTACGTTCTCCTCCGTTTTGCTGAGTTGACGGCTAGACAAGTTTCTGATCCATCCTTCACTGCTGGAGTGGTCAGAATTTCTCGTAAGCTTCTTCAACTTGATATTCAGTGCTGAGTTACGCTACCTTCTGATGTTTACTCGACGTTGAATCGCGGATTCAAGTTTTGCAAGCTTTTGGGGTCCCATCGCAATAAGGCAGTGTTGGGGTTTTATAGGAAAATACGGTTGCGTATTAGTACGTAATTAACGACCCAACAAATAATAGTGCAAACTCCGAGATTAGGTAGGAAAATAGATTGTCAAAAGTGACAATGGTTTGACACCATTTAACACTGTATCACGGTAGGGCACAAGGCACTGTTCGATCGTATAGCATCAGGATCCCAGTACAAAACTGAGTACTCAGATCAACGCAGCATTGAAGAAACTACAAACAACGAGTGAGATTACCAAGCAGGAGCGACGGAAGATGAAAGCTGAGGATACAAATATTGCAAGATTCTATGGACTGCCAAAGGTACACAAAGACGGAGTCGCATTGCGTCCAATCGTATCGTTGCCAGGAACCCCATCGTACAAATTGGCAAAATGCATGTGGAAGAAATTAAAACATCTAATTGCCGGCTCTGAACAAAGCATCATCAATGCTGAACAATTCATCAACAAACTGAAGTGTGTTACAATAGAGGAAGATGAAATCATGCTGTCGTTTGATGTCACCGCACTCTTCACGTCGATCAATCACGAACTTGCAAAAGAAACCATGATGGAATTACTTCGAAACCAACCGAACACAATAGGAAACCTCAAGCCGGAGAGCATATGGGAACTCTTGGAACTCTGCATGACTACTTATTTTTACTTTGATGGGCAAGTATACCAACAACTGAAAGGAACGCCCATCTCAGGACTTATTGCAGAAGCTGTGCTGCAAAAACTGGGGAGTATCACAATACCGCTAATCAAACCAAAATTATGGATCCGGTACGTAGACGACACGTTTGTCATCATCAAACGAGATTCCATACAGAATACCCATGAGTTAATCAACAACACGTTCCAAGATATTAAGTTTACAATTGAACTCGAAAAAGACAACCAGTTCCCATTCTTAGATGTCCTGGTCCAAAGAAACACTGACGGAACATTTCAGACATGTGTATATCGAAAGAAGACCCACACAGACCAAATATTAAACTACCACAGTAACCATCCACTGAACCACAAGAAAAGCTGCATTCAAAGCCTTTTCAATAGGGCCAAACACACTGTAGCACGACAGAATTGAGGAAAAAGGAAGAGAACCACCTATACCGGGTATTTCAAAACAACGGGTATCCAAGAAACTTCATCAGAAGAAGCCTAAAGAAGAGGGTGCAGCAGTAACAACAGCAGGAGAACATAGATACACGGATAGCGCTTCCTTACATCAAGAATGTATCTGAACTAACGTCAAGATTGCTACGACCACATAGAATCTTGGTAGCCCACAAGCCAACTGGTACTTTGCGAAGATTGCTTTCAAGACCGAAGGACAAAGTTAAACAAGACAGTCAGAATGATGTCATCTGCAAAATTAACTGCAAAGAGTGTGACAAACACTACTTCGGGCAAACTGGAAGGAAACTGTCGACACGAATCAAGGAACACAGAATGGCCATACGAAGACACGATCCGCATTCACTGGTTTCCATGCATGAAGACCAAGACGGCCATCACTTCGACCTAGAGGACATTAAGATCCTAGCCCGTGGATATTCGAGACAAGCTAGAGAATTCTTGGAGGTATGGTATTCTTCGGACAATTCAGTAAATGAACACGTTGAAATAGATAATATATATATCAGCGCTACGGATGAAAAATCACCGAATTAGTGGAATAAATCTAACGGAACGGAATGCCAGACCAGTGCATCAAACGACGACAACCGAAGAGTCACGCGCGTACACTACGAGGTGAGAATTAGAGATCGATTTCCATGGTCATGTGCTTGTCGAACAATCCAAAATCAGACTAGCGGCTAGGAGATCGATCACTCAGACTCACGAACACTTCGTACGCGCCACTCTGCTATTACACACGCACTGACGATGTCACCTCGAGAGGTGACGCAACGTTTGCAGTCAATTTGCCGAGCTCAGCGAACACAACCTGAGCTACCAACATTTGCTTCCATGTGACAACACTGTCTAGCCCGCCGCGATGTGCAAGAGAGGCACTCACCACCCAGCTCCGACTCTTACTAGGTGGTTGTGGAGTAACTGTCCATGCGCCTACGATGTATCTCTTTTCCTATTCAGCCGCCCGGTCTAGCAAGACACAAGTATGGTCTGGACACAGAAGCCCTCATCTAGACGCATAAAAGAACACAAGGTGTGGGCACCGTGACCCTGAATGTTTGCTCACGGTATTAAGGTTTTACGCTAGGCCCTGTTCTCTCCAATTTATTATTTTTCATTAGGTAGGTCACCATCCATTGATCAAGGCCATGAAGGCACACAAGGTGCCCCAACATCTTTGCAGATTGAACGCGATTTATCTGTTTATCACCAAAATCCGGACTCATGTCTAAAAAACACGATGTATTCTGTTCGAGCTGCACGGATTTATACTAGTGTGCCGCCACCGCTTATAGTGAAGCCTTACGACTCCAGCGCACCTAAGCAGGTTACATTCCACGATGAAAATGACGATTGCGGATTTACTCATTTTACCCATCTATACAATCAACAACTTATTAGTGCCACGACGCAGGCGACACAGCCTCCAAATTTAGCGTCCACTAGCGAGTTCCATGGAAGCCCGCCCTGTAATCCTCCTGCCCTCATGAGCTGCTATGCGAACCATGGACCCGCCCCCGTATCGCATTTTCTACAGGGCCATACTCAGTCACAACCCCCTCCCCTGTGGCTACCTCCCAATCCCTTTTCAACGAAGGTGTCAATCCACGCCTTGTTTCACCAATTTTTAGCATGGGCACAGACACAAAGATATCAGACCCAATGTTCATAAAGCAGCATAAACAACGTTCTTCACATTTCGCATCTATGTTAATATTTTTGATTAATATTCGTTCGCTTCATTCCAAGAGACACATACTACGCTCATTTGTTTCTGTGACCGATCCTGACATAATATTTATAAGTGAGTCGTGGTGCCATGACGACATGTCTAACACCCAGCTAACCATTTTCGGATATGATATGTTTATGAGAAATCGGCAGTGTCATCGAGGAGGAGGATGCCTACTTTACGCGAAACAATCGCTGGCAGCAACGACATTCGAGAATCCAGTACTGAATAATGTGCAAGAGTCACTTTGGCTTAGGATAACGATCAGACACCAGCAACTGCTTGTTGGTTGTATATACAGCACGCCAAACTGTAGCCAAGAGGACTTAGTAGCTTCGACGTTTGCATTTGAATGTACCGCAAGCCTTCCGTTTAAACACAAGATTATCGGTGGTGATTTCAATCAACCATCGATTGCATGGTCTGCAGGAACTGCTCCTCTGAAATTTCATAATCTTATCTCTTGTATTCATATGAATGGTTAGCAACGTCTCCAAACCTACCAGAGGAAACAGCATCCTTAATCTCATTTTCTCGCTGGGCATACCTGCTATCAATGTAACGGTCCTTAATGAATTCCCTGGGAGCGACCATCGGGTGGTCAAATGCTGTTTAAGATTACGCATGGCCAATGAACCACACCAACTGCACTATCGTTTATTCAACTCCGTCAACTGGAACACGTTTAAGGATATGGTTCGTTCGATGAACTGGGATGATTTCTTCCTCTCTCCATGCCCTCAAAAAGCAGCAGACGTGTTCTATGATATCATCGGCCTTTGCATTGATTCATTAGTGCCTCTAAAGTGTGCCCGCCTAAGAAAACAAAAACCCGATCGCAAAGTGTTAGGTATCACACGCAAGCTTCATAAGATCCGGCGGAAATTCAGATTAACAGCAGACTTTGCGCTAATACTGCAGCAGGCAAATATCATGGAAGAACTCGGGCATCTAAATGTTCGCAATCTCATATCAGAAGAATACAAAGCTTTGAATGGCCCGAATAAAACAACGGAACTGTCCAAACTGTTTCGTGCCAGAGGTTTGCGTCGCAGTAATTCCATCAATTTTATCATTATGCCGGATGGTAATACCTTGATGCTCCGGGTGAAATTTTTGAAGCTTTCAGCGCCTATTTCGCCGAATCAATGGTTGATGAACCGCTAGCCACACCAGCGCTTGTCACACCACCCATTGCTGAAAGTTTATGCACAGTGGAATTCACTATTGCAAAAATCTCCGGTCAAGTCTCCCGCTTGTCTTCCTCGACTTACCCAGGACCTGATGGAATTCCCCCTTGTTTGTTAAAAAGCGGTGGGAGCGACTTGCCTCTTCTATTGCTCAACATTTTTACGCTCTCTTTTAACAGTGCAGTATATCCTAATCACTGGAAGACTTCCGTGGTTATCCCGCGGCATAAGAATGGAAACGTTCACGAAATTAAAAACTATCGCTCCATCAATCACACACCTGTAATATCTAGAATTATGGAAAGGATAGTGAAAGATGAATTACTTATTTTCTTGAATAAGAAAAACGTCATCAACAATTCACAACACGGTTTTTTGCAGGGCAGATCTTGGGCGACATGCCAGACAGATTTCTTAAACCACACAACGGCTGCCATAGACAAAGGCAAGTGTTATTGTCCTGTTCTTAGACATGCAAAAAGCATTTGACAGAGTGCCGCATCGAAAACTACTCCTCAAACTTAAGGAAATAGGTATGGGAGAACCAATGTTTTCTTGGTTGTCATCATACCTAGCTGACAGACATCAGGTGGTGCGTATTGGGGACCGTGTCTCTAAACCGAAAGCAGTCACCAGTGGAGTAATTCAGGGAAGTGTACTTGGTCCACTTCTTTTTCTCCTCTAGGTCAACGATGTATTTCATAGAATAAGACATGGTGCTACTTTTCTGTTTGATGATGACATCAAAATCGTCTACTCACAAGAACGTGCAGAACGCGCAGCCTTGTGTTACATTCAGGATGACCTATCGGCACTTGAATCCTGGTGCAAACTATGGCAGATGTCCTTTTCCGTGGACAAGTGTAATATTCTGTCGTACAAATGCGAAGTTCCACCAGGCAGTCTATTATTACAAGGCACGTTTATATCACAGTGCAAAGTGATTCGCGACTTGGTTGTGCGGTATTCCACTACCTTCAACTTTTCGGAACATTGTGACTTCCAAGTTTCGAAAGCCATGAAGACTATTGGCCATATCTGTCATAAATTTCAACTCACAGAATCTCGTATCTGACTTTACAAAACATATGTGTTACCTGGCATGGAATACTGCCCACTACTACAACTGAATATGCGGAAATCTGACCAGCATGCTCTTGAGAGGGTACAGCGACACTTTACAAAGAAGCTGTGCGGATATTCCTCCAAGATGACCTACAGAGAACGCAGTGAAAAACTTGGACTTGACCCACTTTGGCTACGGATAATGAAGATGAACTTGTGTTTCCTGTACAGAATAATTCACCATCACATGCACAATTATGCTAACTGTGTCCATATGTCCGTTAACACTAGATACGAGCTACGAAATAAGGAGACAACGGCCATGATTCCAAAGTTCAATACGCGAATTAGGGAACGTTTCTTTCTAATACACTACTCAAAGCTTTGGAACAAACTTCCAAGAACTATCAGAACTTGTTGCACATTGCGTTTGTTTAAGCTTTTGATAAAAGACCATTTAACCGTTCAAAATGTGATAATAATGTTTCGAACAGCACAGTCCTTAGATAACGCTTTTGAGAACGGAGTTAATGGTGCCTGAAAATGCATGTGGTCAAGTGCACAAGTGGTTATATTTTGTTGGCCCGCAGCACTTTATTCTCTTTTTTCGTGTGCGATCAACTCTCATGTGACTGCTAAAAACTTGTCAGACGATAGAACAAGGGGAATGTAAATATTTTGGGCCGCATCGCGCTACACAAATTTTCATTTTGTGCTCACATTTTTTTAAATTTATTATACCATGATATGAAACTGCTGTACCATTATTTGATCCGTCCCTCTTGGGAACGGCTTCTCGCTTCGTCGGGCCATATACAATTTATTTATATTTATTTATTTATATGATTGTGAGGCAGCGAAGCATTAGTTCAAATGGCTGTTAAAATGATGATCGGGGCACGCGATAGACGCTTCGGCGATGCGACTACTGGTGTTATAACTTGTATAAACATAACGACCCACTCCGAGTTGCTATTTCCTGTTTCTGAGTAGCAATGATACATCAGCTCAGTTCTCTGACAAGGCTTTAGAGACTTGAGGTCAGAAACACACATAAAAGTGTGAAGTGCTACATACCTTTCTAATACAGCTGGGTATATGTTACAGTTGCTTCTGGTTCAAGGAAAGTCAGGTTCTTCCGCGATCAGACAATTCTCGTGACATTTGGGTTTAAAGTAAAGCAAGCCGAGCTAATAATCTGTACACTACTATCTCCAAAACAAGAGCTCACTTGGAAGAGTCGTTGAGATTTCAACTATCAACGTTAAAAGAAAAAGAATTCATCATCAGTACGCCGGTACGCAACCACCAAGTCGTGCGTGGGCTACGGATACTGCGAGGGTCGCCCGGTCCCTTACCCAGGCTCGAACCTGCGCCGTCGAAGTATAAGACAAATTTGTGATCCTTGGCTACGAACCGATAAACGTCAGAGAAGCGATCACTAAACTGCCTTAGATAAATGTTGAATGTGGGTAGCTCCCAAAACTTCATGTTTCGTACTTATTTGCACTCTATATGTGACGAAGGCTAAGCTGGGAGTTGTACTTTGGGGTGAATGACTATAGTAGCAGTGCCATCGACGGTAGCATGCAAACTAGCATATCATACGCTCTGATAGCAAAGGGGCCGAAAATCAAGGTAACAAAACAAGTTTATCATCCATATTCGTGGTAGGCTTAGCGCGCCAAGCTCACTAGCCGATGAGTTCGCTGGAAGTATTAAAAGCACATCTTTCCGGGGATAAAAAGTAGTGTGCGTGTGTGTGCGTAATTTGACCATGGTGTTAGAAGTAGAAGACAGTCCCTGCTGTGCCAGGCACGTGAAAGAAAATAAAACAAAAGGGAAAGAAAGGAGAAATATAACTTAAAAAGCAACTTGAAATGTGAAATAAGCACTGGAAATTAAGATAAGGAAATAGAAATGGAAAATTGTAATGAAGGTCAAGAGGTAGGCTAAGACATAAATTGGAAGAGTTGTAGCTGCAAACCGATGGCGTCAAGTCGGTGTTCAAATGCCCTAACCGTAGGCGCCAATACAGCGTCTTCAGGCAGCGCGTTTCAGGAGACAATGACCCTACATGATAATTGGACTTCAGTCCCCACCCGATCGGATCGAGGTTTGTGCAGCTTCCTTGGATGTCCGCTGAGTCTGCGATTAAGCCGGAAGGAAAAGTTGAGATAAGTCCGGAGTAAACTGACTCGATAAGATTAGGTAATGATCAGATCGACTGGGGGACACCGATATTGTGGGAAAAAAACAGCTTAAGCAGCCTCTAGGGAAATGGCACATGTCTTAGCCCACGTACCATCTGGATACCAATTCTCAAAACCCGTTCCACTACCATCTTGTCCCGCACTAAGCAAGGGGGCAGTCTTGGGCGCAGTATTCTAAGTGAAGCCCGATGAAAGCCGTGTAAAGTTCAACAAGTATTTCACCCGCTAGGATTCCAAATGACCTGCGGATCGTCCAAAGCATTTTGAACCACTTGTAAGCAGCCTTGATCCAGTTTGCGCGCCACTTAAGTCGGCCTATTCGGACAGGCCTGGCACGTCGTTTCCCCCTAAAGAGTAAGGCGTTGGTTGACCGCTGTTCCCAAGGTGCATACTGAGCACTTTAAAAAGCTTACGGGTGGCTGCCAGATAGTGCACTGAGCTCAGAGGCTATCAAGTGTGCGCTGCAGAAACTGGGAGCCATCCGGATCACTGACCGTGTCCCAGCACTTAAGGTCGTCAGCAAACATGAGAGACTGCACCTCCAGCTCTTCAAGCGGGATATTAACGTACAACCTGAATAACAATAAACCCTTCGGAACACCAATGAGAACCAAGTGTCGAAATGAAAACCTCGAGCTCATCCGTAGGCACATTCCTCTACCCTCTAGAAATGCCATCATCCACTTTAATTTGTCCGGAGATAAAATATGACCACACCTTACAGAACATGCGGGATTGTGGGATGGTATCGAATGCTTTGGAAAAAACAATGAAAAGCACATCCACCGTCTTTCCGTGATCCAACGCGTCGGCAAGGCATTCCCGAGCATACACAGATTCGTAAAGTGGGAGTGACCTTTACGAAATCCATGCTGAGATAAACTGAACAGGTTGAACATTCAGAGCCCTGACCAGTGCACCCTAAGTTCTAGCCAAAAGTATCACGAAATGCACAGTCGACTCATTAAATCCCGCTGTATGAAGAAAAACAAACTGGACAGTATACACAGGCTCCTAAAAATGGGAACAGACATATATTCTGGCTCGTTTATAAGCCAAGATGATTTAAATAAATTTAATGAACCGTCATATACAGGACAGGACAGGATCCAGGGACGAAACAAGCTTCCGCTTAACGAGCGTCCCGTTTCGAGTGTCAATAAACAAGTCATCAGCAGAGCGACTTGATAGAATGATATTGATTGTATAATGGTGAAAAATAGAAGCAAGTGCAAGACGAGCAACACACTTTCCATGAAGTAATGAAATGAGGGGTGGTCACTGAAGCTCAAGAAAATTCAGGAAACAGGAGAAATGTTTCTCTAAGGTTGCGTTTAAATTCCTCCAGTTTCACATGCTAATAGAGCAGAAGGATGTTTATGCCAAACAGGTACGACCCGGTTTGCGAAGGACCTGGTGCTTAACTCTAGTAAAGATCAATACTGCTTCAATTTCATGCAATGGCACCGTAAGTTGTCTGACCTAGCAGATCGGTGGGCATGAGACCATTGAGAACGAGTAGAACCGAGACAATTAAGCTTGCCGCTAATATGGCTTTTTAAACTCTATTTCTTGTGGCCGAAATCAGACGATCAGAAATGCGACTTACGCAGACCATTATCATGTATTGGTCCGTTTTGTTTTGTATTTTATTACGGAGATGACGCGGATTGTAATCTTATCATCTTAATACTATGATTCTAATGCTGATATGAAGTAAAGCGTCGTTTCGGCAAGTCATACATTAATACAACACCCTAAATAAAAGGGTTACCTACACGTCCGAATGGAAACCACTGGATGAAAGACCGTTTCGGGTTCCAGAACCAGGCATTGAGCTGAAGGAACTGTACATCGTCTTTGGGGTTGATTGTAACAGAAACAACTGATAAAAAAAGTTCAATATGGCGGTTTGGTTTCTCGACCGAGACTGCTTAGACTGAAAGCGCAAAGCATCGAATTACTTGGCCAAAGAGACGTTGAATAAGACGCTTCAGCGGAATGCAATCCAAATCGCGACCACGATGTCGCACTGCAAAAAGAAATTATAGGAGCTAGCCTTACGTAAAGAATACAGCTTGGCTTCAACAGTTGGATCAGGTAGTATGCTGTAGTTCCTAGCGCGAAAATGACAAACAGCGCAAGCCTACCTGTCAGTGGCTCTCAAGTAGGAACTAAAGTGATTAATCAAATCTGGTGCATAGCTCGTAACAGGTTCCGTACACATACCTTCGGAAGGGGAGCACCCTGATTCAGCATCAAGCAATTTATAAACAAGAGCTCTCAGGAGCATCGCCTGTTTGGAAGCGGAGACATGACACATGCTACGAAGATAATCCCACAACTCAAGTTCATATACGGCCTTGAAACCAGCAGCCTTTATCCAAAACCAAAAATTAAGTAGGTCGTAAAGTAGCCCTACTTTTTATGCATTGCAAAACAACGTGTTATTTCCTGCGCAGGCGTAACATAATACAGTTCAAGTTCAAATTCAAGTGGGACTAGAACGATAGAAGGAATCCCGTAAGTGTTCCTTCTTGAGAGGGTCGTCGATCCAGGAGTTGATAGGTGTGCTCCGAATGCTTGATGGGTCTAAAATGAAAACACCCGAAAAAAACACCCTGGTCCACCAATTTAATGCCCACTTTCCTTACATTAGCTGTCCATGCTATGTCAGTTGTGTGGTAAGTAAGAGAGGAAGAAAAACCGAAGAGAGTAAAAGAAATTAGTTAAAAGAAGAGGATAATACCAATAGCGACGAAAAGTGAAGAAACTAGCATCGAAGTACGAAGATGGGAATTAGTCAGAAAAAAGGAAATGTTTCGTGTTGCTACCCAAGAGCGTCTAGTTAACACTCAAACCCCTTAACCGTAGTTTCCTTGAGAAAATTTTGGGAGGCAGGTTCCAGCTCTCGATGACTCGACGCGATAACCGTGTCTTCGCTCTAACTCGATCGGACCGCGGTTTGTCCAGTTTCATACAATGCCCACGGAGACCAGATAATATAGCAGGACTAAATAGCATGGACAAATCAGGGCTAACCTTCCCAGTCAAAATACGGTAGGTTAGGATTAGGTCCCATCTGATCCTTCGATACTGCGTTGATTGCACCCCAAACTAAGTTGGCGTTCAGGGTACGTTTGACCTCGTAATCCCTTGACCAACCTAGTACCGACACGTGACACCCTTCCTAGTGCCATTTTGTCCCGTACAAGGCATGGTGGACAGGCCTGGACGCAATATTCTAGGTGGGGTCGCACAAACGCTGAGAAGAGCTTCACAAACACATCAGCGGTTAGGGTCCCAAAAGAACGACGGATAAACCAAAACATTCGGAACCCTTTACTAGCCGCCTTCTTTCCGTTGTCTCCAGAGTGTAGTGTGGAACAGTGGACGACACCTAGATCAACCTGATGAGTCACGTGTGGAAGTTCACACCCATCAAGCACATAACTTGTGGAGGAAGCAGACGCTCCGATACGCAGCACTGAGCACTTTGCCCGATTTATGGGCGGCAACCACAAGACAGACCATTCCCAGAGTCTATCTAGAGCCAGTTGAATAGCCACAGGGCCTCCAGGGATATCAACAATATTCCAGAGCTTTAGGTCATCAGCAACTAAGAGCGATGGTACCTCAAGCTCCTCCGGTAAGTCATTCACGTAGACAGAAAAAGCAGCGGACCTAGGATAGAGCCTTACGGAACGCCGCTAAGTACAGCTTGTCGAAACGAAAGACTGATTCCCACACGAATACACTGTTGACGTCCCTCCAGAAAAGCTGACACCCACTGGAGCGCGCGGCCAGATATTCCATAAGACCTCAACTTCAGTAAGAGTCACGAATGAGGGTCAGTGTCAAAGGCCTTGGCAAAGTCAATGAACACCACAGCCACCGCATATCTACTGTACACGGCTTCAGACCAACTCTCACGAGCTACCAACAAGTTTGTCTGACACTAAGATAATTTGCGAAAACCATGTTGCTCGACGCTAAGCAGGTTAAACAGATTTAACTGCTTCTCCACTGTATCTCGTCCTAATTTTTCATGCAACTTAACGACCACGCTAGTCAATTTGACGGGCTTGTACTTAGCCGGTAGGTCTTTACCGCCGCACTTGAAAATCGGGCAGACAGCAGCCTCCTTCCATTCGGTAGGCAAGACAGAGCTGTTGAGTGACTTTGAAACACACAAGTCAAAGGTCCATTGATTTCCACTGCCAATTCATGAAACAAATTTGGATGAACAGAATCTGGCTCGGAAGTTTTAGTTGGGTTTACCGCTCTTTGCAACCGGAGGACTTGGGACGCAGTTACAGGAATTTCATCCAGACAACAGTCCTCAGAGGCGCTTGAAGCTAATTCTATGCGTGGCGTAGGTGTTTCGCTGACAAAGACGCTTGGGTACTGCTGACCAAGTACGCATGCCTTGTCATAGTCGCTATAGGCAAGAGTCCCATCTGTCCGAAGCAATGGTGCTATGGGTGCCTTTGCACCACAGCGTCGTTTAACGCAAGTGAATAATTTCTTGGTATTTTTCAAGGTAGTATTAACTAGGCCCTTTTCATACTGAAGCCGGGCCAACCTAAAATGTAGCTTGCACGCATTTCGAACTAACCGATACTTTTCAAACTTGCTGTGCGGCGGTGCTCTTCGGTACGCTCGCCAGCATCTAGATCGCCTCTTTAGCAGGCTCTTTTCCGCGTAATCTATCCAGCGAGGCTGCACGTTCGATTCCCTTCCTTTTACTGGTGGGATGTGAGGTGCAGAAATGTCGACGAGGTGAGCAGTAAGTTTTTCCCGGGCTATGTGCACAGTGTCGGTCTCAGATATCACACAAGGCGGTTACCTAGCTTTAGCATGCATCGCTTGGAAATCCGCGGTCCAAGTGTTCGGATACCAACTGGTAGTAGTTTGGCAAGGTCTGATAAAGTTCACTGGAAAGACAAGCAAACGTGATCGCTAGCACGATGGGGCGAGTCGCAATTAATGTCATTTACAAAGTCAAGCGTCTCAGGAATAACAAGCTCTAAAATGGACGGCTGCTGACTGCTCATGTACCTACACTGGAGGTCCACGAACTGGTGTAGTGGTACCTGCAGCATTAAGTTCGGCAGTTCTGTACGAAACGATTCCAAAGCCGAACTGTAAGATAGATCATCCCAACAAACTTCTGGGAGATCGAAGTCTCCCAGCACCAGACACTTGTTCGCAGAGTGAGTGCGTATGAACTCAATGATTCCATTGGAGGTGCTCAAAGGGCTTCTACACACTACACGACCGTAACCTGAACAGAGGAAGCGCAAATCAGGAGTGCGATAGCCTCAACAAGTTTGTCGAGAGACTGAAAAACATTGGTCCTCAATACGCCGATGTTATAACCCACATAAAGTGCTACACCACCCCTTGACAGCCAATGGACGGGTCAGAGTGGAACAGTGCGTAGCCAGGCAGATATACTTCGCCATCTATGAGTTCCTCAGACAGCCATGTTTTAGTGAAAGCAGGTATATCTGGACGAGGTTTGACTACGAGCAGACCCACCGCGCACATCTTGTTCAGCGGGCTACGCACGTTACTAAGTACTACTTGGTGGGCTTCGGCCCGACCAGCCCTGGGTCGGGCGAAAATAGTATAGGTTCTGGCAGGGAGGAAAAGGAAGGCTGGCTGACCACATGAATACCCACCATTTGGAGACTTTGCTCGCCAGTTGCACGCCGAGCTTTTAGCTCTCTGCTGGCTTCCTTTAACTTAAACCCATCCGCTAACAGAAGGTCTGGTTAAACACTAAAGTTCGCACCTTTGAGCTTGAAGGCGAATGTCAGTAAGGCCCTGCGCTCTTTTGGGGTGGAGTGGACCACTCTAAGCAGACGGGGGTCGGGGATTTGGCTGACCAACCGGAACGTTCCCCAATCTGATGGGATACCTGACGGTAACGCCAGAGAAACCTGGTGGTAAAAGCCTGGTCATGCAAACTTTATGCCAACCAAGAGAAGCAAGCATACGCTCGGTGGGAAGAGCGGCAGTGGATTCAGTGACGTTTCTGATAATCATACTGCCATTCAAACGAACGGATCTGTTGCAACGTACCTGAAACCAAACTGAACGGTTTCAAGTAACTACCACTTTCTTTTAGTTGCCTTTGTTAGGCGGCGGAAAGTTCTGCTGAAGACCGCGCTCCACAGCCGTCGGTGCTAAGCAGGCGACTGGGAGGTTGTCGTAGCGGACGGCACACTACTGTGCCTTGGTGAAGGAGTGCGAAGATTACATTGTGATATAAGACCTGTTAATGTAGAGAAAAAGGCTATAGGTTGCAACGCTGACGTGGCTTTACACGAGCATGATGAAAGCTTGAATGCACCCTAAATTGCATTGGCGGATTCAGTCGCTGTTACGGCTGTCGCAGATATCGCTGCTTTCCATGTTGTCTTTTTTCCGCGTGTGTACTGCACTGTTGAGAATTTTGAAAGTGACTTAAAGCGCTTCCAAAAGCGAACTGCTTCACGTTTTTTTCAAATCGGGTGTCTTAACATCTGAGACGTATCGGAAGAGAACAGGTAGTGATGTCTGAGGGTGTGCGGTACATATCAGTACGCTATGGATGTGTTCATGCCGCCAAATAGGGTACACATGCAAGCGGTAAGTTGACATGCAACATTTATGATGCGCCTATGTGCTGTAGGTACAAAAGTAATGGCTGCAAGGTCAATATGCTTATGCATCATAACGGCTGGTGCTACGACACAGTATCCTTCAGCGTTGTGGACAAAAATACGTTTGATTTGGGAAAGCCATTTCTCGATGTGAGGCACAGACGGCTCACGCGGCAAGCGGAATAGGACATCCATGGTATTATGGAGTCGTTTAAAAACACACGTGAGCTCAGAAAGTATGCGTTCAAGCAATACCGTAGAAGAGCTTTCTGTTACAACTTCTGATGAGCTGAAAGGGGACTAGAACTAAACGAAAGCGTGGTTCAGTAGCTGGAGCGCTTTGGTCAGTATGTGCAGTGGGAGGAATCAGGGACACTGTTCTTATTTCCGTTCCGAGGTACGTACTTGACCGTGTAGAGCATTACCGTGAAGTATGGCCGGGGGATGTGGCACACCAGATAAACTGCGGTGGCTACATACTGTGGCACTGCATGTTGGTGGGGGTAAATGGTGTAGGACGTCCACACTTTTGCACCTTACTTCTGAATGGGACGACGGCACCGTACATGAACACTGTGCGAACATGCTTCTTACGTTAGGAGCGCCTGAGACAGCTAGGACAGTGGTGACTGATAAGTGCATGGCCTAGGTCCATTCTTTTCAAACCGGATGCCTCCTACGCGCCTTATGTTGTGCCCTTTCCATTTACCGCTGGTTGTCAGCTGTCGCTGCAACGGGGTATCCGTGAACGCTGCAAGGGACTGGTTGCATAATAAGCAGTGGGTACGGAACTTGGAGTACTCTAGGAGCTCCTCGTTGTTTGACAGCTGCTTGACAGCCATTAAAGAGCGAAACACGGTGGCGCACAGGTACTTGGTAAGGACTTGGTTGTCGTTTGTCTCAACATGGGCAGCGCACCGCCTGGCGTCAGCCTGTTTGTTTAGCTGCTTTACAACAAGCCGGGTAGAGAGCAAAAGTAGGCGTTTAAAGCGCGGTATTTCGGGGCGTACAGAGATATTAGGGCTGCTTGCGGCGGTCGTTAACCTCGTGCTAAATGCCCAATTCCAGTGGCAAGCTTTGCTGGGCAACACGGACGTGTCTGAGTATGCATTAGACCCTTGCTTTGTTAGTCGTGGACAGGCTGCGTATCAGAGTTCAGGGTACGCTGGGATGCTTTTGCGCTGCCATTGCACAAGGGAAGAGGTGACCGTGACCAAGCTGTCCAATGATAGATGTCAAGTGCAAGGTTGCCGTGGGCAATACACCGTGTTAATGCATGAGGCCGTAACTTGTCAATGCAGCTTCAAGCGACACGGGCTGCTTCTGTGCGCTCACTCAATGCATGTATTGCAAGCGGCAGGCCGACCGGTGGAAGGTATTGCGCAACTCCCGCTGGGTAGTGTCGAAAGCGCGACATCTACTTGCAAAGGCATCCGCGTGAGCTGTCTTGGTCCCCTTGCTGTCGACTTCCACAGTGGCTCCAGTAACTAGGGAGCAGAAGCTCCGCCGGTGCAGTCAGGTTCTTGGTGATATTCAGGTGCAGGATTTTAACCTTGGCGATACAAAGTACAGGGAGGTGGTGGATCAGTTGCGGGAGTTTCTTCAAACCTCTCTAGTTCTCGCGATAGCGTTGAGGCTTTTGCCTCAGAAACCATTAATGAATCAGCAGCAGGAGGGTTGGCGGAGCGGAGTAAATAAATAAATAGATAAACATTTTATTCTCAAATTCGTAAAGCCACACCAAATCAGGCATGATCGAGTTTTACAAACACCTGAATATCACAACGGTACTTTGGATTCAGTCGTGTGTAGTGTAAGCCGTCAAGGCACTATATGTGCAGTGAAACGGTACATGTAGTCGGTGGGTATCGTATTCTTGCACGTGTCGGAAAATAGTTGAAATATTAGTCCAGTAGACTTGCCAGTATGTAGTTTTGGGTAGTGACTTTATTTAGTTGCGAGTCACATCCGCCACGTGGCAGTGTTGTTAAACAGACATTTGTGGCTTTTTATAGGGAGAACGCTTGCCAGGCAAAAACCCACCACTTCCCACAACACTGCCGTAAAGCACTTTGAATACTGATGTATAACTGGCAGAGGCGTTTGGCGACTGATTTCATATTCGGTTATTCGCAGTCGAATGGCTTCCAAATTTCCTCTGTTGGCTAGACCGATAGTTTGATCAAAGCCGCCATAATTGTTGCTACCGGTTGAGGATGGAAACATCGCGAATAGTTGTCTTGTTGTGTGTCCAGGTGAGCAAAGTTTACAACTTGTTTTCTGGACTTTTCAGATGTATACTTTTCGGGATGGTGAAGATGTGTCCAGCTCTCCACACTGGACAAAGGTGGTGATGGTGCCTGCAGTGGAGTCCTTTTGGTATATCGCCATGCTCCATGTAAGTTCTTGTCGGTTATTACATCCTTCAGGCGAAAGCTGTTTCTCAGTCCAATCCTAGATGTCCAAGAAGTTCCGGACCCCGGAGAAAAGGGAAAGTGAGGGACAACCGAGAGAAGACCACAAAAACGAGCTTGAAGACAAATATTGTTAAAGTTTTATGTTACAACAGTTGGAGTTGCGACAAAATCATGTACACTGTGCAACAATGATTATGCTAAAAAAGCCTTTTGAATGTCTTATAGAATCAGTAGACAATTGGGTAGATGGCCAACGTCTACGTAGAAAAGAGCGTTGTACCAGTTAATAAGCCACGAAGTGTTAGTTTACTATGAAACAACATTTGCGTCAGGAAAGAGAAGGTAAAGAGAAGGTAAAGACTTACTCAACGCCTAGTGCCCATTTAAGTTGTGTCCGTCGGTCAGGAGGAAGGCTGTTGCCACCACCACCGCCAAGGTGTATTATCCTACAAGAAAGCATCGTTACCATGCAAAACTCCCAGCCGACTATGACAAGGACAAGTGTGCTTTGTGCCTTCAAGCAGACGGCGAGGCACAGAGCGAACGGGTGGTTGACTGGGTCGTGTGCTCCGACTGCGGCCTTTGGTATCATCAGCAGTGCGCGTCGTACAATGTACGGGAGCATTTTATCTGTCATCGGTGCATGTAAGTCCTACTGTTTCATGTATTTTTCCGTTTCTTTATTACCAAGCCTCTGCTTTAGCCTACTCACTAGCTACACCTGCTATTCCCATTCGCGGAGCCTCTAATACTTGACGGTAGCGGCACGTATGCCCACCTCGCCATCGGGATCACACATGCTGGGCGTGGTCCGATATACCTACGGACATCGAAAGCACCCGCAATTCCATCGCTTTTTGGTGCTACACATTTTTGTCCTAGGTTCCTATATTACAATTTAATCTTCCAGCCAACCAGAAGAACCCTTGTGCATTTCCAAGCACCAGGAGAACATGTATGGAAGGTAAGTATTGATATCGGTACTACATTCATTCCCTGCGCTCGCACGGCAGTTGTGACGTCATCTTACCACCTAGCTGCTTAGTGGTCCGCCGCGTGGGGACGTTTTTGCCGTATCTCACCCCATATGTGTGTGAGCAATTCGCCTGGGACTGAACAGCTTATGACTTTCACAACCTTTCGTGACGCTTCAAGATACCCTTGTTTTAATGACCGCCCTAGCCGTTTGGGCATAACGAATGTTATCTTTGTCTCCAGTAAACCTATCCCTTTGGCTTACACAAGGTGTTTCCAGGGTCGTTCTGTTGGTGACCGTTTGATGGCCTTTGCTTTTCTCCATTTCTGTCAGTTAGTTATCACAGCAGCTGTAAGTGAGATCCTCATTGTTAGAAGGAAGAACATGGTGCAGCTTTACGTAAGAATTGTTCCATTCTCCGCTCCTTCCGTGTCCGAACGGAGCACATGTTTGGGATGTCATATACAGCTTCTGAGCGACCACACACCGCACACGGTGCGCAGGCTCGTACAAAGCGTCTCGCTGAGGGTTTACCGGGTGCAACGTGTTAACAACGTTACGGTGACAACCTGCTCACTTACCTTACTGTAACCATTAACAACAGACAACCCTGCACGCCGCCACGCTAACAAGACAGGTGGTCTCCGCGGCACCCAGTGACGCCGCGAAAAATAAGTTCTCGCTAAGCAGCTTATGGCGTCGGGTTAATGAGCGTTGCACATCCCTTCCGGTGCTGCCGTTAGGGAATGCAAGGGTTAAGCTTGCCAGCTTCTTTTAGTCCGCTCGCAGTCAGCCGTTGCGCTGAACGCTAACAGCCGATTTCCAAGCAGCCAATCGATCTACCCCGTCAATATATTTTAAGTCAGCATGAGGTAGCCTTTTATACTTCCGTAGTGCATGCAGGACATGCCCAACCTGAGCAAGCGTGCAGGATACGGCTGTATCAGTAGACCTTGCAATAACTGTGTGCTACTCGTCGCACCCCCTAACTCTATTATCTCTCACAGAACATATGTTGGACAAGCCTGGATACAATATTCTAGCTTGGCTCGGAAAAATGCCGGGAATAGATTCACAAAGAAGTTAGGCCTTACGATAACCAAAGATTGGCGGAAAAACCACCTCGTACGAAACCCCCGGACAAGCAGCATTATTTCAATTGCTGCCAGTTTGAAATGCTGATCAGTGCAGACCCCCAAATCAACCTGCTGTGTGACAACTGGGATTACAACACCGCCGAAAACATAACGGGTGGGAGGACTAGCAGCTGCGATTCAGATAACAGAGAACATAGCCGTCTTTGCGGGCAACAACCATAAGGTAAACCATTCCCAGAGGCTATCCAACGCATGCCGAATTGCCTCAGGACCTACTGGTATATCCACAGTATTCCGCAGATTAAGGTCTTATACCTGTCCACACACGAACCAAGCGATGTGAACGCATAAATGGACTGATAACAAATGCAGCTACTTGGAACACGAGAAGAGAAGGAATGGAGAAGAACCCAATAAACACTAGTACCATAAGGGACAACAAATAACCAGTTGTCTTCCCACAGCGACTCTTTCACCTGATAAAATATGACCGCTGCTGATCAGTGAACCTGGAGTATCACAGCTTTTGGCGCGTTTAAACGGTAAACGCAACATGATTTTATTATTTATATAGTAATTACTGTTAATTAACCATTCATATTCTGAATATATGCTATCTAACATAATAAACCTTTTTACAATATACCTCATAACACACCCTTCCTTGGGTGGTAACCGGTCAACAGGAACGGGCCAAACCGTCTTTTCACCCGGGTGGTTCTCTTATACTACCATCATTTTCGTTATTCATACATTGCTGCGGCATAATTCTAGACACATCACAAGACAACATTTTTCACCAACTTCTCACAAGCAGGACTTACATATAGTTGATCGTTTCCATATGTTTGCCGCAATTAAGTTTTCAGTATTGCACACAACAGCCATGCCATGCTCCGATAATTTACAGGTAAAACAAGTTAATAATTTCCCATCACATATGTTTTATATGTCTGACCCCTTTTAAAGCATGGTTCTTTTTGTTACACAAACAACGTACAACATCAGTAAAAACAAACGGATTTCATGTACACCTTTTTACATTCCGTTACTTCATCAACCGTAATATTTTGTCTTCCGTGCGGACAACAAGCACATAAGTCGAAACCTGAGCGCTAGACTTTTGATCAATTCAATGAATATAGGCAATATAATGATAGAGCTTTTAGTTTTGTTACGTCAAAAACTACTTATTAATATATTGCGCATTTTAAAAGTACCCATCGCTCTGCGAAGATTTATTCGCAAACATCCGACATCGTTTTCAACACGAATGAAATCAATTTTTGATACCTGGTTATGCGTAAGTTCCTCTGTTTGCAAGCTATCGCTCATTCATCGCATTCTATGAAAAACGCCTGAAAAGTGTTGAAATATTTATTTCCCTAGCAGTTGCAAAGTAAAACTTAATAACTTAAAACTAGGTCACAAGGTACACGGCCCTCTAACATTTCATAAATTATTTATTCTTTTTTCTCTTGCGCGCATAAAGGGCATCAAACAAAAGCCTCATTGTCATGTGTCATACCATTTCTTACGTCGACAACATCAACCTCACCGCATACTACATTATTTAACAACTTTGATTTTATTATCTTAAACATTTAACGTTGGTCCCCTATCCCCTATGCATTCAATTTACTTTGACGACCTGTTCCGTTTTAGCACATAGCACCATTTATGTACTCAGATAGCGTTGCTGTCATGACAACCAATGGTTCGTGTTTCGGGACCACATCCTTCGACCTCTAGTCGTTCAGTTAACACATACATGTCTTAACGTTTAACATGACACAAAGGTATCACTCCTCATCTATACGTAATTTACTTCCTATATTTACACATCAAACCATGTTCATAAGACCTCAATTCCTCAATCTTGGCGGATGCTCCCAGTGGCTGATATTTAGCAGCCCCATTTTTCGCCAGCTGTGGAGCATTTTCTCACTTCTTCTCGGACCAGGACTCTCACATCTAAGTTTTGCGTAGTTGTGGGTTTCATTTGGTAGGTATGCCAGGTCAACTGGAGACGTTATCATTAGGTGTCTGTTTGTATATAAATATAGTGTGCACATGTTAAGTCGATGTATGTTTTGTATTGAAGATGGTTATTATGGTTATTATATATAGTTGTTGTGTTAGACTACAGGAGTGTTGGAAAGCACTTGACGTAATATTTGTAACCGTCATCATGGTGGATGAATCTGAGAGCTTATCGTTACATATTATTCTCATTTACATTCTCATATATCTTACATATTGTTCTCACAGCCGTTTCCGTTAGTGCCCACCCATTTCCCAGAGTACGCTAACCTTTCTGCCTAATAGTTGCCCTAAAAAGCAAAATCACACAGCAGCATGTGAGGTAAGCAAAAGATGCATTTCCCATTCACTTTACGTGCACCACACTTCATATACTTCCTTAAAAAAGCTTTTCTTCTTTTTCTGCTTAACCGAAGACCCTTCTTAATTATCCAATAACCTAGGTCCACTTTAGGTCCATTTATGCAGTTGGAAAATCCGAGCACCTGCTACCAAGGTTACGGTAAACTATAGCACTATAAAAGCTACAGGACACCGATTCTTCTACGCATATGCTACTGGGTTATTTATACTATTTACAAATTAATTAACTATATATCAACCTCCTACGCTTCCATTCTACTCCTGTTCCATTTTACTCCTGTTTGCGCCAGATGTGAGAGCCTTGTCCAGCTTCTTCTACCCGTGAACATTAGAATTTGCACCGTAGAGTAGGGAACGGCGATCGTTCAAAAATAAAATTATTCTAACTCGGATTTCCGAGTAACGGCGAATAATAAAACCAATTTTATGCCGTAAGTAAGCAAACATCCCGTTAAACGACTTAAACTAAAAGGTACGGGAGGTTAACTAATTATTTCCTCTAAGCCTTCATAGTTAGTGAAGGTCATGTACGCAGCTTGGCAGCTCGCTGTTCACTTACGAACACAAAATGTAGGAAACCTGACAAGCAACTAAATCTTTTAAGTAAGGTGCAAACGTATGTACTAGGGTTCTATCCTAACCTAGCAACAGATTCAAGTATGACGTTGGAATGCGGAGAATCCTTTCTGTAATGGTTCAAGCGTATAAGCGTTTTAAGTTTTTAACTTTTGAATGTCATCGCTGCGCAAATGCCATCGCAATATTCACTGCTTCGTTTCCAATAGAACATCTACTGCTGGAGTGAGTACAAAAGACTACGCGCTCAGCTTATCAATCCCGGCCGCATCGTTGATAGTCCGGCACACAACCACCGTTAGAAATAAATAAAGTTTATTCTCGAATTTATCGTGACCTACCAAACCAGGCGTGCTCAACATTTACGTGCAATTATGTTTCGCGACTGACACGTTGCTAGGTATGTAATCGACAGTAAACCGGAAGTTGTACAGGCTTCGAGAATTATAAAAGTGACCATGCGTAATAAAGTTGTCAATGAATGACACCACTTTGGGTTCTAACGTGCGTAGTGTAAACAGTCAGGGCCCTATATATGTAGGGATAACGACACACATAGACCAGGAGTACCTTACTCTTTAACGTGTCAAGAAAAGATTAAATTACGATTCTAGTCGACTTGCCAGGCTGTAGTTGTGGGCGGTGACTTTACTCAGTGGTGAGTCACTTCCGCCACGTCGCACTGTTGTTAAACGGACAGTTGTGCCTGTTTATAAGGAGAAAGCTTCCCGAGCGAAAACCCACCATTTCCTGGAACACTGTCATAAGTGCGTTTGTACACCAATGTACAACTGGCAGAGCAGCTTGCTGACTGTGTTCACACTTGATTATCCGCAGTCAAATGACTTACAATTTCCTCTGTTAGTTGATCAGGTATCTTGGTCAGGGCCACCAAAATTGCTTAGGCCAATCGAGGATAAGAAATTCACGAAGGGTCGTCTTTGTGAGTGTCCAAATGCGCAAAACGTCAGTTACTTGTGTCTAGATTTTTCAATTTATGCGTACTTTTCAGCAGTGTGAAGGCATCGTGTCCAGCTAGCATTACTAGAAAACGGTCGTAGTAGGAAGTGTAGTTGTAACCAGTTGTTGTACAGCCATGTTATTTGTAGTTTCTTGTAGGTTATTATATCCGGAGCCTGGTAAAAGCTCCTGCTCGGTTCAATCCCGGTTCCTCAAGAAGTTCCGGAACTCGGGGCAAAGGGAAGGTGAGGGACAACCAAAGCCGCAAAAACTGGCGTGGAAACAAACAGTTAAAGTCCTATGTTATAACGTGTATAGTGGAGATAAAGTGATATAAATGTGCAACAGTGATTGTGTTGAAAGCGCTTTTGCATGTGCTACGAAAAGCCATGGCCGTATAGGTAAATTTCTACCGTCTACGTGGAGTGCAGAGCGTTGCACAATTAAGTAAACCAGGAGGGATTTTTATCAAGAGGCAACCATTGCGTGGGAAGAGAGAAAGCAGAGTTTAAAGGCCGGCGGAGTTTGGATGGCGGATGAACAGCTGGTAGCCAGCCTACTTCGATAGGGAAGGCAGAATAATAAGTGAAGATAAAAAATAGCTTGCGACGAGAGAGATTCAAAGGTCAATTGGTTGCAAAGCAGCGATAAGATGGGACTCCAGCGCAAAGCAAAAATGTTCGGGGATCTAGACAGTAGGACGACATGTAGGTACTAAGAGAATAGTGCTATGGCCGAGTGAGATGGGAAATGCCTGTGAGAGAGCTAACCTCCTACATAAGCAAGTATCTAAACCTTTGGTGTGAGACGTAAACAGGACACCCACAAATGAGTGGTTAAAGAGCGGAGGTACTGATTAGGCGAGAAAGGATTAATCGGTAAAGGTGAAGTAATAAAGCTCGATTAAAGGAAAGTGAACGTGTGGAAGAAGTGTATACGCAGCGTCGCGCAGTGAAACGTGTCATTCTGGGGTGCGAAGCAAATGGTATTAGGGTATGGTGATCCAGGAAAATCCAGTGGGTAGATTTGACTCCTACATGAGTACCTTTGGCCGACATAGCAGCGAGTAAGTGATAACTGAACACCTAGAAATGAGAATCTAACGGGGGGTGGTGTGCGGACAAGAGGAGAGAATTGATGAAAGGAAAAGCTAAGAACGTTTAATTGACCAAACGGCAGCAGAGAACCGGAATACGTGCATAAATTCAGGTTGCTGAGGATATCAGAGCATGAAGCCTAACCGCAGCAACGCGCAAAATATCAAGTCCTGCTAGGGTGCTAAAGTAATGGCACCAAGCTAGATAGAACCAGGGAATGCTAGTCCGAGATCTGTGGGCTGCAGGAAAAGGGCCTAAGACGTTACAGCGAGTAAGTGATAAATGAACAACTAGAAATATGAGGCAAAATAGCGGATTGCGCTGAATACATGGGTTATGCTTGCACGACCGAAGAAAACTAAGAAAGGTTTCAGAGTGAAACAACAGTAAACGGGAGAAGCGCAAGCATACGATATGGTTGCTAAAGTTCAGTGTGTAAGATGCTAAGAGATAACGACGCTCAGGCAAACAAATTATGCCGGGGTGCTGATGGAATTTAGCTAGGTTAAGCCTGAGCCGAGAGAAGCCAGTAAAAAAGTTACACTACAATTAATTAGGTGTTGCAGACGACTAATTGACAGCTGTGCCTCTAGTAAGAAGCGGCTGTGCGCGGACCTGATGAAATAAGAGGGTCACCACATGAGAGCTAAACAAGGTTGAATGAAGAAAGGATGGCAGACAGGAAGAATGCAAGCTTATACTAAGTTTTCTGGGGCGTGCCATTATATAAGTCTGAAGCGCGGCAGCGCCTAGGTACACTATTCAAGCTTTGTTGTGGGGATAAAAGTACTTTGGATACAGCCAGGGAAGCCGGTACGAGAGCTGGATACTTGCAAGTAGAAAAGTCAAAGACGTTACAACGAGTAAAATATATGAGAACGTCTAGAATAGAGGCTGATGTCATATCTACAGCTTAAAAGTGGGCTGTAATACCTCCGTCAAAGCCTCGTGAAAGCAAGTTTTACAAGCATAAAACGTTCCTCAGAATGCTTGATGATGGTACAGACCATCAAACCCGCTAAACACGATAACAGCATTTATTACGCCAGTTTTTGCATACGTTGACAGCTGCAAGTCATAGAAGAATTGTCCACTACCGCCTTTGTTATTGTTTGCTTATAGCAGATCGGAATCTACAGGTGTGACTCTGAGTGCGATCTGTCAAACCTTGACCTGAATTTTTGCATTTTCTATCTCAAAACGGCATGCTGCTTTGGCATCCAAATGCATGGCTTGTAGCATACGTGTCACGTACGGCTCAAATGTTGGTCAGTGCGCCCTGTCCGAAGTCTGGGTGCACCCAACCCGTTGTAACATCGATGACGCCTTATACGAATGCCTACAACGTACCGTTTCTCAAGTTATAAGCCGTTAATGTGACTCTTGTTGAGCACTGCTGAATGATAGACGTTTTCTGGCTAACCAGAAGTTTTTCGATATATGTACCGCTGCTACACCGGCCGTATCCAGTATCGTAGATAGGTTTACAACTTACTTCCTCTCAGTTCATAAGTTGTCAATGTGACATGTCGTGCACCAGCAAACAACAAATGTCCTGGCTGATCATCAGCTTCTTAATACATGTAGGGCTGCTACCTGCAGTATCCAACCTCGGCGAAAAACACACTCTATATCGGTATCCTTACCTGCATCTAGATCTGCCACACACAAGCCAAAGCGCTGCCGCAGGCACTCCGCTTCGTCGACCGAATCACCACCTCCAAGTGTGGGGAAATGTAGACCGGAAAAATGCTTGTGATATGCTGTTTTGACGAACGCTACTGCGCCAATAAGATGTATGAGCCCAGAGGCAACTTAGGCCCCGCGGAGGCTCACCTCAAGGCTCATGGTTAAGTGTAACACCGCAAACTCGGAGATGAGAATGGTACTTGACTGAGTAAAGCTGTTGGAATAACAGTACAAAATGCGGGCTTGCAAACAAAGTCCAGCCTCTCCGGGTAGCAACGTCACTCCGCCCCACGGTCGCTGCCTGATCATCGTTAACGTTTAGGAATCCAACAGACACCGTAACTGGGTTACTCGTTGAACAAGCATTCCCTAAGGTTACGGTAGCTAAACTGTTCGATGAATGCGCGTTGAGGTTTAACATCCTTGTTACTTTTTGCCTTGTTAAAAAGCTGATGACCAGTCTAAGTTGAGAAGATGAAAAGCACCTAACGGGACAAGGCTGCCTGCCAGCGCATTCTGAGAGGGGCTTCACACCTCAAAGGGGCAATATTTTATGTTCCTATACATCTATCCCCAGCCAACCGATTCAAAAATCGACAACATGTTACTAAGCTCCCTACTCGTGGAACAAATAGTGAAGCCCCCCTAAAAATTGTGGATTTTTGCGAAGTGCAGCATACTCCGTGAGCTCGATGTGGACCAATCTTGCTTCGCTCTGGATCCCAAGCGTTACTTCTGAACTAGATATGGTACTGGCGAAATTACGCAGTCACCGAAACAACTTAGAGGAGCTATAGCTCCTTATTTCAGAGTAGATACCGGATCTATTGGCGGCCACATTAATCGGGTTGTCATCAGAGAGGTGGGCCTCAAAGGCACTAATAACAGGTTACCAGCTGTTTTCATCTGAGCGATCAATCGTAAACCTGGAAGCGGTGTAACCATCTACTTTAAATTATAACTTAACGCCGAAGTTCTAAAAACGGCTTGCGACAACGAGGATACGTCAGGAGTGCTCTAGAAGCTAATGCACGGTAGCTTCCGTTTGCTGACGGTCGGAGGGGTTTACACCCCTATCAAAATCCGGCTCCTACCACCTGCACTCAGCCAGAAATCGTGCGAAGGGCACGAAATATACGACAATGGAGAAGTTAGGTTCCCCGACCTCTACTGGGAGCTTCTTCATAGTGAAATCCCAACGGGGTCAGTTAAAGCTCGGTTACTATACACCGTCCTCGAATGTAACCTCAAGCGGCTTGTCCGAAAACCAACAAGGGTGCTCATGGGGCAAACATATCAGACACGAAATGGAGTTCTCTCTGGCCCCAGCTGACACCTCCGATCTAACCATCCTCCATCCGCTAGGAATGAGCTACCACTCTGTCATCTCATTCCAGTAGACAGGTTGTTTTACTATTCATGCCTGGGGCCACATCGTAGCAAGTCCGGAGAGTCGATCAGATCAGACTTATAGCAGCGACAGGCACCCCGGATTAAAGTAAGCTGCAGTCTTTAGAGCTCGCCACTGTAGGGCAGGTACTACGATTCAAGGTGATGCTGTTTACCGAACAGGACGTTCCAACCTGCAAAGCCAAGCTTCACTCCAAATGCCTCGCTTGGATGGATAGAAAAACCAGATCCATAAAGACAAATGGCGGAAACTGCGGGATTACTATAAGACTACACAACTTGCGTTGCGATACACAAAGTATAAGGTTGTAAGAAACCAAAGCACCCTGAAAATGCTCAACACGCAAATCCAGTACGATAAAAGCCTGGTCAAGGAATCTACAAGTTATCCCAAGCATCTCTTCTAATACCTGAAAAGAGGTGACAGGGAGGGTAACAAGATCCCACGTTACTCACCGAGAAAGGCACTGTGCTTCACGACGACGAAGGGAAGGCAAACATATTAGCTCGGCAGTACTCTTCCGTCTACTCAGTGGAGCCATTCTGCACAGAAACCCTCTGCCTGCACGCTGCCCTTCCAAATCAAATTGAAAGCCACACTGAGGTGTCGAGGAAGCTCCTCCTCGAACTGGGTCTGAATCCCTCTCCTGCCCTAGATGATCTGCATCCTGTATTCCTTAAGACTATGGCCGAACACATCGCTGATCACTTCTTCCAAGTACTTCGCTAGTCCCTCGATGTTGGCCGTTTACTCACTGACTGCAAGAATGGCGTAGTACTGCCAAGGTATAAGGGCGGGGACCACTAAGATCTGGCGAACTATCGCCGAACCTGCTTGACATCCGTCGTCTGCAAGACCATGAAACGAATACACAAACGTGCGCTCCAGCTACACTGTGAGAAGTACGATGTAATTTCTCAATCCCAAAATGATTTCCGGAAAACACGTTCCTGCGCCGTCAACCTGCTAGTCGCCAGAGAAACTTGCGCACAAGCAATAGATGCTCACAACATCTAGAGGCGGTCTTCCTTGACCTCAGCAAGGGCTTTGCCGAAATTCCTCACCAAAGAATCTTACCCAACTTCGGCAAATAGTTGTGCGAAGCAAAGTCCGCTCCTGGATTGCCGACATTCTAGAGGACCACAGCCTACGCGTACAGTTTTATCTAATCGCATCCGCCTCAGTGCCAACAACAGTTGTTTTGCTGCTAGGATCCGTACTTAACCCAGAACATTTGAACATGAATATGAATGACTAATCTGTGTCACTCAACCCGAGTGCTTGATCTACGCTGAGGATGTTAACCTCAGCCTAACAGTATCCAGCCTAGATGACGCGGACGCAATACGCGAAGCTCTAGGTAGGCTGCAAGGTTGGTCGACCAGGTAGCGATTAACAGGAAAGCTCGATAAATGTGCGGTACTTCCTATCGATTACACTGACCCACGAGGCACATAAAGCATTGCTGAAGTTGTTCTCAGGGACACCACCAAATAAAAGGATCCCGTGGTTATGATTGCATCTGATCTTTGGAGTCGGAGGACACACTGAAGTGGGAAGTAGCTGCAGAAGGAATTCTCGGGGCCCTGAGGTCATTATTCCGAATGACTCTAGTGATTTTTTGACCTCTATTGACCGCACGCCTGCGTCACATATTAGAACATAGGCAAACAGCCGTTTCACCCCTTTAGGTTGGAAGGCTCTTCGATACAGAACGTCCAGAGGCGTGACTCGAAAGCTGGCTACAGGCTCGGCGACATTCCTTACCCCCTGACTTCATCAGCTGAACCAGCTTCCCATGGAGTTCCACCATCGCCGCGGTGACCTCAACTATACTAGCTGCATCGTTCTTGGTGAAGTCGGAACACAGTCACTGCCGTTCTTCTACCGTAGTGTCCAATGCTCGGCACGTGGTCACGAATGGACCGTGTTCAAACCAAGACGGCTCCACGCTTGCAAGGCCTCACCCTATACACCCGGGTGGTGAATGAGTGTAACAATTTGCTTAAGGAACTTATTGACGCACCTACGGAGAAATGTTTCATGTGGCTTTTCGACGAACACTTAGTAAAGACGCTGGGCTCCTGCTGTTGCCGCTGCAAACGCGATGAACCCTCGCGGAACAACGTCACACCACGACAGGCAGCCACCCCACAATAAATAGCAATCGACAGAGCAGCAAGCGCTCCCGTTTCTGCTCCTTACCACCAAATGAAACCATAAGTTATCCAAGGTAACAAATTTCCCATAATTTTTTCGCGCCACGCATCCGTGCAACATGGCAACTATACCATGAGAGGATCTCGTAAGATATGAATATGTTTAGATGTACGGCATCATGCTTTTGACATATAGGTATAAACTTCACACTGGTCACAAAGCGTGCACATGCTGGTTACTCCACGGTTGCCGGTGCAATCAGTATCTTGATGCCAGGATCATTTCAGGATATCTTCGATGCCAAATGAGAAGGTACTATAAATTACTGGGTAATTTCAAAGGAAACTAGGCATCATTTTACGTTAGTGGGCCCATAACTTTTCCTTATACGACCCCGAACCCTAGGTCACATGGTGTCAAAGCAGTAGAGCTGTGCTACCAAAGCGAGGTGTTCCGTTTGCATCAAATAATTTTCCATCCGTGCAAGTTATATATCTCATGTTGCTCGTCGGCAATCCGTGCAATATTTCACAAGTAACCTTTCTCATGCAGGCACCGATACAACGATTGTGCTCCGCAGGTTGCCTTTAGGTTTCACACGGTTCTATTTAAGGTTATTAGATGTTTAAAAGTATCTATCCACAACATCATGCTGGCAAAGCACCGTTATTTTTGGGTAATAACACGTTATTGCTCATGGTGTGGCAGAAGGCAAAAAGAAAGAAGCATGTCGAACATACAGTGCTGTTACTTGATTTATTTCAACCGTTAAATGTGGAAGATGGATTCAAGTAATGGGCACAGCATTATGTCTGACAAAATGCAGACAACCAGAGCCATTTGGAACTGCAGTCTTGCAGGGGTTGCGTTGCTATCTGAGAGAGTGAAAAAACCTTCCGAGCCACAGAGTACCAATACGAAGGTGCGCGAGAGTAAACAAGCAGGCTAGAGAAAGAGCATTGTATTTAGGTATAATCATCAGCCCGTTAGAAAGTCCGTTTAGTATCACGCTATAAGTGCATGTCGACCAAGATTCTAAACCAACTTGTCCTGCGGGCATGTATAAGCACCGGTCGGTACTCCTGAGAAAGCGGCTATTGAAGCAGGCAACCACGTAATAGGTGCTTCACAAAGCAAAGTATCCCCTCGGATTAATTGTTTAAAGGAACTGTAAAACAAATGCAGTAGAAAGAGAGAAGGTGGAGTAACTGTAAATGGTGCAAAAGCAGCTGTAGCAGAAGGACTTAATGGCTGCAAATGTCGGTAAGCTAAAACTAGTATGATGTTAACGAGCTTGCTGAAACCTCGTTGACGCAGGTTGATACAGTCGGGCTACGTACTGTCTGGCTATTCCGAGTACAGCGTAGATAGACCTCGACAGATTGCGCGTGGTGGAGTGGTTTCTCTGAGCAACATCCTGTATGGAAATTGCGATGGCTTCGTTCTTCAAGAAGCTAGCAGACATCCTAATTGTCTCTTTCTTCCTGAGGGGTGGGGAGACGGCTAGAAATTATAATCAGTGTCTACAGTAATCTTTCCTTTCTGCTAGTATAGTATCTGAACCGCCTGTTTCCGCTCCAACGAACAGGCAGTTACTGCACCGAACTTTGTTGCCACCGGGGATTTGAACCACGTACGTGGAGGTTGAGAGCATGCCATGGATAACTCGAAAAGCCTGGGGAAGCTGATAAGCTGATTGCAAGGAAGTGCCCACTTTTAACACGTCAATGTTCTGACGGAAGCGTCTTGGTTGCACTCCCTTAATCCCAGATGTTGTACTAACCAACTATGGCAATTAGCCAATTGCGCAAGCTAAGCCTCCTATAAAAGCGACCACTGTGTCGTTACCTACGCTCTAGATACTAAAAGGCTTTCAAAAAGCACCGGCATGGGAGAACTGTTGATCGCATCGACCTAAGTATATTACGAACTAGAGCACTGCAGCTCAATTGGCTTCCTGAGTTGGACCAGGCCAAGTTAGAACAGATACAGTTGGTTAACGGCACTGCGATGTGTTGGAAGTGACTCGCCACCGAACTAAAGTCATTGCCCACTGATTCACACGAAGAAGGATCTCAATACCCCATATGTGCGAATACATGTTTACCAAACACTGTCCGACTCCTACGCCTATTTAAGAACGGAAATCGATCTGCGGAACCATTCGAACTCGCACTTAGCACTTCCATAACAGAAACACATATTGATCGAACAGCGCTTCGGCGCCACCTTACTCTCTGACACCAATGCCCAAGCTCTTCATCCCTGCGTCACTCCTGTGCAAA
>OX104067.1:60176663-60191800 GCA_944474145.2 Dicrocoelium dendriticum | reverse complement strand
GGGGGGGGGGGGGGGGGGGGGGGGGGGGGGGGGGGGTGGGGGGGGGGGGGGGGGGGGGGGGGGGGGGGGGGGGGGGGGGGGGGGGGGGGGGGGTGGGGGGGGGGGGGGGGGGGGGGGGGGGGGGGGGGGGGGGGGGTGGGGGGGGTGGGGGGGAGGGGGGGGGGGGGGGGGGGGGGGGGGGGGGGGGGGGGGTGGGGGGGGGGGGGGGGGGGGGGGGGGGGGGTGGGGGGGGGGGGGGGGGGGGGGGGGGGGGGGGGGGGGGGGGGGTGGGGGGGGGGGGGGGGGGGGGGGGGGGGGGGGGGGGGGGGGGGGGGGGGGGGGGGGGGGGGGGGGGGGGGGGGGGGGGGGGGGGGGGGGGGGGGGGGGGGGGTTGGGGGGGGGGGGGGGGGGGGGGGGGGGGGGGGGGGGGGTGGGGGGGGGGGGGGGGGGGGGGGGGGGGGGGGTGGGGGGGGGGGGGGGGGGGGTGGGGGGGGGGGGGGGGGGGGGGGGGGGGGGGGGGTGGGGGGGGGGGGGGGGGGGGGGGGGGGGGGGGGGGGGGGGTGGGGGGGGGGGGGGGGGGGGGGTGGGGGGGGGGGGGGGGGGTGGGGGGGGGGGGGGGGGGGGGGGGGGGGTGGGGGGGGGGGGGGGGGGGGGGGGGGGGGTGGGGGGGGGGGGGGGGGGGTGGGGGGGGGGGGGGGGGGGGTGGGGGGGGGGGGGGGGGGGTGGGGGGGGGGGGGGGGGGGGGGGGGGGGGGGGGGGGGGGGGGGGGGGGGGGGGGGGGGGGGGGGGCGGGGGGGGGGGGGGGGGGGGGGGGGGGGGGGGGGGGGGGGGGGGGGGGGGGGGGGGGGGGGGCGGGGGGTGGGGGGGGTGGGGGGGGGGTGGGTGGGGTGGGGGTGGGGGGGGGGGGGGGGGGTGGGGGGGTGGGGGGGGGGGGGGGGGGGGGGGGGGTGGGTGGGTGGGGGGGGGGGGGGGGGGGGGGGTGGGGGGGGGGGGGGGGGGGGGGGGGGGGGGGGGGGGGGGGGTGGGGGGGGGGGGGGGGGGGGGGGGGGGGGGGGGGGGGGGGGGGGGGGGGGGGGGGGGTGGGGGGGGGGGGGTGGGGGGGGGGGGGGGGGGGGGGGTAGGCGGGGGGGGGGGGGGGGGGGGGGGGGGGGGGGGGGGGGGGGGGGGGGTGGGGGGGGGGGGTGGGGGGGTGGGGGGGGGGGGGGTGGTGGGGGGGGGGGGGGGGGTGGGGGTGGTGGGGGGGGGGGTTGGTGGGGGGGGGGGGGGGGGGGGGGGGTGGGGGTGGTGGTGGTGGTGGGGGGGTGGGGGGGGGGGTGGGGGGGGGGGGGGGGGGGGGGGGGGGGGGGGGGGGGGGGGGGGGGGGGGGTAGTGTTGTTTAGTATGGGTTGGTTGGGTGAGGGGGGGGGGGGGGGGGGGGGTGGGGTTCCGACGAGTAGAGAACACCAAAAGTTACGCTAGGAAAAATTTATTAAGTGGGGCGAAACGCTATCTAGTGCTAAAAATAAGGCACCGGAAGATAGCTAGCTAGGGGAAGGTGTGGTCGCGTGCGCGGAGAGCAAAGATGGCCGCGGAGCCGATGAGCGTCGCGCCGTTCGCAGGCGGATGCTATTTTAACTCAAACAAACGCGAGCAACGTTCAAACAGGCGAGCGACTAATTTCCTATGTACATCGAGAAAATATAATTTTGTGATTTTGCAATATTTTACTCATCATGCGGCAGCCAAACAGGGGAATCTCCAGGTCACTACACCATTACCTAATGAGTTCCAGCGCTGGGACGAAATGCAGTCTTAAGCAAAAACACAAAATAGAGGAAAAATCCATGCACTTGCGTTATAGTTCTTGCTTCATTCGATGTTAGTCGGATGCCGACTAGAGGGTCTAGGATATAATCCGAGTAGTGGATAGACGTGACAGCAGCACAATCACAAGCAGCAGCAAAACCGAAAGCAGCACGACGCGAGCGCGTAGAAATTGTTATATTCAAAAGTCGCGAATTTAAACAAATGGTACAAAGTGATCGGTAACGGAAATGATAAAAACAAAGATAAATTACCGTGTAATCACAACCACTACAGAAATCCCCCTAGAGCTTGCGCTGGTAGGCAAAGCTCGATATGTCGTTCATGGAACGTATTATGCTAGTCTACAGGGGAATGAAACAACACGACTTGAACGTGTGTGGACAGGGTCGCTTGTTGGGGAGCACAGGAATTCCGGAGTTTGGGAATCGGTTATGCGTTTGTCATTGGGCAACGGTCCAGGCACAGGGGGTTGTGAGTAGTAGTGGTTGATTCAGTACCATCTGACGTTGGCTCGACGTATGCGGGTTTACGACGGTCGATGCTCACAGACTCCTTGGATCCATTCTTATCCAGGACGAAATGTTTCGGTTTCCGCGACAAGACCTTGAATGGACCTTCATAAGGCGGTGTCAATGGTCTTCGAACCGCATCGATTCGGATAAAGACGAACGGACAAGTGTGTAAGTCTGCATGTATACGCTGCTCGCGCGTGCTTAGTCGAGGTGGAGTCGGTTTAATGGATCGAAAATGGTGCTTTAGGCGTTCAGCATAGGACGTAGGATTCAGTTCGCCGGTGGTTCGTGAGTCTAGTATCATCTCGCCTTGGAGTCTGAGGGTGGTGCAAAAGACAAGTTCGGCTGGGCAGCATCCGATATCTTATTTGACGGTATTGCGAATACCAAGAAGAATAGCTGTAAGGCGTTCAGACCAACGGGCATCAGGCGAACTAGCTGCAATGGCAGCTTTCAGTTGTCAAAGAAATCGTTCGACAAGGCCATTGGCAGCAGGATAATATGCCGTCGTCTAGAAATGAGCACAAACAAGCAGTCAACTCAAGTCACGAAAAAGCGTGGAACTGAATTGTGATCCTCTGGCAGTAGTGACAGTGGTGTAGTGGACTCGGATCCAAAGAGAAATAAAGATGAATAAATGATGATCAGAAATAACAAGCCTCACAGAAGGGTTTCGACGTGGGTTAGAACACCAACCACATAAAACTTCCTAGTCCTCTTGCGTCAGCCACTCCGATGGATGACAAACGACGATGGTGAAACCAGTTGGGACGGCACGAGACCTGTAGGTGAATATTGCTCTAGGTTAGAATGTAGTGACCGACAATGCCATAAAATCCGTGGCACAAGAACACAGAGAGAACACGTCGATTCGCCTGCGTGGTTCAAAAAGTGTGTTATTTATCAATCAAAGCAAGTATACAAGGTTAATGTACAAGAATTGGTTGTAATAGAAAAGGAATGTACAATGAAAGATAAGTAAATTTACAGGCGCTACAGAACACCCCCTAGATCGTTGGAAAGAGAGAAAACGCTCGATAGTATTATTGTGTGTATTCGCGGAAACGCACAGGAGTTTTGTGAGCCCTACCAGAACGAGTATGTGTTGTAGGGGTTGTGGTAAACAGGTAGTCTGTAGGCGTAGTTGTCGTTGGATGCATATGAGTACATTCGGTACGAGGATCAGTAGCAGAGGGGATGAGTGTGAGAAAACCGGAGTGGAGCTGGAACAATCATCCAGGTAGGCAACTTTCTAACGATCGAGACTGACAGAATCAGGCGTGCCGTTACGATCGACAACGTAATAATTGTCATGTCGCGAAATCACTTTGAATGGCCCTTCATAAGGCGGTTGCATTGGCTTGCAAACAGCATCAACGCGAACGAATACGAAGGGGCATGAATGTAAACCCTTATGAACTTGAGGTATGCGTGATGTCCTTCTCGTCGGCGTTGGCTGGAGCTGACGCATATGATGTTTAAGCCGGGCGACAAATGAAGTGGGATCAGATTCACCGGTGATTCTGGAATCGGTGATCATCTCACCAGGAAGTCGGAGCGTTGTACCGAAGGTAAGCTCAGCAGGAGAGCAGCCGATGTCTTCCTTGCTTGTGTTGCGTATACTGAGCAGTATGATAGGTAAGGCTTCGTACCAGGATGTAGCGCTGGCTGTTAAAGCTGCCTTCAACTGTCTATGGAAACGTTCCACCAAACCATTAGAAGCAGGGTGATATGCGGTAGTGCGTAAGTGGTTACATCCCCTGAGGCGGTTTAAGTCACGAAACAAGGTGGACGTGAACTGTGGTCCTCTATCGGTGGTAATGGTTGCAGGTACACCAAAGACAGATGCCCACGATTCAACGAAAGTGTGAGCGACAGTTTCGGCAGAGGTATCACGCAATGGGACTGCATGCGGCCATCTTGTGAAACGATCAACACAAGTCAATAAGTGCGTAAAACCGTTTGAAGGAGGCAATGGTCCAACTATATCCAGGTGAACGTGTTTGAAATGCGCGTCTGGAAGTGAGAAAGTTCCTGGAATGGTAATGGTGTGACGATGAACTTTACTCTTTTGACATTGAATACAGGATTTTGTCTATTGTCTGATGTCAGTATTCATGCTTGGCCAAATATAGCGATCCGTGATGAGCTTAACGGTAGAACGGATGCTCGGATAAGAGAGGCCATGAAGATGATCGAAAATTTTCCGCCGGTACAAAAATGGGACGTATGGACGCGGCTTACCGGTGGAAATGTCACAATGTATTTTCGAATCACAGTGAAGCAAGGGTAACTGGACGAACTTCAGTGTCTTGTTATTGCGAACAGGTTCGAAATCAGAGTCAGTGGTTTGTGCAGCAGCAATGTCCTCTAAGTGGATGGACGATGTCGACAGTTGGTGAAGGTCGGTGCGGGATAACGCGTCAGCGACATTGTTGCCTGGCCCCTCGATGTAGTGAATGGCAGAGGTAACCTGCGAGATATAATCAAAATGCCTTGTCTCTCGGGGAGAATAGCGATCAGCTGGCGAGTTAAACGCGTAGACAAGTGGCTTATGGTCAGTTAGAACCATGAAGTGGCGTCCTTCGAGGATGTGGCGGAAGTGCTTAATGGCGAGGTAAACAGCAAGAAGTTCACGGCCGAACATGCTGTACCTGGTTTGAGCCGGCTGGAGCTTCCGTGAGAAGAAAGACAGAGGCTGGACTTCGTTGTCTATGACCTGTTGTAAAACGGCCCCGACGGCTGATTGCGACGCGCCGGTTTTAAGTACTAACCTGGTGCTGGCGTCTGTGTTCAGATGACTCAGCGAAGTCGCGGTTGCTAGCGTTTGTTTGGCGTTTTCGAAAGCAGCTAGAGCTTCTGGGTTAGAATTTGCTTTCTCGGGTTACGCTGCAGTAAACCGGTAAGCGGTTTTAGGACATGGGAACAGTTGGCGATAAAACGACAGTAGTAGTTAATGATACCGAGGAAACGTCGGAGGCTCTTTATGGACTGAGGCACAGGGTAGTCGGTGATGGCAGTGACCTTGTCCGAAAGTGGACGTATACCTGTGGAGTCGATGTGATATCCAAGAAAATCGATGCTAGGCATGCCAAAAATGCACTTAGCAGGGTTGATTTTGACACCAAAACGAGCTAGACGTTGGAAAACCTGGTGTAAATGAGACAGATGTTCCTCTTCGGTTGCGCTGGCCACCAACATGTCGTCGATTAAGAAAAGCCAAGGTAGTCGACGTCGGAGTCCCAGATCTAGGGTTAACAGTGTCTGACCAAACGTCTGAATTATCGTACCATTGGCCGCCTTGAGTGTGACATGCCCCGGAGAAAGTTGGCGTTTGTGTGTACCTACGGGTATGACGCTAACTTCGGCACCCGTGTCGAGAAGAAAACGGTAGCCGGTTGAGTTGTCAAACACGTGGCGAAGGCGACTATGGTGTTGGTCAGCGGCAGCTGTCGCCATTACTGGCTGGCCGGCGAGTTTCCATGTTGGTCCTATAAGCGAAAGGCTTTAGGGTGCGAACACCACAGCCTACAGTTCCGTGCAGCATCCCCAAATCGTTTGTGAAAATAACAGAAACGATTCAGTTGGTCACGGCTGGAGGGTAGAGCACGTGTGTTACGGCCAGGTGATACACTTCGACTGCGGTTAAGACGTTTGGTGATGACGGAAACTTGGGCGGTTAGCTGTTCAACCTGGTTCTGCAGCCTATCCATTACAGATGTACTTTCAAACGCTTTAGTAGGCTGCGAGACCTGATTAATGGGATGCTTGAAAAAGCATTCATGCACCTTGTCAGCTAGTTCAGCCAACTTATCAAGCGAAGTTTCATCACCTTGGACGGACAGAACCAGGACGGTATTACGTGATAGACATTTAGTCCAAAGTTGGCGCAGGACTGGGTCATCAACTTTGTAGCTACCAACTAAAGTTCTCATGTGTCGCAGTAACTGAGATGGGGAGCAGTCGCCAAGTTCAACACCAGATAGGAGTTGCTTTAAGCGAGACTCGTCTAAAGCGGTCGTGCGTTTTAACACCGCAGCTTTAAGGGTATCGTAAGGAAATTCTGTTGGCATTGGGTCTAGGACGTCGATCACCTCAGTGGCAATATCCGTAGGGAGCTGAGTAGCCACATATGAAAACATAGTCTCTTGTGTAGTAATCTTAAGGAAACGGAAATATGCCTCAATTTGCGTGAACCAAACGCGAGGATTAGATGCACCAAAAGCAGATAAATTAAAGGATATATGGTTTTCACAGGGAACCGTACTCGAATTAGGTTTGGATTCCATAGTAGTCGTGCAAAAAAGAATACTGGGAGTTCTGAGCTTACAAAAAAAGTGAAGTATTAAGAAAAAATTTGGGGGTCACCAATTATGTAGTGGACTCGGACCCAAAGAGAAATAAAGATGAATAAATGATGATCAGAAATAACAAGCCTCACAGAAGGGTTTCGACGTGGGTTAGAACACCAACCACATAAAAGTTCCTAGTCCTCTTGCGTCAGCCACTCCGATGGATGACAAACGACGATGGTGAAACCAGTTGGGACGGCACGAGACCTGTAGGTGAATATTGCTCTAGGTTAGAATGTAGTGACCGACAATGCCATAAAATCCGTGGCACAAGAACACAGAGAGAACACGTCGATTCGCCTGCGTGGTTCAAAAAGTGTGTTATTTATCAATCAAAACAAGTATACAAGGTTAATGTACAAGAATTGGTTGTAATAGAAAAGGAATGTACAATGAAAGATAAGTAAAGTTACAGGCGCTACAGTGGCTGGCACACCAAAGAATGAAATCCACGATTCAACGAAAGCAAGCGCAACAGTTTCAGAGGATAAATCGCGTAAGGGAATTGCTTGGGGCAAACGGGTAAATCTATCAACACAAGTCAACAGATAAGTGAAACCGTTAGAAACTGGTAACGGTCCTACTACATCAAGATGAATGTGTTTGAAACGGGCTTCGGGGAGTAAAAACGTACCGGGAGTCGTAACAGTGCGTCTGTGAACCTTGTTATTTTGACAACTCAGACAGGTTTTGGCCCATTGTCGGATGTCTGTGCGCATATTGGGCCAGAGGTAACGGTCGGTAATTAGCTTCACCGTAGGTCGAATACTGGGGTGCGATAATCCTTGAAGATGGTCAAAGACCACTCGCCGGTAGGACTGTGGAACAAACGGTCTAGGTTTACCGGTGGAAATATCGCAGTAGATTCTAGCGTCAGAATTGAGCACAGGCAATTGCAAGAGTTTTAACGTAGTGTTTGATCGAAGCTGTGTTAATTCTGGGTCATTGGCTTGGGCAACAGACATTTGTTCTAGATCAATGGGTGAGCATGAAAACTGATGGATGTGAGCACGGGATAATGCGTCGGCGACAAGGTTGTTAGGACCGTCAACATAGCGAATATCAACACAAAATTGGGAAAGATAATCAAGATGTCGAGCCTCTCTAGGAGAGTAACGGTCGGAAGTTGCACGAAAAGCATAAACAAGGGGCTTATGATCCGTTAAGATAACAAAACGTCGACCCGCAAGAATGTAACGAAAATGCTTTACAGCCAGGTACATGGCAAGGAGCTCTCGACTGAACGTACTGTACCTGGTCTGGGCAGGTTGAAGCTTCCGTGAGAAGAAAGACAAGGGTTGAATTTCTTTATCCACGAGCTGCTGCAACATGGCACCAACGGCGGATTGTGAAGCGTCTGTCTTGAGAATGAGAGTGGCGCTGTCGTCCGTTCTCAAGTAAGCGAGTGACGTAACTTGGCTCAGCTTTTGCTTGACGGTGTTAAACGCTGCTTTGGCATCTAAAGGTGAACATTTTGGGATTAACTTTGAGCAAATCTGTTAAAGGTTTAAGAATTGCAGCACAGCCATGTATAAACCGTCCGTAGTAGTTAACCATGCCGAGGAAACGGCGCAGGTTTTTAACGGATTGTGGCAATGGATACTCCAGTATGGCTTGCTTTTTATCCGTCAAGGGGCTAATCCCGTTGGCGTCAATTCTGTGACCTAGGAAGTCGATGGAAGCTTGGCCAAATACGCATTTGTCAGGATTAATGGTGATGCCATGATGTGCGAAACGTTCGAAAAGTGTTCGTAAATGAGTTAAGTGTTCGTCGGCAGAATCACTTGCAACTAAAACGTCATCTATGTAAACAGAGACAAAGTCAAGCCCACGTGGAACTTGGTCCATGAAGCGTTGGAAGGAATGCGCTGCGTTTCGGAGACCGAATGGCATACGGAGAAACTCATACAAGCCAAAAGGGTGGTCACTGCCGTTTTGTAATATTTTCCGGGGCCATTGGAATTTGGTGATACGCCGTGACAAGGTCAATCTTAGAAAAGATGGATTTCCCAGACAACCCCAACGAAAAATCATGTATATGAGGGATGGGGTACCTGCCAGGAATGGTAACGGCGTTAAGTGCCTGGTAATCACCGCATGGACGCCAATCACCGGACCTTTTGGCTACCAGATGAAGCGGGGAGGCCCAGCAACTATTGGATGGGCGAAGGATTCCGAGGTTGAGCATGCGCCCGAATTCGCGTTTGGCCGCTTGGAGCTTGTCTGGTGGAAGACGTCTCGGTTTGGCTGACACGGGTGGACCTGTGGTGACGATATGATGACGAACCTCGTGTTTGGGCTCAGTAAAGTCGGTATTAGAATGGACCAAAGCCGGCAATTGCTGAAGCAATGATGAATACGGCGTAGCCTCTGGCATGAGTACGCAAAGTCCGACAGAAGTGACTGGGGCGAGATGGCAAGGGACAGTGAGCGAAGTGCTGTCGTCCCGTAACTTCCTGCAACGTAGGTCAACGACAAGGCCGAATTTACTAAGGAAGTCGATGCCAAGTATGGGCTTCTGGACGTCTGCGGTGGTGAAGATAAAAGGTAATACTCGTCGTAAACCAAGGTTTAGGTGAAACAGCTTCTGGCCGTATGTCGCGATCTTAGTCTGATTAGCCACCTGTAACCTAAGTCCGGCTTGTTGCAGAGGGCGTTTTTCTAAAGATCGTGGTATAACGCTGCTTTCTGCGCCCGTATCGACCAAAAATTGAAGTTTAGTCGTGGAATCGAATCCGTACAAGAGGCGACTGATAAGTTGGCCAGCGACAGCCGTCGCCATTACTGGCTGGCTTCGACGTTTCCCGATTTGGAAGTAGCGAAAGCCTTTGGGTGAGTGCACCCTGGGCGGCAGTTTCGTGCAGCATTACCAAACCAGTTATGGAAGTAGCAATAGGAGCGCGATGATCGTCTGCGAGAGTTGCTGCGAGGCCTGCTTGTGGAAGAGGATCTTTGGTACAGTGTTCGAGCGCGGCTAAGGTGGGAAATGCTGAGTTCTAACTTTGACAGCCTCTCGCTAATGGAGCCGAGTGTGGCAGTCCCTGAAGTGCTTGTCGTGGACGCCTCAACCATATGATTCACAGCGTTTTTAAAGAAATTTTCGTGTACCTTATCGGCCGCTTCCGCCAGCTTAGTCAGTGGAATGTCCTCAGCCAATACAGCTAGTATCGCCGTCGTGTTAGCTGGAAGGCACTTAAGCCAGAGTTGGCGAAGAAGGGAATCATCCAAGGTAGCTGAACCGACAAGGGAACGCATATGTCGTAGGAGCTGAGACGGTGTACGATCACCAAGCTTGGCGCCGGAGAGTAGCTGTTGCAGGCTTGACTCGTCGGATGAGGTAGTGCGCTTTAAGATGGCTGACGTAAGTATATCATAAGGTGAGTCAGTCGGCATAGGGTCCAGGATATCAATGACCTCTGAAGCCACGTGGGTAGGTAAATGGGCAGTAACGTGTGAAAACATTGTAGACTGCGAGGTAATCTTACGGAAACGAGATAGATTCAACCTGAATAAACCAAACACGTGGGTTCGACACATCGAAAGATGGCAAAGAAAAGATGACGGAATTTTCAGATAACTGTTTACAAGAAGGATGAGCATACATAATGAAGAAAAAAACCAAGGTATTCCACAAAAATTACGGGGTTACCAATTATGTAGCGGACCGTTACCTAATGTGTTCTAGTGCTGGGACAAAATGCAGTCTTAAGCAAAAGCACAACATAGAGGAAAAATCAATGCACTTGCGTTATAGTTCTTGCTTCATTCGATGTTAGTCGGATGCCGACTAGAGGGTCTAAGATATAATCCGAGTAGTGGATAGACGTGGCAGCAGCACAATCACAAGCAGCAGCAAAACCGAAAGCAGCACGACGCGAGCGCGTAGAAATTGTTATATTCAAAAGTTGCGAATTTAAACAAATGGTACAAAGTGATCGGTAACGGAAATGATAAAAACAAAGATAAATTACCGTGTAATCACAACCACTACAGTAAGTCTTGTCTAATCGCGTGATGCTTTTTTAGGAGTTACCGGTGTTACAATACGCATGCTCGGTTCTCAGTGGTTTTGAACGGAGGACGTTACAAGATTGGGTACGCCTGTTTGCGCCATTCGCAAAAGTTTCATGTAGGTAAGCCTTGGCTGCATGCCAAAATTTGTAGGCTAACATGGGAACAAGAAAGCATAGTTTTGAACTTGAGGAAGAGTTTCCGTTCGACGCATGAGATGCGTGCGTCTGTGCGTCTTCAATATGACATTTGATTAATGAAGCGGGCTTTGTATGACATACCGCAGCGTCATCATAATATTGGTGTCACGTAGGTATAGGAGGCAACGCAACATTTTCGGAGCAATGGGCAAATGATAAAATGCGTGAAGGAAATCAGATTCGATACCTCTTTTCGTCCCTCCCCCGTACTGGATTTAGTGGGCCAGTACGAAGAGGTACTTCTGGCGGACTCCAAATATCAGATAAATTACATCGGTTATATCTTGTGATTTGTCTGTTTGTGGACGTTAGCGGCCCTGTAGTGAGTTCCTTTTATGCCCTGTTGGTCAATGAGACGGAGGCTAGCTACAAAGGGTCGGTGAGCAGTATGTTGGAGTTGGCCCCGTGGTTAACCGTGCGCGCACGGTGGTTATGGACAAGTGTGCGGCGCGGCTAAAGTCGTTTTGCAATGCGTTTCCCACTGCCCACCTAGTTTTCTGCCGGGTACACATTATGCGTGACGTGCAGCCGCGTTGTCTTCAGCATCCCCTTGTATTCGTACAATATTCGTAAACATGGTTTCCCCATTTCCATCTCCTTTTTCATGTTTACTCACTTGCGCATACATTTCGTCATGTGAAGCCACATGAAGAACAAGTTTTCAGTGTTCTCGCCTGGCGGGTGAAGAGCGTTCGCAGCGCTTCCCACTTAGACGAGAATATTTGCATAACGTTTGAGCATCCATTAGTTTACCTGAGAATAACCTACACCCTTTGAACTTCATTGAGTATCTCAGTACCAAGTGATCCTGTGCAGCAGTTTCCAGTTCACTGATATTTCGTTACTCCCCAAATGCAAGTCCTAATCCTTACGTCATGTCGCATTTTACAGCACCGTATCACTTCATAAAGACTTTGTGACACACTTACTAGTGACCTCAAAGCGGCTGGAGCCTCATTTAACCTCAAGAGCCACGGAGGACTGTGTCGTACTTATCCATTAAGGTAACACTTCCCTGCTTCAATCTTTCTTAGTGCACCGCATTCACTACAATAACCTAGCAACCCTTCCCTGAGCAATATGCTTTAAAGCTTTTTAACTGCTCAATAACCCATTGTCGCCTCAATCCTTATCAACCCCGCACAAATTACCAATCCCTTTGATGCATACCTCTAAATTATGCATAGCTATTTTTCCTTGCGGGATTAAATAACGTAATATTTAGGATACCTAGAAGGAAAGGGGCTAATTACTTAACTAAGAAACATATGCAGTGACCATTTATCTACATAAAGTTTCTTTAAGTCCACAGTTGTGTACCATAAGACGTTTACCAAATAACATGGCTGCATCTTTCTAGCAATATAACATTTGCCATTTACTAGGATTTCACGTTTCCAGGTATTACGCATCCCATATGCAGTAATGAACATACGTGTACAAAAATAGATACCCATGTGCATATCTTACTTATGAACACACCTCAAGCCAAACTCCGAAGCACAACCGCCACATCGCGTTCGGTTGTCCACCAGTGCAATCGTATGCCTGCGCGCAAAACACTCAGCACCGGGTGCTGGAACGTGCAGACACTACTGGACCGGAACTCCAGTGAGCGCCCCGAGCGACGCACTGCACTGGTCATGTCGGAACCGGCGCTACAAAAGCAATATTGCAGCGCCCAGTGAAACCAGGCTCGCTAAGCAAAGTAAGCTGCAGGAAGCAGGTGCTGGCTACACATTCTACTGAGCGTGCAACACTGCCCTTGCACCACGTGATCATGGGTCAGATTTGCAATATCCGATCGCCTCCATGGCCAGCTCGTAAATGAACTAAAAGGCATCAGCGCGTGACTGATGACTGCTCGCCTACTACTCGGAAGAGGTAAGTTTGTCACTTTATAAGCAAGTGCGGGCCGACCATGTGTTACCCTGATGATACGCGTGCTCAAATCTGCACTCAGCTATCCCCGTGATACGGTCTGTGCCGAGGAGCGACAGACTAGTTGTGCTGAGTGATTTCAACGCGCGCGTTGGGGGTGATGCACTGATGTGCACAGTTGTCCTCCATCCGCATGACATTGGTTTAGCGAATGCGAACGGTGACAAGCTTCTCTCAGTTTGCGCCATTCACGGTCTGATGATCATGAACACGAAATTTGCACTGAGCGCGTGATATAGCTACATGGGCGCACCTACATGGTGGCCAATTTTACCTGCTCGACAATGTCATCGTACGTCAGCGTGATATGCGTGAAGTGCGCATGGCACATGTACTGCGTGGAGCTGAGTGTGGCACTGATCATAAATTAGTGCGGACTAAACTATATGTGTCTTTTTGTAAATCTATGCATTGCGGTCCCGTCGTAAATCGGCGTAGCTTTACCGTACTCTCGGTAGCGTGGAAAAGGTTATTGAGCTGGAGCAGGCGATTGCTGCACGCCTGGGTGATGTGAAATGTATGGCCCCAGTAGGCGACCTGTGGCACCACATTCGCGACCAGGTGACAGCGGCTGCCGAGAAAACTATAGGCCGCGCAAACCGATTGGCGCATTGGTGTGCGCAAAGAATGCAGCATTTGTGCACAAATGGCAACCCCAGTGACTTAAAGAAGGAGAGTCACTTTCGCGTAAATTGACGGCAACCGACCTGCGAGATTCGTTGCAATAATATGCACATTAGACGAAGAAGGCGAAGCAGATGGAATGCTACGCCGAACGCCGACAACACAAGGAATTATTTCACTGCTTAAAGGCGGTGTATGGATCGAGATTGGAGCTGATTGGAACGCTGATAGAAGGTAGTTTAGGCGATACCTGCACACAGAATGCAGACATAATGCAGACCTGGCAAAACTACTTTGACTGTCTCTTACACAACGGTCCGGAGCTCGACTGGCATATATGGAACGGCCTCAAGCAGCACGATGTGAAGCCAAGCCTGGCGGACACGCCGACACTGGATGAAACGCAGAGAGCACTTGCTCAGCAGCGAAACGGCAAGTGTGCTGGGGCCTACGTGATCCCGCATTAAATATTTAAATAGAGCGGGTCCGCGTTGTTCACCGCGCTACACCATTTGGTGTAACGCCTATGCATCGAGGAGGTGGAGCCTCCGGAAATCAAGGATGCACTTCAGGATCCACTTCAGGCTAACTGTGTTGTAAGGTGAAACCAGAGCCGGTTATAATGGTCTGTTGTCCTAGGTGAGTGAGAATCAACAGGGAGGTAGAACCACTAGGCAGTCCGTCATGTGTTACGATTTATTTCCCCCTGGTCATTCCTTCTGACCGCTAGCATATGTTGACTAATTCATCAGTGTCTAGAATACTATCTATGCCCAAACATTTCGATTCGGATGTCAAAACGTATTGTCGCTACTCTGGGAATCAACCTTGATGACTTCTCTGAATCTCAGTGCGTTTACCTGAAGGCGGCAGCGGTACGAGGGGGCGTATAGAGACACTTTAGATGGGATAAATTGACTTCATATTGCAACCCCTAATAAGTCACGGTGTCACACGAAAAGAAATGTAATAAGATCCATCTGTATGTACATACACATACATTGGGGTATTATTAGGTATATACGTATATACATATTTAATCATTATACTTATAAAAACAAAACACACATAGGGTTGGCGGCATCTGGTTTCGGATTTAACGGTCACTGTGGCCAGCCACAGGACGCCTGCGCCTACAATGGGACCATGGGTGGCTTGCGCTGCACCACCCACAGCTCCATCAACATACCATATCCAGTGTAAACACGAAGGAATAGGACGGGAAGGCACGTGGATGGGAGCCACGTTTCCTCAACGGAGCCGGCCTCCACTCCTTCACAGGCAAACCCAAGCACGCCGTATTTGGGAATCATGCGCACACAAGACGGTGGCTGGACCGTAGTCCGCTCCACACTGAGTGCATGGAACCACTCTTCGAGCCTAGCACGACCACAAGGACCGTGCACCCCGTTCCCTCCAGCAACGACCAACTATCTCCTGGAGCCAGTATGGACGAGGTAGTGGGTAATAGACAGGTAGACACCTTGTCAACATGCACATCAAGCGCAGCCGTTCCGGGCATTCCAAACAACAGCCAACCACTAGAAATGACAGAAACGTATAAATCTATCTGTTAAAGAATACGGCTATGCAGACATAACTCTTCCCTAAATTAGCAAATGAAATATGTTGGTTAGCAACGAATCCGTGATAAGTAATATATGTCCAGAAGTGACTCAGAAAATGCTACAAACGCAATAAAGTTGGCAACG